>JAOWBL010000024.1:8574680-8600300 GCA_028564865.1 Zenarchopterus dispar | reverse complement strand
TATCTATCTATCTATCTATCTATCTATCTATCTATCTATCTATCTATCTATCTATCTATCTATCTATCTATCTAAGATAGATAGATTCTTTTAAATGCAAATAAAATTCCTTCTATGCGTACAAATATTTTGGTCAAGTCAAACATCAAACCTCTAATACATATCTGACATTATATCCTCATTACATACTCCCTGAATCTGTGTGACTCACTAAAGTGAACCTGCTGCTTTCCTGGACAGTGTTGCCATCTGTGAGCAACGCTTCTGGTAGAGTCCTCACAGACAAACACAGTGAAGTTCTGGTGAGCTGATGAGATGGATGCTAAGATGGCAGCATTTAGACTCACTGTTGGTGCACTGCTGCCTTCCTCCCCTCCAGTCGCAGCTGCTCTCTGCCCAACAGCTCACGCTGCGACCCTTCATTGAGCACTCTGCGCCAAGCTTGGAGAAGCCACCCAGCGAGGGGTTGTAGTCTCGATTGTAGTACATGGACGTGCTGGTAACGGAGGGGCCAAATCCACCCATGGATGAGTATCCAGACAGCAAAGTGGTGGTGCCAGTGGAGCCCACTCCAACCATGGACCGGCTCAGGATGTCGCTGATGCCGTGAGGTGTCCCCGGCTGCAGCTGGCTGTTGAGGCCTGGGTTGAGCTTGTAGAAAGAATTAGGAACTGAGTATTGACACACAGGCGTCTTCAGGTCTGAGGGGAATTGGTTCAGGTTGTTGTTGAACAGGAAAGACCCCTGGATGTTGGGATCCATGGGAAGTACTTTTAACTCTTGCCCCAGGTATCAGTAACACATCCAAAATGGTCCAAATTGGAAAAGACCTTTGATGGCCAAAGAGGGAGTCTTGTCAGCCACAAGCGTTGTCTGGATTTGGGACCACACCCTGCGTCCCTAAATTCTCAAAAAATAAGTGCTCAAGTAGCAGTCTCTACAAAGTCCCCTGAAGTCAGTCCAAGTTTCTACCACATGCGCCACAAACCGGTTATCCATAGTTTTGCATGTGATAGCTCCATGTCTGTTGTCTTGGGTGAGTCCTTTTGAACACAGATTTTGTTTTTCTCCTACAGACTTATGCCTCCTGCAGGTTCTCTGCTCAGAAATCATAAATAAGCAGAATCTGGAAATGGAGTGGCACATTGATAAAGATAGTTCACATTAGAATGCAGGCTTGGATTGGCCTGGGTCTCACAGCTTTAATGCCTTTCTATTGGCTCCGCGGTGAGAGCCAAGCCTTTTATTGGACAGCAGCAGATTAATAGTTTTTTGAACAGGTGGAGTGGGAACAAGTAGATTTTCTGGTGGCCTGCCATATTTGACCAAGTGTGTTACGGGTGAAGCACACAGGAGAGGAAGAGGAGGAGAGAAATATATAGTTTTTTTTTCTTCCCTTCAGCTCCAGACATGTATTGCAAAACAGCCACTGATACATTATCACTCTAAGGGCTGTATAGTTAAGTATACTGTGTACCGACCCATATAAAGGTACAAATAAATCCAGACAGCTTTGCTCATAGGTTTGACTTAAGGTTTGGATTTTTTTCATGTTAAAAAAATCCAGTTTCAAGTTAATTTGGTTAGTTTTAGGTAGCATTGTGTACCTTTTTTAAGTTTCCCTTTCCTACTCTCTGCAAAAGTAGATTAAAAATAAATATAAAAACATTTACTTAAGTCCCATCATGGTTTTCTCTTATGACAACTCATTTTACAACACTATGTTATTCATCAACAACAACAAAATAGTCACAGAGCTACAGTGGAAATCATAGTAGAAGCAACAAAGAGAATTGATAATAACAGATGAACAGAGAAAGGGAGAAATAAGAATAAATTGTATTACTTCAAATAAATTTAATCTACAGAAACAACAGTCCATAAGAAAATAATGCAAGTTAACATTAAAATAAGCAAAACAGTGCTTAAATCCACTTTTGGCTTTAATCACAGCTCTGCAAAACCATCTTTGCAATAGATCTTTCAAGAAAACAGGATTTCCTCCAAATGTAATGTGAGGAAATTCCCAGATTGTTTGGATTGTGTGTTTCAAGCCCTCCCATCATGTTTTTTTGAACAAATTCTGTACAGCTGATATGACTGAGGTAGTTAGGGTTTGTGCAGCCCGAAGCTGTGCTGGGGCTCGCTGCATATATTAGATTAGTTTTCAGAGGGGCTTTACTTATGTCTTGCAAACAAAGGGAGTAAAAGTCATGCTTTTTAAATGATTTGTGGTAGAGAACAGTAATGTTTGCTAACCATGACCCACTTAATGCTTAATGCTCTTAAAGCAAGTTAAAAAACAAAAACTATTAGACTAAATGGGATCTGTCTCCAGAGCATCTTTACACCAAGTCCTGAATTATGTTTCATTCATTTCACAATCCTTTGGGTTCAAAATTACAATCACCACTTCTTAACTGTGACTGTTAGCTGCTCCCTTTATGGTTGAAAAAATTGGAAATTGTTTGAATAAAGGTTCTGTGTAATTCTCATAGACTTTTAAAACCTTTATAAAATTGTCACTGCACTAACTGTGTTAATTTAATGACATTTAAACAATAAAGGTTGTGTGACAGATGCTGTGTGGGTAAACATCAGTTAAAATCCACGTGCCTGGAATCATTGCACATGTTTACACCATGCCGATTCCTTTTATCTCAAACAGGTTTCAGTTTCAGGATGTGTTGAAGGTTGAGCATTTCCACACCAGCCACTTGTGTCTCTTTTCTTGTAAGTCATGTGACATGAACTCAGGCCTGCCCACTTATGAGCACATAAATCATGTTTTTTCTTCTAAAAAAAAAAAATAAATAAAAATACTCTGCTTCAAAAGACTCCCCCCTTGTAAAATAATATACTGGCTTTATGCACTCTTAATAAAATAGTTCTGTATAATAAATGTATATATATTTTTTAAAGTAGCTGACTCTGGTATGAAAAGAGTAAAAGCCAGAGCAGTTATCTATGAGTATGAGCATGCATAAACAAACCAGCGCTGCTATCTACTAACCTATTTTGAAACAGTGCTTTGACAGGATAGAGGGACTTTTGGAAAGATCACATGAATGTTGCTCACAGTGTCATTCAAGTAAATTTCCAGGGGTGATGTTTTTATTGAGGATTTCCTGCCATGGCTTTTCCATGTCACATGACTCACTCAGTGAGTATTGAAGAAATTCCTGCCTACAGAAGGAGGAGCAAATTTAAATTATGTACACCTACAATCTGTCATCACTTAACAATAAAAGCGTTTCTTCAGATCTGCAATAATTCTGGGAACTGATATCCAGGGTTTTATTTAGTTGAATTTCCCATTATGTTTCTCCAAGAATTCGATTCTTTTTCTGGTCTGATATCTGTTTGATAAAAATGAGGGCACTCTGCGTTTATAGGAAGACTAACTGTATCAGAAACATGTAAACATTGTGCTCTATTGTGCAACATCTCAAGAGAAGAAAAAGAGAGAAAAAAATGAGAAAAATTATCCAGTTAAACATAAATGTATATAACCATCTGCTATCTTTAAAACCTTTAACCTGAAATAATGCACAGAAAATCATATTTTTTTACATGAAGTCTTTATTATTCACTGAAGCTAAAAACATCATTTCGCCTTGTTGATTTTGTGTGTTTTTGATGGAGGGGTGGTGCAGAGGTCTCAGAAACTCATGTTCCAAATATGATTCATGCAGCATTATAGGTTTAACCTTTTCATATAATGTAAATCACATCCCAGTGAGAAATAATGAATGTGAAATAATGACTTAAGGGAGTAAAAGTGCCCTGCTCTAATCAGAAATAAGATAAACAGAAGTGTCAGCAGAAAACAAAAGATGTTGGCATATGTCCACCATGCTCTCAACTTTAGGAAAATTTCCAAAGTTTGGTTCCTCCCTCTTCAGTCCCTCCTCTGTGTTTTCAAATGACATGTGTGCCTTCTTAAAGTTAGCCGACACTCCCACTTAACCACAGACATACCAAGACACAGAAGTGATCACAATTTTTTTCCGGATACAATGCACCTCTTAAAGTCAAACAAGAAACCTGGTAAGATTTTATTTGATTACTATATTTATAATTTATGTATAGTTCATTAAAATTCTGCTTTACATAACAGTATGGCGATTTCTGATTAAAACATTCCAGATTTCATTGAAATGCAAAACATCAAGGTACTCAACAGTTGCATTTATGCTTATCTTTCAAGTTCAAGTAATAAAATTGAACTATTTTATGTTGGTGAGGTATAATTTTACAAAGTCTCCTTCAATTGTTTTTATTCCCTCCAGATCTTAAGTATGGCACACCTCAGTTAAGTCATTGAAGACAGAAACTAAGTGGAAGCAGTGGAAGTTACAAACAATGGTCATAAAGATTATGAAATGGATATGACTAAGACTTCTGAATAGAAGAGGGATTTATGACCTAAATGTGAAATGTTGATATAGATAAGTAAGATCTGGAAGCTGTATGTTTTATTAGAAACAATATTCTTGCCACTTAAGAGTTAAAGAAGTATGAAGAAAAGTATATTAGTCACACCTGGATGTTGCTGTAGCTCAACAGTGGAATTTTTCTCACTGAATAGTTATGAGAGCAAGATGATCTCATGAGACACAAAGTTAGAGATGACACATTCTTTTAAACAGCTTGAGCAATGTTGGTGCAATATCTTTGTTTTATACAATTTTTAAAAAAGAATCAACATGAAAAAGGCAGATGTGTTTCTTTGTTCGGGCTGTGACTGGCCATGAAGGAGACTCTTCAAATCTTTCCAATAAACAACAGTCATGGTTTTCATTAAGTGATCCCAGCACGATATATAATTTTCAAGAAGCAAAAACTATAAAGCTTGTTAGAAAAATTGCAAAAATGTGTCATCTGCAGCTTGACAGTTTTTTGTAGGTTAGATATACCTGATCACAGTACCAAAAATTTTAAACAAATCTCAGTGAATCTCCACTGATGATTTACTGCATCAGCTCAAAGTCAACAAATAAAAGCTATTTGATGACCTTCGCATGATGGACAAACTATGATTTGGTCATCAAAATGAAAGCAACAGGAATCGCTACTTTCATTATTACTTGTTTACAACTTTATCAGCAGTAAATCTTGTAAAACAATATCACCTGGATGCTATCATAAAGCATGTAATAAACTTGAGACAGATAAGATACAACTTGATACATCTGTTAAAATCAAACGGATTTGTAATAGTTTGAAGAATTTCTGATGGGGTCCTGCAAGATGCTAAAAAATGCTTTAAAAAAAACTAAAATAAAATAAATAAATATTGGCAATGTGACTATGAGGTGTCCTCCAAGGGAAATTTGCATGATTTAATTTTTTAACACAGATCATAGACATTAAGACTCAGTCCTTTTTTTCTTCTTTTTTTTCACCAGTTCCTATGTCACATATTTGCAACTATTTCTGCCTCGGTCCTCTGGCCTTTGACCATCAGAATGTGGGAAAACAAATCCAGCTGAGCCAGGGCTATCAACTTGCTACGAGGGCTGGGAGCACATTCAGAAATGGCCTGGTGTTCAGCAATCGTCCCATCAGGATTCAAGAGAGGATTCATTTGAGAGTGATGATCAATGTGATGAAATGGGAAGGAGCCCTCCGTGTTGGCTTCACCAGCATACCACCCTCTGCCAGAAATCTGCCCCTGCCCAGCATGGCCATCCCTGACCTCACCAAATGCCCTGGTCACTGGGCCACTCCTCTACCTGAATTCTGCTGTCAAGCAGGTTCAGAACTGAAGTTCTGGGTCTCTGCTGGTGGCACCTTATATTTTGCAGATAAGAACAACAGGAAGCACGAGCTGTTGTCTGGAGTTGACATTAGCAAGCAACTTTGGTTCATGTTGGATATATATGGGCAGACAAGCTCCATTTTCCTCTTGGGTATGTTTACTACATTCAAACTCTGTATGCTTTCTTCTTTGCTTACATGCACTACCAATGTCAACATTTGTATGAAAATCTTTTGAAATGATCTCATGTGTCTTGTACTCTTTGCTGCAGGCTCAAAGAAAAAGGGATTCCTGGGGACAAGAAGATCGTGTCCTACATCAGGACCTGAGCCTTCAAGTCTTGATGGACATAGAGAAGACAGTATTTCCTGCCTTGACAACATCCTAGCAGGTAATAAATTGTTCCTCTTGCCAACCATCTGATGAGCTTAAGATTCAATCAGTGGAATAAAAACTTTGAGTCTGATTCCTGTCTAATAATGATGAATCTTCTCTTCTGATCACAGAAAGAAGCTGTGTGGTGTGCTTGTCGAGAGAGGCCACTGTTACACTGCCATGTGCACATCAGTGCTTGTGTCAACACTGCTTCCCCAAATTCTTGCAAGAGTATGATTTCTGCCCACTGTGTCGAACAAAGATTGACAGTTCATCAGCAGAGTTACTCCTCCACTGATGTGTCTCTGGGACTGTCTGAGCTCTTAATCTTTGAGGCAGCGAGCATCAAATGCAAACTGCTGATGGACTGTGAAAACATCGTGAATATCACCAACTAAATGTATCCTGATACACAAACCAAATAAGCAGACATTTCTGTGGGCACAATGTTCCTGACTGAAGCACTGTGAAACGTGGAAGCCTTTTCTTTATGTATAAATACTGTACAATAGGTGTAAGATAAATCTCTTAAAATGATAGTGTTAAGATACAGGGGTTGAAAATGGGCTGACTTTGGGAAAATGTTGCACTTGTAAAGTAAATATTACATGTTAATGTATATATTTTTTTATCTTATTAGTTTTTGCACTCAAGTAAATTAACAATGATGTTTATGTCATTTTACATTAATAATAATTTTAACCAAACAGAATATTTGTTGTGTTTATTTCTTGGGAATTGAATTTGACTATAATGTTATATTTGCATAAACTGTGGTCACAAAAATAAACTACATTATAATATTCTCTGCTTTATTATTATTTTTTTTTAATTTCTCATGATACTTGCAGTAAAAATGAGTCTGAAATGTTAAATGATTATCAGCCTATAAATCAATTACCTAGCAAGATATATTAAATGAAAGCTTGCAGTAGAAACACTTGGATTAGATACTACTGCTGACTAAGGCCGAAACAAATGCAGGACTTCAGACAAGGGGACATTATTTACAAAGTTTGGACACAAAATCTCCTGGTAGGATGCTTACTCCACAGACATAAAACAGAAGAAAAAAAAAACTAGCAAATCATTGTTCATGTGGTTAACAAAACCACAAAAATACAAGTTAATTAATCAACAGTTATCTCTTTTTAGCTTAAAATAAATTTTGTATTCAAATGTTTGGACTTTACTCTCAAGCATCTGATGTTTTGCAAATATAGAAAGTACAACAATTATCTAGTTTCATTATGATTGTTTACAGTTACAATTGTCTTTTAAATGATTTAATATGAACCATTATCTTGATATACAAAGTAAACCATTAACGATGTTGGCTGAATGAACCCAAATGCATGCAGGGGCCTGCGCAGCTTAACCTTGATGGCCAAATGTTGCTGATGGTGCAAGAAATAAACTCCATCAACAATGAAAGGTTGATCTGAAACTGAAAGATCAAATGTGTCACTATTTGGTTGCTGATATACTCCACGTGAGTTAAAGAAAGCAAAGTTGAGTTTCTGCATGACCTGTGCAGATTGTCTTTGCAAATTCAGTCTTTATGACAAAATACAGTAGGAATCTGAAAAAAAAACCTCTCACATAGTTTCAGTTACTATTTCACATAAATAACCAAAGTTTGGTAATAGTAATTTAAAAAGTCACTCAATAAACCCCGCTGAAGCACTTTCAGCTCTAAATACAGCATACATACAGTACAAGAAAAAAGAGGCTTCAAAAGCGCTCTTCAGAAAATCTTTGGGTAGTGTGTTGTGGAAATTGTCCCCATTTAACAAAAAACAGTGACACCTCCAGGTTAAAAAAAACACAAAGGAGAGTTGTTAGAGTGTATGAGCGCTAGACTGAGACTCTGACTAGCAGATTCTACAATCAATTATAAGGAGTTCAGATTACTCATGTCCTCCCCACACACTCAGTCAGTAAGACATAAGTTTACCTTTTAGACAGAAAGTTCTGTGTCACAAGCCCCAGCGCCTTACCTATCTATGTTTATCATCCCCCCAGCAGAGGGGGAGATGAGAGAGATACAAGGTCACCACCTTTACTATGGTTAGGATAAACAAGCTACTCATTCAGCTTCACTTTACACTTTGCACACTGCAGTTCTGTGTCACCCCACAGTCATGCATGCATACTCATCTTTCATGCCACATCCACATCATATACAGATACCCATATTGATGCATGTCATGCACATGTCTAGTTTTTTTGTTTATTTGTTTGTTTTTGTTTTGTTTTGTTTTTTTGAGGGGTGGAGGGGTTGAGGTGTCCACTTCTTATAAAGTCTCTGGTTGGACCCCTGCATACATTCTTTTTCAGCAAATCTCAAAGATTCTCAAGGTCTGGATGGTAACCAATCCATGTTTGAAACGGAGGCCTGATGCACCCTAACCCACTCACTGAGCCCAGTGAATTCTGGCTTTATCTTTATAACCATGCTACAAGGGAAGAAAATACATAAATAATTCTGTTTGGGTCTAGGTCTTTCACTATATTCAGATTGTAAGCTGATCTTATGTTTCTTTTTTTATTGCTAGTTCCATTTCCAGCCTACTTGTAAGCAGAAATTTCCTAGTTTTCAGGGGGAGTTTTTGAAAGGAACAATCTAAGTCACTATTCTGACTTGAGAGATCAGCTCTGGGACTAATTACAAGTTAAACTTGTTTTTGTCTGCTTTTTTTCTTTAATGATCAGACATGCTTATATAGGCTACACAGCTGTTTAGTCACAGCATAAGTGGTCACACGTGCAGACAGGACATGCTGTAAAGGGTCACGGTCCCGGACTTCAACCTGCACCAGTAGCAGCACTGACTGCACAGCCTATCCGGGAAACTTAATAATCTTCCAGATATGGGCAGTTCTTAACCCTCTTTTTTGTAGCATTTTCATGTGTCTTCTGGTTTGTTTTGTTTGCTTGACGTAGACCAACAATTTGACCCCTCTTGAAACATCTCAAACACAATCATTTTTGAAGGAGAGTTGACATTTGTTACCGAAGGCACTGGTACCTTGGGACATCCGTCATTGCCTTAAATATATTAATCATTGCATTACTTCTCCTGAAGCGAGGCTCTTGTTTCTACTTGACTTCGAGATCGAGTTATTCAGTCGGTCGCTACCTTCAAAGAAATGGTTACGTTACTGGGTGCTTAACTGGCTGACTTGCTCTGTGACAGGTATGTTACTCATCCATGGCACATTTTACCTTGTCAAAAAAAAGTCATTTACTTTTTTAAATTGACTGGATTGCAGATTGATGATGACTCTAGCGACATCTGCTTGTGCTTCTTATAATAGCAACGAGAAACATAATAATAGAAATATTGATAATTAAAAAAAAAAAAAACCCTCTGCAGTTCATATTGGCACCACCAGAGGGAGACTTGGTATTATGCATCATATGAAAACCCACTCAAAGCAAACTGGGCTGAAAAAGGAAGTAAACTGTGTCAATTTTTTTTCTTTGAGTAAAATGAACTTTGTTATTGTGCTTTTTGAAAACTGAGACTTGCTGCAGGGAAAGTATTCTAGTTTTGGGAGTAGTGGTCAGAAGTAAGGCTTCCTACAGAATAAGACTATGGAAAAGAGATTGTTGTGTGTTAGATGTAAAAAAACAGATGAAATACAAAGAAAAGATTAAGGGAAAAAAATTCTGTCATTTCTGTAAACTCCTTTTTGTTCATTGGGTATGTGAAAAATTATTGAGTCTCACTGTGGGGTTGTGTAAAACACGATTGTCTCCTGGGTCAGATGTGTGGACGATTACAGACAAAAAGACAGAGGTGCGACCTTTGGTTTCTAATCAAACAAACTACCTGTTAAATATTTATCTTGGATGGCAGAGCACAGCTGTGTCTGATCTCAGGGTGAAGGAATCTACCAGACATCTGTTTCTCAGGACAAGCAAACATAGGAGTGGAGATCAACAGATAAACCACTCAGGAGCTTTGCCAGAAACTTCCTATTTTTACAAAAATACAGACAATTCATAAGATTGTTACCCGCTGTTACATAAAATAAGACAATATAGATGTATAAATCAGTGTTTTAACTTATTTTGGCATTACACGTATCTTTTCACAGTGAGAGTGGGGTCTGCTGGATCAGACCATGGAAACCCTGATGGTGCTGAGTGTTCATACAGTGTGTTTGGGGTATCCAAGTGTTTTAAAATTCAGTGAGGAAGATTGTTTCCAAGGTCCACAGTTGGACTTTTCATGGTGATAGATGAAGGAAGTCAACAGAGCTATCCGGATCTTATAGAAAGTTGTCCAGACAGTCTTTTGTGTTTGGCACAAATGTGAACAGTCACAACATTTGCAGAGCTTAGATAGTGAATAGACTGGCCCAATATATGTGTCCCGCTCATGTCTATTTATTGAGATGACTATGGAAATTTCCTCCTCCTCAGTTCCACATAAAACACTGGAAGGTGGTTCCACTGAGCCTGTGCCTATATGGGAATCTCTATTATTTCCAGCTGCAGATGGAAACTATTATAGAGTCTCTTCTCCCTTGATGAGCTTAAAAGTACATGCTCACACACACACACACACACACACACACACACACACACACACACACACACACACACACACACAATAAACACAGGCCACAATGCACTTGCATGCACACACGCCAGTGAAACACCCAGGCCCAAGCTGAATCATTCACCAAAGATAAAGGCCACCCTGTTGGCCTCAGAAAGAGGTGGGAGAGAGAGACAGAGAGAAACAGCGAGAGAGAGAGAGAGAGAAAGAAAGAGAGAGAGAGAGGAGTAGCAGTAGTTCCCTCCTTATTTTTCCTTCGATTCCTCCCACTCTCCATACAGAGGAGACCTCAGTGTGCAGCCGGCACTCACTTGTAAGTACTCCACAGCTTCTGTCTCCTCTTCTCACTGTGATCAGAACAGCCAGGGTTAGATGAAGTGACAAAATTTATCCAGCCTCTGTCAGAGTCCTGTGAACGTCTTTAACTATACATTTTAGTTCAGTGATCATTTTTAGAGAATTTACTTGAACAGATATGGGTATCATGGTCATCAACGGCAGGCATGAAGCTCAATTTTACAGTTCTGTTATTTCTGTGACTTTTACCATTTTAAGCTTTGTCCAGAATTTTGCTGAGCATCTGTTGAACCCAAAACACAAGAAAAAAGTCAACAACATCTCCACTTTACTGTCAGAGGTTCAGATTAGTTATCCTCAGGCCTCTAATCAAAAGCCGTCTCCTGTTTAAGCTACTGGAATATTTCAGTCCAGCGTGTTTCTGTGTTGAAATAATTGTTTTTAGAATAAGCATCAAGACCCATGAGGATTTATCATTATGATCTGATGTTTTGGCACAGAAAAACTTTGTTTGTGTCCTCAGAGATGTTCTCCAACCTGTGGTATGAGATCCACTGTTTCTTATCTGTCCTCCACCCTTTCGATGATGCTTGTTTACCTGCATGTATGTCAGAGTTTGATGATAGTGTTATCTTTCATTTTTACAGACTTGCTGTTTGTTGATTTATAGCCAATGATGGTTTAAAGAAAAAGAAAACATGTCATAGTTACCAAATAATGTAACTTTTGATTGCATAACTTTATGCTTGTTCAGTTTTTATTTGCTCACTAGACTCGTCCTTTTAATGAGCCTCTGCAGCAACATGCTGGCACTGTGTGAAAGGACAGTGGTTGGTCTTTATAACACAGTAAAGGTCAGCTGGAATCCGCCCATCCATAGAAGCACAAAATCTTGCACCTTCCTTCCTGTCCTGATTATCTATGGAAGAAAATATATAAAAAAGAAAGAGCTGAAAATGAGGAGACATTGTTGTTTTGATAACAAACTGAGTGAACAAGGATTCAGTGTGAGAGAGGTGTCGTGTCCCGGGCCAAATCTGCAATTGCCTCTTGCATGATTAACTCATTTAGCTGTAGAGTGACAAGATGTCAGATGTGACCCCAGCAAGTGGGGGAAATCTGTTCTGGTGGGACACATATCAGCAGTTGAGCCTCTTTTAGGGAGCCTGCAATGCTGAGCTTGCCCTTCGTGTTGAGCAGTTTGACTGTTTGGCATAAACAATCCTGTGAGGAGTGCAGGCTCAGTTAATGGATATCTGCCCAGAGCTTTGCTCCACCAAGCCAGACCACTGAATTATTAAAAAGAGCTGAGTCCTTCAGTTTCAGGGTGAAATTGGCCCACATAAATATGTTAAAACAAATCAAAAGAACAGTCTATAAATTCCTTTCACTGTTGTCATTTCCTTTGCCTGTAGTTTATGTCTAAAATACAACCTGGTCATGGGTGAGACTACACCCTTAAGCAGATGACTGGATTTTTCACCTGTGACAAAGATCTTGTAATTCAGGCTACCTGTGGCAGACGCAGGGCCGGAGCCTGTCAGCACAGTAGATTGCGAGCTCTGCTCTTTTTGTCTTCATTGGCAGGGACTGTGGGCAAACTGGAAATCCTGGTTTTTTTGGCAGGAATAGCTCCGAAGAAACAAACAAACGCACACACACACATACACACACAAAAAAACCATGGGGATTTGTGTAAACATCATTCCTTTTTCAGCTTTGTTGGTTGTGTGGTTTGCCCAACTATAAAGGCAGAAAGTGACTGACTCATCTTTGCATGTAATGAACTTCCTTCTTTGAGTAACTTACCTTTATGGTGGCAAAACATCAATCAGGCTCCGAGCAACTTCCTCTCACTACGATACTCAAAATTATAGTTTATGTGCATTGAAGAATCATGCAAAGAATTAGGCGGTGGCGTCAAGGAGTCAGTGGGCAGTGTTTGGGAGGTGGATCCAATGAAATATTTGCATTACCCGTTGGTGGTTATTTGTGATGTGAAATATCACCATATCACACTAATAGGGTTGCTTCACTCAAGGTGATGCCCCCTGTTTGACAGGTCAGGAGCAGGTTGCCCTTTTGAGTATGGGCTGAAGGGGGTTGCTATGGTGATGCCTGTCAACCGGTAAGTCCTCAGAGGAGGCAGGCAGAGTGAGAGCTGGGAATGTGAGAGATATTGTGTGTCCTGATTAGTTTCAAGAGTCAGAAAGAGAAAGGACAGAGAAGTACTGCAGTGTGGTTTTCACACACAAGTCAAACAGACAGAAAGAGGTGGAAGTTTAATAGTTGGGCAGGTTACAAGGTGAGTACATTCATTGACATGCAAGCACATATTTATTTATTTACTTTTTTTGTGAATATGTGTGTTTTATAATCTTGGAGACTACATGGTAGTCTCATGGTAGTACACTGGTTTCATGCCAGAGTAGTTCGGGGTCTTTGCTGTGCGTCTGAAAACAAAGTCACTAATTTAATCTGTGTAGCTCTGTTGCTGAAACAGATAACATGAGTTGGCTGACTGAGCTTTTGAGCAAGCAAGAGGGAGGAACTAGAGTTGCACACTCATAATGGGTAATGTTTCCCAATATGTCATGCCTCATACTGATACAAACAGTGGGCATGAGTACACTGGTAGTGGTTAAGTATTCTCCAGAGAGCTGGAGGAAATCACTTGCTTTGTCAGAGTCATGTCCTCATCCTGCAGGCAGATCTCAAGCATAATGCCCACCAGGACTGTCTATGCTGGGATGATTTCCACAGCCTTTGAGATTCAAGTCTGCAGCTGCCACTGCTTATACCCTCATCCCACAGTCATGCTTTGAATATGTAAAATGACAAGTATGAGGATTTGTGATATTTTTTTCCTGTTACTGCTCTCTGAGCGTGTATTTTCTCATGCTCTGTCATATTGCACACACCTTCAAATGAGGAATTATCTTGAATGATATTTCTTTTTGTCATGATCAGACTAATCTACTTGGACTCAGAGTTGTGCTCTATGTAGAAGTGGAGGCTGTGATTTATTGACTTTGGGGTTTTCCTGGGAAGACATTGCTTCTACATTGGCAAGAAACACAGAGAGACTCCTCCTGTTGTTCAGAGTGGAGGAGCACCATACAAGGAGGCGAAATACTTCCCTCCCTGATAAATGCGTGCATCTCCCCAATAGCTGCATATCATAAACTCACAGCCATCTGCAGGACCTTGTATGGAGTCTCTCTCCTCATCTTCTTAGTGACATAGCTGCATGGTCAGTCTCACAGAACTGGCCTCTCACACAGCTGCACATGTGACTCATTTAACATGTTTATAAAATGCCTGTTTTATTTACTCAGCAGATGTTCATATAATTAGCATCTCAATACTTTTTAAGGGAAGATTTCTGTGGCTTTTTTTTTTTTTTACAATGTTATATAACTTGAGCAGCACTTAAGTTGTGTACCTGCAGAACTGATAAGACATTACTGTTAGAGCAGGTTGCAAAAATATCCAGGACATTAACCCTTCATCAGATGAGCAAAGTGTTTTTACTGTGTGAAGATCTGACAGCGTTTAAGCTAAGAGTCCATCTTGAGCTAATTTTCCTAATTAATGTGAGAAATTGTGTGACGTATCACCCAACTTTTGAGGACAGTGATTAACGCTATGCTTCTTCTCACCACCATGCATGCTGGGACAGAACACAAAACCTCTGCAGATGAATGGAGACCCTATTCTGTCTGACTTACTGACGACATGATTCTCCCGCTGACCATAAATCACGGCTCTCCTGGATGGAGAGAAAAGTAATTCATGGGTCACCCCAACAGCAGTTTTTCAACTGCGTTGTTATCTTAACAGCCTCGTTCTTTGGGTGAACAATCCAAGAAGCTCTCTTCCTGTGTATTGGAGCAGAAAGTCATTCTGGGTCACAGTCTTCTCAGAAAGGCCACATCCTCCAGTGGAACATAAAGAAATGTGATGAGCTGTGAATGTCACTGTGCTTCAACTAGATTTCTGACAGAAAGTTTTTCTTTTGTTCCCCTGTAAATTGTAAAGTCATCTGGTTTTCTGAAAAATGTTTTGTCCATTGCATTGCTATTGTGCTACTATTACTACATTTGCAGGGGTGTGGTTAAGTTCACTAACCTTGTAAATGCTGAGTAGGTTGCTGTAACCCACTTTAGATAAAAATTGGCTGTCTCATCTGCTAACTTTTGAAAAAAAAGGAGAAGGGAAAATTAGTTTTGGGTGTTGATTCTCATTTCCCATGTCCTGTTTAGCTGCACTGTTTTGAGTTGAGTGTAAAACAAACACAATTTATAGACAAGCTGGAAGTCTAAAACACTGGTGTTGTGAAAGCATATCCAAAGTAGGACATCATCTCTCCATCGGTGTTGCTCATGGGCCTTTCATGGCAGTGGTCTTCTTCTACTATAAATCTGAATCAATAGTCATAATGGACCCCATAATAGAGTCATAATGTTGCAGGGGTGTAGCTTGTACAAAAACATGCCAGACAATATTCACATATTTCACAAAGGCACCATCCAGCCCCTTAGACACCAGCAGACCTCCAT
The DNA here is from genome assembly GCA_028564865.1 of Zenarchopterus dispar. Lineage (NCBI taxonomy): Eukaryota > Metazoa > Chordata > Actinopteri > Beloniformes > Zenarchopteridae > Zenarchopterus > Zenarchopterus dispar. Next base: position 8,584,729 of record JAOWBL010000024.1, on the reverse strand, counting down.
GGGAAAGCATGGAGGTGCCTCCTGTGTTGAGTCCAAGTAATTACACAAGAATGTTCTGAACTCTCAGACCAGACTTCTGGAGTGGGATTTTCTCACTGGATATCAATACTGATTTTGCCTTATTAGGTAGGATTGTGTCTGGTTCTCTCAAAGGAGCTATGTGAGTGTTGTTGGAGCAGACGTGGAGCCAATGTTATGACAAGAGCTTATTCATCAGGTGGCTATTTGGATAAGAGAGAATATTTCAGCTTATGCACTTTAAAAATGTAAACATGCCTCAAAGATTCACTCAGATATTTAAATTATATATAAGTCTTTCACTCAGTTTTATTGTATACATTCTTTGTACAACAATATTTTTCCTATCATGTGCAAAAAAAAAAGAAATATCATCACATTTGATTTAATAAACTCTGTACAAAATCAAACATTTAAACTTTAACATTAACATTCATACAACTTTGAAAAATGCAGTTAACACAAAACATGAGTAACATTTTTTAATGGTATTATGCACAACTGTATTTATGAACATCAAACTTTAATATAATTATAGATTTCTGTAAAATTTATGTATAATATCATAATAATTCTGCAGAGCATTTTGATCTATTTGTGATGTCTAAAGCATTATCTTGGATTATAAAATGTTGTGAAATATAGTCCAGATGTTTCAGCTGCCTGTGAGAATGAAAGATACTGTAAAGTTGCATTTTGGGAATTGAAGGACTTTTCCCAGCATGCTTTTGAGTCAGGATATTTAAGGAGATTCTGTACAAAATTGGTTAAGTGTCTTTATTAGTCTCCCTTAACTTCCACATATTTTTTAAAATTAAAAGTCACAGTGAAATGAACAGAAATTATCTTCCATGAAAAGGCTTCTGCTGATATTCACAAAGGCAAAAGGAGCTCTTTTGTTTTCTCTTTGGTAGAATTTGAAAATCCATCTTGTCATTTGTTCATCCATGTCATAAACCTTATAAAGTCAGGGGGCTGCTTGTTGAGGTCTGGTTAAGTGTGAAAATTGACCAGCATGTTAACTTACCTATGAATGACAATAGAATATGTATAAGTGGAACTGATTTGCTTGTTGGATATATGATCAGTTGGATGTGATTCCTGCTAGTGGTGTTCCATCATGCCTGTGGATCAGGAACATTGTTGTTGTCACAATCCTCCGGTTGCCATCTTTTTCCTGTTATGCAACACAGTTTATTAGAACATGATGATTCGCATGAGTGACACTGTTGTCTGAAAACTAGAACACTGACCCTATCAGTGCATGGGCTCTGTGCTGCAAAGAGACACAGAGAGCTTATAGTTTCCCAGGTCGTGTCCACAGCGATGATAGACTTTAATGCTCTGCAGCAAATGCCACATGGAAAACTCATTATTGTAAATTCTGTTGGGCAACTCTCACCCCATAGTAGTTTGGCCATAATTGCTTTACTTTCTTTTGAAGCAGCAGAGTTGTTGGTCTCAGTTGAATAAAAAGTCCATTATTGGTTCACAATAATAATAATCTCTGTTTTTATTTATTTTTATTTTTTTTGCACAATCCTGTATTTACCACAATGTTGTTCACACATCAAGACTCAGTTCACAACTTACCATTTAAAAAATCTTGGCTCTTGGAAGGCTGCGGTTTCCATGCCTACACTATTATTATGGACCATTTAGCCCCTATAGGTGCCTAACACATTCAGGAGCGGAAAAGACCTCCCTCTCACTCTCCACATGTCTTTGATGTTCAAACAGCAGGCTGGGTCTGTTTAGTCAGAGATGCAGCAGATTAGGGTCTGCTCTGGGCTTTCAGTAGCCCACCTTCCTTATCATGTCGTCCCTCCAAGTCAGACACATTACAGCACTGTGTGACTAGGAAAAATGAGGCAAGGCTGTGAGTCACTGTCATTGTTGTGGCTGGGTTTTTCCTTGGTTACAGGGAAAAGTGGTTGACGCTGACTTTCTTTCTCTGGAATACCAGTGGGATGGGATCATGGAATAGCTGAGAATACTACTTGGGGGTAAAATGCTAATTTGTGTTGGGAAAAGACTGGTACTGCACCTCACAAATCACGTAGCAGAGTGTCTAAGAAGGAATTTAAAAAACAAAACATAAAAATTAAGAGTTAAAATCTTCAGATCCTCATATTATTTTTATCTAATGTGAATATTTTTCAGTTAAAACACACCCTTCATCTTTAAGTACTAATCTGATGAACAAGCTTTTTGTAATTTGAAAGTGTTTGATTAACTCATACAACACATACCTGTATTTAAAAGTTTGTCTTTGCTCTCTGTTAATGGATTTCAGTACTCTGGAAAAGGTGATGTCATGTTTCCATACAACGATGGGATTTAAGTTTTTCTTATTGGCTTCTTTCATAAGAAAATGACACAAGTAAAAAATAATGCCAGAACTTTAAAGCTGAAAAGAGTGTAATGCATCATAAAAAATGTACATATCTTTGCAGATATTTGATGCTGTGGAAAAGAGTTTGATACCTGCCACAGAGGGATCATAACGGATCACATGAACACTCAGGTAAGGACATTTATAATTTAATTACATTTTCAGCTTTATAATGAAGCCTAAAAAACAGCTACTGTTAAAATCAAGTAAAGAATAATAATAATAAAAAATACCAGTGTAGTACAATTTATTGTAATCTATGCCACAACAACATACCTTCAGGGCAGATATAAGTTGAACTGTTACTATGAAGAGCAGAGGGCTTTCCCATGACCCCTGGCAACCACACACGGTGCGTCAAAGCACCTGATTCAAATGCATGGTGTTCCTGTAGAGGAGCCAGACTGGCCATTATGGGCTGGAGTGAGCAGGAAAAGGATTACCATGGAGACCGCTGGACTTTGAGGTTGACATTAAAGACCCGATCCCAACTTCTCTGACCCCAGCTCCACCCCCTGTTGTGAATAGGGCGTTAATGGGGTCACAATGGTCCTACACTGTTGCGGGCCCCTACTATATAACTCGAGTGAGGACTTTCTGTACTTCTGGAAAAACAGAGATGATGAAGAGGGTTGAACACCACTTCCCATTCTTGAGCCTTTTTATCACAGGCTCCCTTCATAGAGGCCACTTATTCTCCAGAGAATTAGCTGGACCCCTAACAAGTTCACATGACCTCCCATAGAAAGTGTTGTTTTTTAAGTGCCCACAGGAGGACATGACAGGAGCAAAGGTCGCACATTGTTTTGGTCATTCATATTTTGAATTTCCTCTGTGTTTAGCAAACTGTGGAAGTGTGTGGCCATCCAAATGGCTCTCTTGTTTTCTCTGGAGAGCCTGGAGTTTCTTCAAGCCAGCACATACTAACTTCTCCAGAGATGACCCATGAAGTTGTCATCTCCCCCGGACTTCCTTCTCCTCCCCTCAGCCCTTTTCAATCCATTAGAATACCAAGCAGGGAGGTCAAGGTAAGCAAACGTTCTGCAGGACAGTTCACAACATTGCTGAAGTTGAAAAGGGAAATTCAGTTCACAAGTGCTCCACCCTGTGGAAATACTAAGCATCACATACTCTATACCTTGAGTTCAGTACATATTTTTAAATTGTAGATAATTTTCAGTTAGATTACACCAACTGGACTTTTGCATATACATTTGTGTCCTTTCAAGGGGTCAGAGGTAAATGGAGTGGGTTCAGCAGCTCCCAGCTTTGGATCATACTATGGACCTTCAGACTCACAAAGTAAGATCACCGCTGTACATCACATAAGTGTTTTGCTGTGCGACTTAAAATAAATTGTTAGGTAATGCATTTACATGAATAATAATATTTGGCATAACAGAAATGTTATTATTTTAAATGAATGTTGGGTGGTAAATTTCTTGAAGAGAGCAATTTCCAACGAGGTCTTTTGAAACTTCACTATTTGGGGAAAAAAGTTGTATTAAGCATCAGCTTTGGTGTAAATGAAGGTAGAAAAGTACAAAGAAAGAAAAAAGGATTTGGTTAGAGATTTAAATGTGTGAGAAGGAATTAAAGACAAGTGCAGTTGAAATGTGCATTACATTACACTTACAAAAAATCTTTTTTGAAATGTGAAAGTGGCACAGACTAGCTTGGACTCTGATTGTTACTTGTTCTGGTAACGGTTATCAGCAGATAAATCCTTGTGTACTTAAAAGTCAGGTGAACTCAATGATCAAAAAATCAGAAATGATAAAATCTGGCTTTTATTGCTGCTGTGACATAGGTGGACTGTCCAATGGTGTCCAAGGCCCTTCTACCCTCCCATGTAGCTGGACCCCCAACAGGGAGGAGAGGCTTATCAAGTACTCAGGAATAGGCCCAGTGGATGAGACTGGGATGCCAATTGCCTCCAGATCTGTAAGCCAAAGACAGAACTGCTTCATTATCCAACTTTTGCTCTATTTTACGATTATCCAGGATGATTTATCTTCTGCACCTCCCCTCTCTTCTTACATCAGAGTGTAAACAAGCCCAGAGACTGGTACAGGAGCATGTTCAGACAGATTCACAAGAGGCCAGAGGGTAAGGGCACTCCTCCCTCTTTGCTTTTTCTCACACACTCAGTGACAGAATAAATTCCTCTGTGTCAATATGTCAGGCACAGTAGGGGTGATCCAACAAACAGATTATTGCAATAAGACATAATGAAAGATGATGAAAGCTTTATGTCACTTCTGCTCATGATCTCTGAAAATAATCCACATTCTTTTCTTACCTCTTCTACAGGTCAGTTGTCTCATTTGAAATTTGCAATACAAAGTAACAGTTTGAAATTGCATATTTTCCATGGGCTTTGTTTTATCAAGGAAATCCCACTATTGAGGAAAATTGTTACCCCACAGCTTGTAAAGTTATCAGAAACAATATTTGTGGTCAAACCCATTAACAATAATCAAGTTCGAATATAAGGCACTTGAAATAGCTTTTACACAAGTAAAGGTTTAGAGATAATTTGAATCTGGTTTAATCTGTTTTATACTCTCACTGTGGATGGCTACTGACTCTCCACTATCAAATAATTATACAAATATCCATCCATCCATCTATTTTCTGTACCTGCTGAATCCATCTACTGGGTCACGGGGGTCTGCTGGAGCCTATCCCAGCCCATTTCAGGCGAGAGGCAGGGATACACCCTGGACAGGTCACCACAAATATATAGCAGAAATATTCACTATTAAAGAAAATATACAATATTCTGAAAGAAGCCTTTGGCACTATAGGATTTTTTTTTTCATTTTTATTTTTACTTTTGATCCTTTGGTATAGTTTCTTTCTGAAGCAGGTGACTGCTATTTCTTTATACACATCTAACTTTGCCTAAATCATCTCTTTGTTCCCTAGACTCAGAGGACTCAGAGCAGGGGTCAACTGAACGTGAGTGAATCCACCAGATTCCACATCATTAGTCTTATGTGTTGTATAATCAGTTTCTTACTTCAAGACGGATTTTCACTGATCTGCAGGGCTCCAGCTGTCTGCCAAAACAGAAGAAAGCAATGAAACAGACAAGAATCTCTTTAGGCTAACACCACATGGAGCCCTACCAGATTGGTGAGTTCACTGATTACACTGTAACTGTTTCAGGGTCAGAGGATAATTTTTCAGGCCCCTACATGCAAGAGGATGCACTCATCACAAAGTGCTCTGAGATAGATTCACACCTTAGGGAAATTTAATAAAGCTTTCAGTCAACTGTAGATGCATACTGTTTTCACTGTGGTTAGAAAATTGAATATAATGTTCTCGGCCCACAAATGAGAAGGCCAAAGAATCAGATTTAAGGCTGAGTTCTACCTTTTTGCAATTTTGCAGCTAGACAGCAGCAGAATGCCTGAGATTGAAATTGTGAGATGGTTGCAACAGTGTCGTCACTGTTACTGTCTCTATCTCTGTGGTAACCAAAATATAGTTATAAGATGGAATAGAAGCTTGATGGAGAAACAAGACATTTTCCAAAACTGAACCAGTCTCATTTGGTTTCCAAACCTAAATAGAACTAAAAAGAAAAGTGAAAATAAAACAAAAAATAAAACATCTTATTAACAACTTTGGCTGTCTTCAAAATCATATACAAAGTACCATTCAAACAAGGCAGAACACCATCATCCTCTTAAACTAATGGCTTCAGTTATACTTTCTCAAAGATTTTCAGAAAACAGAAAAAAACTAAGCATTTGGTTAAGTTGTTTTTGTGTTCTGAAAAACTTGAGAAAAAATGATTTAAACTTTTATTTTAAGAGGTACTGTGTACTGCAGTGGTGGTTGTTAGGACTCAGTATGTCACCATATAACAACTATAATGCAGCACAAAAGGAAACCATTCACATGACAGCTATTGCTGTGGCTCATTTCATTATGAGCTATAATACCTGAAGTAGATTGGTCACTTTTATATTGGAAACTTTCTCTGAAGTAGCAAACCATCTACACATTATAGGATTGTTCACATACTGCCAGTTATATACTATATTTTGGCAAAAATCCCAATGCAATAGTAGTACAGTATGCAGTCTTGAAAATATCCTTTATCTTTATGTGACGTCACCTGGTGAGAGACTAATGAAGCCACTCAACAGGTTAAAAAATATGAAGCCAAAGCAGAACTCAGTGTGTATATTTCTGTGTTTGTGTCACTTTTCTCTGAGTAATATAGCTTTCTTCCACTGTGCGAAAGCAGGAGTGTCAGGTTAGCCATTGATTCTAAATTTTCTTATAGAAGTGAGTGTGAGAGGTTGTTTGTCTTTATCTGGCTATGTAATGGACTGGTATCCTGTCCAGAGTGTACCCCTAAGTTTAAAGAGCTGGGATAGACTGCAGTAGATCTCCATGATCCTAAACAGGAATAAGCAGGCATGGATGGATGGATGGATGATTGGATGGATGGATGGATGGAACTCAATGCACTGTAGTGTGACTTTCAAAGCTTTTGGCAGTTTGTAATAAGTTGGATTTGGATTAGCTGATTTACCTGGTTTCATGTAAGTGCACTGATAAACAGATCAGTTTCTTCTCTATGAATAAGCTCCAGGTATTTAACTTAGTATACATCTGGAAAAAGGAGAACTGCTTATCAATTATTCTTCTCATAAACAGATTAGAAGACAGTATCTTGTTGCCTTTAATCCTCTGCCAGTTGACGAATAGGATCTGAAATATAAAATTTGTTAGCTTGAAAGGTAGTGTTTTGTTTCTTTCGGGTAGAGACTAAGCTGTCTTTAGTTTCTCTGATATGCTAAACTAATCTTGTAATTTGACAACATATGGCCTCATCAAATGTTTTCGTCACACAGAGGGTTTGATGCATGTTTTGTATCACAAAACTCATGCAGACACTTTAAATAAATTTTATTCTCAAACTTATGTCCTAAATTATTATTTTATTATTATTAGGAAGACAGAATGCATCCTTAAGTTTATACTTAAGGTTATGTTGCTTAATGTTACCACTCCATTATTTCACTTCACATAGATACTTCAGCTTAAGCATTTTACAAACCTAGACAAAACCTGGAGCAGTGGAGGGAAACTGCAGGACAGACAAGTTGAGATTTGTTGTTATAGCCACTCACAATGAGACCATGATTAAGTTGCTGTCCATGGTTTGAGTTTGTGTGTGTGGGTCTCTGTGTTGGGGTGTAACGTTTCAGGAGCCAGGATGTAGATAAGCTGTCAGACCCAGGAAAGCAGCACCCTCAACCGAGGAGCATATTCGACTTTGAGCCTGGAAAGAGCACAACCTCTGAAAGCCACAGCCAGGTATGACCTCATATGCAGCTACAGTTTTAAAACAAAACCTTATAACTTTTTTCCTTAGTAGGACTTTAATCTCTAGATCTCGCTGGCATCGCTGTTGACTCTAATAATTATAATTCCTTGTACAGTCGATTTTCCTGAAGAGCTCAAGAGCAGGTTAGTCACCTTTTTTTTTTTTTTGTTGAAGGATTATAATGTAAGTCCTTGCATTTCATCTTCTCACGAAAGGTATCCAGTGACAGTATTCAGTGCTGGTTTGAAGTGCTCCCTTCTATTATTCAAAGAAATATCATGAAGTTAGCTTTTCAGAAAAGAAAAACACATGCTCAGTGCTGGCTACCAGGTTTTGTCCTGAGTGTAAGTTATTTATAAGTTGGAGAGGCTGATACTTCACTGGGTTTGTAATCCATTAACTTTATGTGCAGCACATTTTAGACTCTGATGTTATTGAGCTCATATCTCCCTTGTATGTTTTTTTTGGGTTAAAATTCCTCTGGTGAGTTGAAGACCGGTGTGTATAAAGATACTGTTTTTTAATGTTTTTTTTCTTTTTTTTTAATAATGTCCCAAGTCCATTGTGCATATAGTGTGCTGCATGTACACTTGCAGGAAAAGAAAAAAAAAAAAAGAAAGAAATCTTTGTTTCTACCCCCCAAAGGGAGCTGATGTGTCTTGTGACCTGTATTATGGTGTTAACCTCTTGTAGTCTATAATAGCTCACAGCATGGGGACTTATTTCATTTCCTCCTCATGACAGCAGCCAATGTTTGATCCTCTGGACACCATTTGAAAAAAACAGCTCAAATACCATATCAGGTGTTGTGCTGCTTCACAGCGAAGAAGCCTTGGCTTCAGAGAGGCATATTCAGCCAAGATTTCAGACAAAAAAACAAAGCTGAAGTCCATAGTTCTGACTAGCAGAGCCTTTTAAAGCAATGTTTAATAGAATCAGCTCGTAATCGTGTCAGGTATTTGTAAGAGGAGGGTAAAAGAGATATTTTCCAAGCTCACTATAGATGAAAAAATATGTTGGTTTATTATTCTTCTTGCATTCTGGCCAGTCCAAATGTGTTTTGCTAAGCTGTAATTGTTCTCCTGAGTTCTCTACACTTTGGAAAGTCCCCAATAATAATAATAAAAAGATAAAATAAAAATTTTGAACTGCTGTCTGACCCTGAAAGTCACCCACTGCACTAATCTTGACCGGGCAATCCAAATTGTGTTTTATAATTATGAGATGTTTAGTTGTGAAGTTTGTTTTCACAAGAAACAAAAGCTCTTTGTTGTATCAATTTACCTAATACCTCATCTGGTTCCAAATTACTCTTAACCCCTGTACATGTATTTAATGAGGCAAACCGAGTGCCAAGTAACACATCTTTTATTGCTACAAATGAGCATTTTGAGACTGAATTACAAGTAGATTTTGTGACACCAGGACTTGATGGATGCTTCTTGTAGCCCTGGACAAACATTTGGCACTTCATAGCAACATTGTTATGTTCACAAAGCCATAATAAATAACTTGTTGAATCAAAATTATTATCTTAAAATGGACCATTTAGACAGTAAAATTAGGCTGTTTCAAATTCCATGTACACACAAGGGTTGCAAACAGACAAAAAAGACCAATCATTAGTACATAAACCTGGAAGCATTTAGCTTGTTGTTAGCCTACAGTTTAAAAACCAGCATCCACTTTGATTGGGAGTGCATTATGGGAATACACATGGGTTAGTTTACAAGCATATCTGTGAAGACACCATTAATACTGAACAAGAAGCAAATGCTTTATAACAAAACATACAGCCATGGAGTTGATTTCTTTTTCAGGAAAAGCTTTGCTTATTATGGAAAGACAATGTCAAACCACATGCAGCCCAGGAAGATTACAATTACAATTGCATTATTCTGCCCAAAATATCTGGGTGTCATACCCACCTGCCTGTACTTCACATGTGTCACCTGCTGAAAACATTAGCAACAATATATAAGAGAAACATATAACAAAGAAGACTTGGAACAGTATGATACAGTGAAAATAAGGGAAGAGAGGAGGGCAAAGCTGTAGCACTGAGAGGTGAAGTGGAGTTGAGATGCTTTCACTATACCTGCTGGTGTGAACACAAGTGTAATGATGTGATTTGACAGAGGGCCTTTGTACTGTATCTGGAATATTTTGTCCAAGACATCTCACAAACATTTTAATAAAATGGCTAAAAAAATGTATCTGCTTTTTTTTTTTTTTTTTTTAAAAAGGGGCTGAATATGTTTTGTTTAAAGAATTTATATA
>JAOWBL010000024.1:8564534-8574580 GCA_028564865.1 Zenarchopterus dispar | reverse complement strand
ATCTATCTATCTATCTATCTATCTATCTATCTATCTATCTATCTATCTATCTATCTATATATGTGTGTGTGGATATATATACACACACACACACACACACATATATATGTACTTAGCTATCTGAGCTCAGTATATATTTTACTGGGCTATCTGTAAAAGTCTTTGCTTCCTCTCCTTCCCTCTGACTGAATGGACCCTCTTTGAACCACCCAATACACGGGAGGCTTTCAGCATTCATTTATAACTTCAGCTTGCTCTCCTAGTACAAGCACACACTCAAACCAAGACATTTCCTCCCTTCAAGATGGAAACAACTAACATAAAATAAAACAGAGTCAAACAACTCTGGCATGTCATGCACAGAGAGGACCCTAATTGTTGTATGTATTTCTATTATTATTGTTTTTTTTTAAATCAAACATCCCCATCGTTTCACTATTGTTACTTCTTTTTGACATATTGCTTCCTCTTTATGACTTCATAGTTTTGCCCATTGTTGTTTTATTGCGATGTGATGAATCGCCTCAGTGTTTAGGCTATAATCAACTTCTCTAAGAATCGTTAAAAGAAAATTTAGTTTTTTTGTTTGTTTATTTTTGTTGACACAATTTAGTTAAACTAATACATAAACTTGTAAAGCAAGTTTAGGTGAAGTGACTCCAGGTGGGTATAGCCGCTGGTGACGCGTGAAAACGGATGCGCTAGGACCGCGGGGAGCAGAGCGCAGACGCAGACGGAATAGGCGCACTTGGGGTCGTAACTGTGAAAGTTTGAGTGTGACAGACGCAAGCTGGTAAAACCGCTTGATTTTGGGAATTACTGTACACGAGAGGCGAAGAAGACCAGGACGCTTCTTGAACGGCCTTATATTTTGTTTTTCTCTAGCTCCCCGTTTAAATTAAATTAAAGTGTGCGAGGGAATGCGAAGACCTCCGTGATCGGAAAAGAAAAGAAAAAGGAAAGAAAAACTGGAGACAACTTTTTGGAGAATCAGCAAAAAGAGAGAAACGTTTTAGAATATGCTTTAATCTTTAGTTATTCTAATAAGTAAGCTCGCGTCTCTGGTTGTGACTGACTGCTCAGTCGTGAAGTTCTGCGTTGGGTTTTGGAGGGCGAGATAACGGCGACCTGGACACTCCCAAGAAACCTAAAAGAAATGCAAATCTTATTAGATAATTAATACAAACACTAACAATTTTAAAGATACGTGTTATAACTGTTATGAAGTACTGGATGGACACGCATCCGTTAGATCTATTAACATTTTGGACCGAAGAAAGTTGTGCGCCCGGGCTGCAATGACATAACGGGACACTTGGAAAATCAGGGGTATTGAATATTACTGGGTTTGCGTTCATTGTTGAGCGGAGGATTTCCAACTCATTCAAACCCCCAAAGTCTTGAGAGTTAATTTAGTTTCTTTTTGCGCTCCTCACCCCCTCCAAGAGTTTGATGGTGGAGATATGGGATGACTGGAGGCGGGGGTGCAGCTGAGGTGACATCCAGGCCAGGGACAATGTTTGCGCCCGGCGTCGGCATCCTTCTGCTGTCGGGGCGTCTGGTACTGATGCTGCTCCTGCTGTCCGCCTCCGAGCCGAGGCTCTCCCAGGCATGTTCCGGACTGCTCGCCTCCACCAGCGGCTGCAGCTGCACGGACGAGCGCTCCAAAGCGCACAGCGCCCAGGCTGTGGGGAGAAGAGTCAGCTGCAGCAAAGAGGAGCTGCTTGAACTTCCGGATGCCAGCTTGCTTCCCAACAGAACCATCACTCTGTGAGTTGCAACTCCTTCTTTCATTTCTAAACAACTGCAATATCATTTACTACTATAGTCCTTGCTCAGGGAATCATTAATGGCCTGTAATATCACTTCGGTCTTGCCCTGCCTATAAATGATATTTTTAATTCACAATTCCAGGCACAAGATTCTGAAAGTTTTATATTCCAACCAGGGCCACTTAACCATGACCTCACTTTTTCAGTCTTGAATGTGCTTTGGACCTGCAGCAGTACTTTGGCTTGTTTACATCTTGATCTACTCTAACTCTGCAGTTGAGGGCTGAATATTGCTTCTCAGCAAGACATTAAGAAGCCTGGTGGTCATCATCAGGCCCTGCCTCCTTGTCACAGCTCTGTCACTTTGAATTTGACTCAGCCAGGCGCTCTGTGTTCGACTCATTCTTTCTCTTTCTATTTCCAGCCTGCACAGATGGTTCACAGGACTTGGCCTTGCAAAACTGGTATCAACAGAAAGTTATTCTGAGTATTTTATGTCAGACTTTTTGCTTAATGATGGGTTGGCTCTCACTTTAAATAGGGCAAGATACTGTTTCCCTATCTCCTTGTAGTGAGGAGAAGATAAAAACATTGGAAGATAGTTTGATATTTTTAATTATTATCCGTGTGCTTATGATGTCTTCTTGGACCACAAATTGAAGGAGCTCATCACGGGCCAAAACACATTATCACTCATGAGAGATTGCTGAGATATTATTTACACATTTTTTGGATGGTGTATCATTTTGTTCCAATGCGGTGCTTTTTTTCACAGCTGCTCAGAGTTTCTTAAGATATTGCTTATTCCAACAGTGCTGTTTCTGTACTCTAACAGAGTGGGAGAAATCTGAGTTCCACATGTGTACAGTGGAAAAAAAAAATCATGTTCAAATGCTCCACTGCAATAAACATATGAGCTAAAGTAAGGGGATTTATACCCCAGGAGCCTGAAGCCCGCCAGCAGTGCATTTATAAGACCTTATGTTTCTTGCTTAATAAAGGCAGGGTAAACATCTGGGGAACACATTGCTGAAAACTAGGGGAAAATATGGCTTGGGTGGCAGTGGTTGAGGTGATTGAAGATAATCTCCTGTTCCCGCACCTACTAATTTTGGTTGAGTTGTTTTTGTGCAGATGTTTGGCATTTTGTGAAATGTTTACGAGGCACAAACAATTCCACTCGCCATTTTCGTTACCTTCCCTGAGAGCTCTGGTGTCTGGAAGGCCTGTTTTCCTGATGATTTGGTGAGTTCTTCATGCGCCTGTTCCCAGTGTTGCTCATGACATTAGCTCCAGATGTGGAATGTGGGACGTTGTGTTGATATTTGTATTATTCCTGACATTCCACTGCCTGTTCGGGAACTGCAGACTGTATCCCAGGTGCAGCAGGGGAGCATTCACCATGCCCAGACTGAGAAATCAGCCCCATGGCCCTCTTTCCTGGGGCAGAATAGAGGAATGCTCTCCTCCATGCTGAGCAGGCAAAGGCTGGAGGATACCAGACCCAAGGCTTCCGGGGCCGGCTGTTACGTGTAATGCACAACAGCTGGCCCCTGTGAACATTCCAGCTGAGGCCTCTTGGCCTCATGGGAAATCCCAACAGGGATTTATTTATTAAAACTATTAGTTGGCTGTTTGTTGTTCCTGCCAGCCATCTAGGAGCAAACAGTTGCTTCAGTATTATCACTTCTTCGTTTAGATTATCGTATCCTGAGCTGTACTTTGATAAGACTGCTGTGTTTCAATTTATAAGGCACCATTTCTAATTTACTGAACTCTAATTCTATCTCAACATTCCTACATAAGCTTAAGTTGTCTGCCCCATTTTCCCTCTTTTTTCTTTATCTCCAGTTCTGCATTCACTCCTCTTTCCCACCCGTACTATCATGAGTTCATCCACATGCAGTAACTCTCAACCTAAATATTTAGTCGTCTTGGTAGGAAACTGCAATGTCCAAACTCCTTCCAGATGTGAGCCTGCGCAGTCTTGTACTTGGGGCCTAATTATGCACGGCTGCAAAGAAGCTGGATCATGGGTTGGGAAGAGAAGCGGAAGGGTAGCGAAACGAAAGTAGATAGGAGTGTGAGAATGAGAAGAAATGTTTTTGGTCGAAAGTGGGAATGAATGATGGAGGTTGATAAGAGGCCGAAAAGAAGGAGAAAGTTCAAAATGAGGGGCAGAAGAAGTGGGAAGAGGGACCCAAGAGGGGAACAAAGAAGGAGATTGGAGGAGAGAGGGGAGAAACTTGGCAGGCATTTCAGAGGGATGTGCCCCTGGAGACCGAAACCTCCCCAGCCTCTGACTAACAGATCTTCAACACTGGGGTGAGAGGGAGAAGGAGGAGGAGGCAGGGTTCTTCCACATAGAAACATAACTTCACAGCTAAAGTGGCGGTCCATGTCTTTATTAGTGCTGGTCTTTAAAACTTTGTGAAACTGAAGCATTTGTTTGCTTGGAAAAAGCAAAAATATCTAGTTCCGGTAATGAATACATATCTCATGCTTTCAAGCTATTGTCCGGACAACATGGAGAAATGGCTCATCTGTCAGTGCTGTAGGGTACAGCTGTGTCTGTTTAATGCTTTAATGGATAACAGACAAATGAAGAGAATGTACAGTGGCAGTTTATGTGTGAATGTGCTTGTGCTTCATAGCTTGTGGTTTTTACCAAAGTCAAAACCATACTCCTCCTTCAGCATAGTGTGCTGTCATTATTGTCAGTGACTGATGGTTTTGGCTTGTTGGGTGCCAACTTTAATGAGTGGGCACAGATGCTCAGGTTGGAGGGGACAGCATGTCCTGTGTTGGCCTGATGCTCCTTCATTCAAGACAGCTGCAGCTGATCCCTGAATGAGTATAAGTGTACTGTATGCTCGTCGGGCAACAGTTTGAGATAAAAATATTTTAGCAGTACAACAATACCTCTGTCAGGAAGATTCATGATTTTAAAAGAACAATTATAATGTGCAGTTCCAATTTAGAGATACTGATGAGGCTGTTCTTGAGCAATGGGTTTTAAAAGGATTGTTTGATATAGCACTAATAGCTGTACAGCTGGTACTGCAGGTTTTTCCCCATTTATATCTAGCAACTATTATTATTATATCAAGCAACTATTTTTTCATTCATTTCTATACCCGCTTTTTCCTATGAAGTATTGTGGATTGGGACTGTATCCTTCCCCATCTGTCATTGGGTTGGACGCAGGTCACCAGTCAGGTCACTATACACACAAAATGAGACAAACAGGCATCACACTTCTGTGGTTAATTTAAACACACCAATCAGCTTAAAATGCACATTTTTGGACTGTGGGAGGAAGTCTGAGTTCTCGGAGGACACCCACTCATACACAATGAGAACATTAAGACTGCGTACAGAAAGGGCCCACCAGGTATTTGAACTGGGAACCTTCTGGCTTTGAGGTGACAATATGAGCCACTAGATCACCAGGTGGAAGACAGGCTACGATCAAGGTGATTCATATCATTCAGGAGCAATTCTTTACTTTTCTTTTTCTTTTTTCTTTTGTGGGTGTATGTATGTGTGTAAGAATAAATCTTTTTTTGGTTTGGACTTTGTGGTTTGCAGCTTTGCAGACATTTTGCATGCACTAAAGGCCAAAACACAGTGAGAAACAAGAAAACCCCAAGGCGCTCAATGAGTTCGCTTAAAAATGCCTCATGAACCTCAAAGTATCAATATGCGAGTGGCAGTTAAAAACTACAAAACTATTAAGCTTAGATTATAAGTCACACAAACAAACTCACACTTTAATACTCTTTATGAACACTATAAATACAGTATGTTATTGAATACAGCTGGTGATGAAAACTCAATCATGTGTAAAATCATGAATCTGAATACCAAACATAATACAGAAATTATTTTATTTAATTATTTTTAAATTTTGATGAATAAAAGGTAAGTGGGATGATGTGTATTATCTTAATGTCTGTGAACCAAGAGAGCCAGGTTTCCCAACTTGTCACATACAGACTACATGCATGGTTGATATAAAGTGTAGTTTTGCAGAAAAAAACAAAAGTGTAGTTTGTATTTTACTCTGTAAACTAAGTTATCCTGCAATAAACCTACACCAGCATATGAAACAGACCGAATTGATGGTGTAGATTCTCAATCATCCAGGTCATGGTAATCCTAAAAAGCCTAAAAAAAAAGGCAACTGGACTTCCCCCTCCAACCCCCATTTGTTTTTGATTACATTTCAGCTCTCATCCAGAAGGTGTCTGCAGAGGTGACAATCATCTAAAACTGAATGATGAGGGTGAAAGGTGAAATATCTCAAGTACCATGTAAAAGAAATTGAGCTACCTTCTATTCAGGTTTTTTAGGATTACATTACACCAAAGTCCAACCTATTTGCCACTTTAAAGCAGCTTCCAAGGAATAGAATAGCCTTGTTTATATGCCTAATCCCACTTTTTTTTCTTTTCCCGAATACACTTTTGACTCTATTGACTATCATTTGGTTTGTTATATATTTCTGCATCTGATGGGTTTTCTGAACTTGTGTCTTTTCAGAGCCCACTCACCTCATTATTTTTATCACTCAGCTGATGTATGATTTTGTGGGTCTTTAATTACAATTTCATCTCCTGAGTCACTCCATCACTCTGTTACTTGTGGCCCACGTGTGTATGCATGCTAAAGGAGCAGCAGATGTGTTGGTGGTTTATGTTGGGACCTAGAGTCAGTCTGTACTGAGTCAGAAGGATCTCAACAAAAGGTTCCAGAGTCTTCATCTTATCAGGAAGGAGAATTCCAACATCAGGGAGAATGTTGAACTCCTGGCATTCTTGCAGCGATAGGGTTTGTTTATGTGTGGAAAGGTGTTGAGAGAAAGGGGAGCTGATTCTCCTCTGCACATGTTAGGTGGGGTAGTGGTCAGCTATAAATCAAAAAAGCAAACAAAAGCCTGACACTGGATACTTGAAGATTTAGATTCCAGCTGGAGCACCTGCCAATGCCTCAGAAGTCCTAGGTTTTATTGTGCCCTTGCAGGTCATGGTTGCACGACAATAGCGGGACAATTGTGCATGCCGACAGCACTGCTCTGCAGCTTCCTGCCTCCTTGGATTACAAATGCATGTTTCACACATCACCTTGTTTTGTTTATTGATTAAAAAGCTACAATATTTCAAATCTTGGCAAAAACAGTGATGCATTTTCATTGCAATGTCATACCCCCAAGTGACTTTTTGTTATTTTAGTTTTTCCTTTCTCGCCGCTCTCTTCTTATCTTACTCCAAAAATGCCTGACTTTGGTTTTTCTTTGCCAGCGCTAACTTCCCTCTCCCTCTGTCTGACCACGGCGGCCCCCTAAGTTCCTGTTCTGGGTCGACAACACATGGATGCAGATGGAGATAATGGGTGTCTATAGTAGGAATGCCTGTGGCTTGTGTGTGTGTGTGTGTGTGTGTGTGTGTGTGTGTGTTTGTGTGTGTGTGTGTGGGTGGGTGGATTAGTGTGTGTTTGATATGCTTACTCTTGAGAGTTAGTCGTCTGCAACAGTAGATTCCCTGGATTTCAAAAGCTCACAAATAGATCTCAAGTTAAACAGATTTATTCTAAGAATTCATCGACAACAAGATATTTTGTATCTATCTATCGTACCTCATATCTTACAACTATTCCTATAAATAGCAAAACTAATCTTAGGTATGGATTGAGCTAAATGAAAGTCATCAATCTGGATATTAGAGCAATCATTGAGAGATTCAAATAAATTTTGGTAAAATAGCTTTAATGTCTGCCACACTTAATATTCCCTTTTTTAAATAAGCCTTTTTTGAAAACTTTGAGCGTGTGCGTTTTGTAATCATATACCAAGATACTTACCTGTTGCATGACTGAAGAACCATTTAGGAATTACTACACTGAATCAAACGTTGTCAGCTATTCCAATAGGAAGTAGCTAAAACCCGATGTGTGTAATGCAACACTTAGTTGCTGTCCTTTCCTGCCTACTTGGAGTGCCATAAACTATCTGAAAAGGCTTTGATCAAAAATGCTTAGAAAAAGGGAGGCACCTTTGAATCATCAATTTACCATCTATTAGCCTAAAGGTTAGCATCAGAAAATAAGATTAACAAAACTTGTTTTTATCATACTCTTACCAAAGCCTTTTATCGGAAATGTGAAAATATCCTTTTCTGCTACAAAAACTTTCACTGTTGTTCTTTGTTCTTTTTTCAATTTAAAAAAGCTGAATTTCTGATATAGCTTTCTATGACAGCAAGTATGCTAGCTTCTTAACTACCCACCTGGTTTATGCCTACTATTGCCACGAAGATGCTTAATAGTTAAAACTACTGTTGACTGGCAACAAACATGTGCAGTGGTCGTAATCTTGCAAAATAGATCCTTTTGTGATCAGAAACTCATTGATCTAAAAAAAAAATCGAGCCACCATCGAAGGTAATTGTTTTGCTGTTATCTTGTTAATGATTTGTGTTTTTCTCAAAACAAAAATCATTGATATTAAAAACTGTGTATTGCTGGACAAATTCTCTGTAACATCACTGATACTTTTTCTGAAGTGCAGTTTTAAAGCATCTGTTTCTTTTTGGATTACCAGCGCCATTTTGCAAACGGATGGGACAAACAGGGCTGGGAACATGTCCACCTTATTTCAATCACTGTTAACCATTTTAGCTTTGGTGACTTAGTTTATGCAAACCTGTGATGCTAATTAATATTACTTGACAGTCATTCTTATCAAATCTGTCCTAACATCATCATTTTAGGTGCCAATATTAAAACAGCATGTGAAACAACGATTGCCAGAGCTGAAACAAGGACTGCCAGAGCTCCGCTGGGAGCTTCAAGGCCAATTCAGTCACAGTGGCCTCTTAGTAAAATTAACAGCAACTTTATTTGAAAACCAGTTATGTACAAGATATACCATGTTTAAAAAAGGAGAGAGAGCTGCTTTAGATGGTAGGCTATAAAGTTTTTCAACTTAGAAAAGAGCCAAGCAGCAGTCTCATTCTCATTATAACTCAAACAAACTATTGTTTTGTTGAGTATGCTATTGCAAAGAACAACAAGACTTTAAAACTCTGATAATACAATTCCTTTAGCTGTAATCATTACAAACTCAGTCAAAGTAATACAGCAAATTGTGCAAGAGTTTATTGAACTTTGTATTGATTCACTAAACCACTGTTGAAAATGCATTGTGAATATGTCCCTCTTCCATCTACTGTCAAGCCATTCTCTGGAAAGCTTGTTGGTCTACCATATACTTCTAATAAATGACTCATAGTTCTTTAGTAACTTGTGATATACTCTGGTGTCGAATCTGACTAAGGTGTAATGAATGTAATTATAACAAGACAAAGCAAACTCTGACCAAAAGTATATTTTTCTTACAGACAACGCTAAAGAAACTGGACAATACAAGGAGCTGAAAGATTTTGTTCAATTTATTTTATTTATTTTTTTTAACGTTTCCTGATTTCCTTGCTGCCTTTGTTCATGAGCAGAAAACAGAAGCTGGTTATGAGACAGAACAATGAGACAATGTTAGCCAGGCATACACCACATTCCTCTCACTGTCTCAAACATCTAAATTCACTAAATTGCCTCATTAAAATTGTAAAAACACTTTAGACAGTGATTAAACTGACCATTGTATTCCTGCTCTGCAGCCATAAACTATCCAATTTGGTCTGTTTTCACAAGCTGAGTCTTTGACTTCAAAAATTGAAATAATTTATAGAAGCATTACAGTAAGACAGTTTTATGTCTGATTTGCTACTTGGTTGTTAATATCTGTACCAGCTTGTTTATTTTTTTAAAGGTCACTGGTTATTCAGCTATTTTAAATTATACATAGACACATATTTTAGTCAATAGTTAATGTTAGTAAAACCTGATGAGCTATTGACTATGAGTTACTTCAGGTGGTGTGTGTGTGCGTGTGTGTGAGTCTGTTAGTCTGTGCACACATGTGGGAAGGGCGTGCATGGCCACAGCTCTCAAAATAGTCTTCAGTCCTCCCCTCTCTAATTAGAGACATTTCAAAAACCCAGATTTTAATTTTAGACTAGTAGCTTTTGGACCACTAATGTGCACAGGCATACACACATCGATTTAAACATGCACACTTTCCATATAAATAAATCTGATAGGTCACACACTTGTGCATCTAAATCTACACATACACAGTCACAGTCACACACACACACACACACACACACACACACACACACACACACACACACACACACACACACACACACACAC
>JAOWBL010000024.1:8541018-8564434 GCA_028564865.1 Zenarchopterus dispar | reverse complement strand
ACACACACACACACACACACACACACACACACACACACACACACACACACACACACACACACACACACACACCCACAAACCACAAAGCCTAACTCCCTGGCTCAGCTTGCTAACCCAAGCACAATGCAGCATACTCTATAATAAGTGGTTGCACATATCAGATGCAGGAGCACACTCCCCATACTGAGCCTCAAGGCCCAGAGCTACCATAGTAAAACCAACTAATGCAAGATTCTCTAAATACTATAAATCATCATACTCAAACTCTTGTCACAAAGGCATATCCCAAGAAAATACTTCACTTTTTTTCCCTGTTTGATGGCTACATTAATTAATTAATATGGATTACTGGAATGATTCATAAAAAATATTTTGCATGCAATTACATGGATGCTCTTTTCAATGACCAGCAGTAAATGGGGCTTGTAGTTTGGCAGTGTTCCCTGCTGGCCGCTACAAGCCCTCTGGTGGGTCAAGCACAATGGGCATATTCACATCTTGACATGCATTTGCTGCTAAAGTGCCTGTTGTGCTCAAGGGCATTTAGTCTCTCTGTTGTACTCAGTGCCTAGACTCTCTGAGGGCAGGTTCTATGTGCATCCTGCTAGCTTAGGTGGTTCTCAGTCTTTTTCCAACTAAAGGGTTAAACTACTTGGATGGACCCATGTGCTGAATAGGCAACACCGTGTGCAGACCTCTTCTAAAGTCCTTAATGTAACAAAGGTAATACAACCACCATCCAGTCTGAGAGATCTCCCTGCTCATGCTCTCTTTGATCCCTCCTGCATCCACCGTCCTCCTCTTGTCTCTGCAGAAGATTTTGTTTTAGTAAGAAGTAGATTGAGACTTGTGAAGGACTGGAGCAGGTTTTTGAATCATGGTGCAAACACCAAAGGTCTTTTATCATGGATATGTGAATGATCACATTTAGCAATACTGAGTTGAGTATTTTTCATTGCAATTAAACAATCATAATGATAAGAGTTGTTCAAAAGTAAGTTGATGTCATGCTTAGCCAGAACAGGGGCAAATCCATAACAATCCCTGCAAACACAATCAAACCATTTACACCATATTATACTGGTCAACACACTCTGGCCAACATGAAATCTTTACAGTTTTATTTTTATATTTTCCACATCCTGTATACACACATTTCCTGAAATGTCAGTTTACTTTCCGAAGACTACAAACATGCAAAAGGCACACTTAGTTGAGCCAAACCTCAGACATCAGAGACAAAATTAAACATTTTATTTAAGACATGTTATCTTCTTTCGTCATGACATGTAGAAACTGCCAGGGACATAAAAAGATGGAAAAAAACATAGTGAAATAAAAATAATTATTATAATAAATCTGAACCTAGACTGTTTCATATCAAAATGCAATATTGACAGCTAAACATATTTAGACCATTGTTTATAATGAATTTTGTCATGTGGTCAGTGTGGAAATTGCAAAGATTTGATGTACTGTTGTCGACAGTATGACACTTAAACAGGACGAGAACCATATGCAGTCAAATGCAAAAGACTAAGGCACCCCCATTCATGTTGTTTTATCAAAGTAGCTAAGAATTTTTATTTTGCTGTCTCTTTATAAGATGTAAGGAACCACAGTCACAATAGCAGAGGTAGGCCAATTAATGGCATTTTTATTAGCATAATGGACCATAGTACCCCCCGCCCTCTTCCCCCTTTATGATTGACCTCAAGATGATATGAGGTCAAACATAAAACCAAAAGACATTCAAAATATTTAACAGAAACTTTTATTAAGGAGTTAGAAGTAGTAGACACGAAGAAGAAAATAGATGAGGAAGCAAATACATTTATGTACAAAGATTGTGGTGAGTACAGTTCTTAATAGTTTTTTCCTAAATTTATGTTTTTTTTCATATTTATTTATTTACATACTTACCTATAGCTGCTTTGCCTTTTGTTGAAAGAATACTGGCTATACCAAATAAATACATCTAAGAGTGACAAGATAGAAATAAATTCATTATGTACTGTAATAGTCTTGACTGCCTAGGTGCCACATGTATTATTGTTTTCTTAAAATCAATTCACTTTCATGTTATAAGTGTTGGCTTAGAAAAAGATCTGTCACAATACAAGTATGCCCATCACAAAGAATATTTATTCTTTTAAAAATACATTGTTGAGTTTCAAACAACAATATTGCTTCTAAAGACAATTTTATGGCCATGATAAAATAATATAGCAACTTCAGCTGTTTTTTTTTTTGTTTCTAGGAATCATCAAGGTGGATAGTTGTGTTTCACATATTGATTTTATAATGGATGTTCTTCCTGACACAACCCACGCCATTTATCTGGGCTTGGGTTCAGCATTGTGAGCAGCTTGGGTAATGAGTCTGATATTGTGGGGTTCAGTGTCATATCCAGGGACATTTTGTCACATGACAAAGCTGGGATTGATCCAGCAACCATCTGGCCACCCATTAAAGTCCACCCTTAAGAAACACATTATCATAAAAATACAATAACACGTTAAACTTTTAGTTTGAAAGGTTGTTTGGGTATTAAAATGGGAACATATTTTACAAAATACAAAATTAAATATAAATCAATCAATAACAGCAAAACACTAAATAAAATGGACCATCATGGTCTTGTAACACACATGCTCTTATGGTCTTAATGAATGTTTCATTTGCATCTGTGAGTTTTTACAATCATATTTGTCATAAAACAACTTTTAAGTGTGATTTTGTTCCTACTTGAATATTTTCCTCCAAACTATGGCAGAAAACTCCAACAAGCAACTTTTTCTTCCTTTCACTGAGTTCGCAGTCAGTGTTCCTGTGTGTGTGCACAAAGAAATCATATGCACTCCAGTTGTGAAGTTTTGACACAATAACGATAGTAACAAAATAACAAAAAATAAGACAATAACAAAAAATGACAACAAAATGAAAGGAAAATGCTATAATGCGTTTGTTTGATAGTGTTAGCGATTGTAGTCAGGATATCCTAGCTAAAACAGATTATTTTCTGAATAAACAGGTAAGTAAGAATAAATATAAGATGGGAACATAAGATCACGTGTGGACATGTGTCACATATTAGTTTGTAAGTGTACGTGTAAATCCTAAACATTATCATCCTGACAGGCATAGGTAAAAGACATAGAAAGAGATACACCAATAATAAAACAACTAATAGCTGAACTTCACTATCAACTTAAGTTTTATGGTTTTTGGCATTGTGCGCACTCAAACAGAGCCATTATGAAGGTTATAACTAGTCTATAATATAGATGGTGCAAACTGTAATGGAAAAACTGGTAACAGTCAAGCCCTGCTTTTAATCTATATTTTGACTTCATAAGAACATCTTGATTTATTATTCAGTCTCCATCTCTCTGAGTGATATGTGTGTGATGTGATTATGTTTTGTTATGTAGGCTGCTCAAATTGAAAACAAAAGTAGGAACATAGTTAAAACTTGTGGTGTAGAGGTTCTCACTTGTAAGACACCAATAAAAGTTTTCACAAAAGTGCTGTCCTCTAAGTATAAAAATGGGTAATCAAATTGCTTTCAGCTGAGTTCAGATTCCTCAAGGCTAAGTACTTACTCATTTTTATTTGCATAAACATAAATATGGCAGTGACAAGGGCCAGCATGCACATTATCAAATAAGAATGCTAATTAAACTTGGGTTTAGTCAATAATGCCAGCTCCCACTGGTCCTACACATCACGTTACCAGTCTCTTTCAAGGGTTCTTGTGCTTTACTTTACATGTGATCCTCGATTACGAGAGGCCAATCTAAAGTTTAATGATGTCTGCACAGAAACTTAGTTGCTTGTTTTTAACCTTGTATCACCTCATGAACCTGTGCTCCTGTTTAGATCTTAGTGGGTTACATCAGTGTTTGGGAGGCCCAAGAGGTGCAGTGTCTAATGAACACCCAGATGAAGCCACAGGATGTTGAGTGGGTGATGCTGCACAAATGTAGTTTTCAAAATGAACAAAAACACAAGCTTGAATAATAAAGGATAATGACAGTTGGCAGATTTATCTGTAGATGGATCTTTATTAAATATAAATCTTCTCTAAAGACCTTTTCTCTGTTTGTGGTTTGCTGTAGAGACTTAAAGCCACACAGAACTCACATTCTGAGCTCAGCTAAATATTTAGAGCCTAGTAGGAGCTCATTGAAATCAGTGCTTTATACTCAAGTGCATCTCATTCACGTCCCAGACAAAATGCCAAACCAGGCTGAAGCATTTCCTGTATATGCTTCCAACTTATAAAAAGAAAAATCTGAACTCTTAAGCGTGTCTGGCAGGGAGGCAGGATGAAGAGTGAAAGCATATTAACGCCAAACCCTCAATGGTAGTGACCAGCAAACAGGACATCCTGTTATGTTCAGGTTTGCATCATTCTCACTGCAGTCAGGACAGGAGAAAGAAGGATGTGTTTTTTTTCTCTCTGTTTTTTGCACTGTTTTCTTCCTCACTGGGGTGACAGCAGTCCAAAACCAAAACCATCTGTTGGGAGAGCTTGACAGACAATTTTCATGAAAATCACACTCAGGTGTATTCATACACATCCACCCACAGGCCTGCTGCGCTGTGTCACAGTGAAGAATGCTTTCAGTTTAAATTCACAAGGAAGAGAGGAAGTAAATCAACTTTTTGTCACGCTACTGTGTGGCTCTCAAAGGCTCTGTGGGTTTAGGAAACAAACCAAGCAAAGTGACAAAGTGAGTGGCATGGCATAGGGAGGAGCTGCTGCGGTTCACTAGACAAGACTCTCGGAATTGTTGTATTCCCCTTTTATACACTCAGTCTTGAAACAAGAAAACCTTCAGTGAGCATTGAACAGCAGCATGAGGATTACTGACAAATTTGGATATTTCATTTGCTACATCACTGATCCTTAAGTAAAGTAGACTTTTTGGTTGAGGAGATGGGGAGGAGCTGTCATCAGTTTCTAAATACTCATTAATTTCCATATGTTTCTTATCAAATACACAGGGTTGCAAAATCTGACAATTTGAAATTTAACAGGATGTTTTTTCTTTAAACTCTTCTGAGACATATGTGGACTCAGGATATGTTTAAACCAAAAATAACCTGCAGCCTCCAGGACAGGCAGTGTCTTGATAGGTAGTGCGTTCCTTGAGCACA
Organism: Zenarchopterus dispar; assembly: GCA_028564865.1. NCBI lineage: Eukaryota > Metazoa > Chordata > Actinopteri > Beloniformes > Zenarchopteridae > Zenarchopterus > Zenarchopterus dispar. Next base: position 8,559,268 of record JAOWBL010000024.1, on the reverse strand, counting down.
GTTTGCAGTTGCTTAAGGTTTACAAATACATAGTTAAAGAAAAAATGTTTTTATGTATTCAAATTCATTTTAAAAAATAGTTAAAGTGATTACTCTTCTGATAGAAGTTTATACATACTCATGAACATGAAGGTCACAACAAAGATCTGATTTAAAACTGTATTTTATGAGATCATTTTATTGTGTTTTTGGAACATTGATTTAACAGTACATCTTTAACAGAGAATTTTTTTTTTTTAATGAACAGAAAAATAAACAAACATACTGGCTTAAAAAAGTATACCCAGTTCACCTAAAATTTGATTGTCCTTTATAAATTACACCTTTAACAGAACCTTTTGGACACCATCAACAAGCTGCTGGCAGAAGTCGTGTTGGATATATGAGCACCACTCTTGGAAGAAACTGGTCAAGGTCATACCTGCATCCAACCAAACTATGAACTACAATTAACATATGTGTAAAAATGTTACATCAACACTTCTAGAAGGCCATTCTTAATATTTGTGTGCTTTAATGTGTGCATGGAAACATTGTCCTGTTGGAACACCAAAGGACTCCATGCTCCACATCTCCAGTTGATAGTCTAAGATTGTGTTCAGGAATTCTGGTGCTGCCCACATTCTTCATTGTACCACTAACAAAAAAAACTGCTTGCTACCTTTTTCCTCTTCAGGTAAAAGTAAGTACAAATGTTTTCTCAGGACATCCTGAGAGATGACACTATGATAACAGCTACTGTGACAGCATGATGCTACCACCACTATGCTTCACAGTGATGTAGTGTTTTTGGGGTTGAATGCCTCACCCGTATTCTCCCAAACATACCTCTGATCTTCGTGGACAAACTATTAACATGAACCATTTCATCTCAAGTATTTTGTGTTCTTTATCTATATGGCTAGCTACAAACTTATCTCTCTTTTGAATGGCAGCCTCTCAATCCATAACCATCTGAATAACACTCACATATAGACAAAGATGCTAGTGTATCAGCAGTTTCTAATCTGCGGCAGCTTGGATTATTTCTGGAGAGTACCTCACCATCACAAGCAACCAAAAGGTGGTCTGCTCTGGGCTTTTCTACCGTATTGTGATCTGGTCATCTCAGTGGGTCCATATTGGACAATCTCCTTTTATGCTGGCTCACAGATTGGATTGAATTTAGATTTTGATTTGATCATTTATTTATTTGTGTATCAAATTCTGTTTTTGCAACTATTTTTGTCTTGAGAAACAGCGCTTCAAAGAAGTGGTTGAAAACCCAATATTACCATTAAGTACCCATATTTATGATTTCTTGCTCACTCTGTTTAACCTCTGTACACCATGAGAGAGGAAACTGGCGGCTGTGCTTCTGCTCGACCTGTCTCTCTTCATATGACCGTTCTTTCTTTTTGATCTTGTAAATATAAATACATTACACAAAATGGCTGAACTAGATCCTGGGGGTATGACATGTGTCTGCGTTCCTTTTTTCATAATTAGATGGATTCAATTAAGTTGTGTGATTTCTTAGGGGCCTTTGTGATCTGAAAGGGTTAAGCAAATGAGAAATGATTAGTGTAGCCCTAAGATGTTATCTTAAGTCTGGACTGAATTAGTATAGTGTGCTGTCATGCCATGTACCATATATCTGATAGCTTTGGAAAGCAGATTTAGTCAGTCTGTCATCTGCTTTGTCACAGAGACAAACCTCTCATGTATTTCATGCTAAGCCTCAACAGCAATACTATACTGAGCAGGCATTAGTCCCTCTAACACTATAGACGTCCATGACCGAGCACCTAATCATATTCTTTGAATGTAAATCTCTTTTAACCTTTGTGTCCCGTGTTAATGAAGAGATGCACTCTCATATAGCCCAGCTGTCACCTGCCCCTGAACACTGCTCCGTTTGTCTGAAGGCTGTCCAGGAAGTGCTCTCTCCACAACCCCCGACCTCCAAAAACCGGTTTCTGAATAAACAGCTAATTGGCTGGGTTTCCTGTTTAGCCTGATGGGAACGTTGACTATTTCTGTCTGTTTACAGAGTTCTGCCTGTCTCTCTTTCTCAGAGTTGTACTCGCTGTATTGTTTATGAAAGAACAATGTGCTTCACTGAAACTTTGCTCCAAACATCAGGCTTTGGGGATTATGTGGTAGTGTCCAAACTGTACAGTTCTCCTACGTTCCTGGAAATCTGCGTCTTTTGTTGTCTGTGGGAAGAATTCAGTTAGCTCATTTTGTGGTTCTTAGTTTATTTGTGCACATGAGATTCCAAGTCTTTCTTTACAGATAAGAAACATAATTGAAATTTTGTGTGCTGCATTGTCTTACCTTTAGGATTATAATGATGAATTGGCACAAAAACACATACTCCAAACAAGTATGCACATCTCTCCATGTTTGTAGAAGGAATATTTACAACTTTTTCATGAAAGGGAGTATTTTGTCCTCACAGAAATGCACATGTATGGGCATTCAAACACACCCAAATATGTCCACTGACTAATCTTTTTTTGTTTGTTTGTTTGCCTTTGTTTTTTTCATGACAAACTTAGTCAAAAGGAACTATCTGTATCTAAATGGTCTGTATTGAATTAAATGGCTTGGATCTTTGCCAGATGCGACTTTCTCCTCTCTCGATCTGTATTGAATTATTCAGGCAGTTCCGGATCTTCTGTAGCTTTCATCTCAGGCCTGCATCCATTTATAAAAGCAATTCTGTGGCCAAAGTCAAGTCAGAGACCTTAAGGCCCAGGAGTCATGGGTTCATATTCAGGCTACAGCACAAGACGTACCACTCTCATTTAAACATCTCTTCTGAAATCTTGTGAGCAAATGTGATTTATTTTAACAGCTCAGTGTTGATTTGTGAACATGTTTCATTGTTAAACAAATCAAATCAAATAAAACTTTATTTGTATAGCACTTTTCGTACAATAAATTGTAGCACAAAGTGCTTTAACAGTAAAAACAAAATCACTCCAGGCCATCCACTCACCCTCCTCCCCACTGGCCCTGATCACTATCAATAATATAACACAATCAAAGGTTAAAATGAATAATAATATGGAAAACATTACTATAAATCAAAGCTTTGATATAAAACTTTGATTTGGATTTTTGTCAATTTAAGAGGCTTCAACTTAAATAAAAAGGAATAGAGATTTTGTGAAATGAATGAAATACCCTTTCACAACTCAGTTCAAAGTAGGTGGACATTTGGGTTTCAATGTTTTAAAGAAAAGGAAATAGACCAGCTTTTATTATTACAGTCATTATCAGTGAAGCACTTCCTCCTGATTGCAGTCCAGTTTAAAAATATATTTCTTTAGTTTCTGATTTTGGTAAGTAATTGCAGCATATAAACTGTCCGAGGTGTTCAGAAAGACTGGGTTCAGAGTATGATTTCCTTTTCATACTGCTTTTTTATTCTTCAAACTGTCCCCATACTGTGGTTCTCAGAAAAGTAGTGAAGATGTAAGTCACGCCAGTTTATCCCTGTATACCAAAATTGGGCGATTAAATCTGGTTATTAACTGAGCTGGAAGGCGCAGAGCTGAAAGCAGTGTTTTTATTGATGTGGCAGGAAACAAGAGGGCTGACTGCTGCTGCTGAATCTGTAAATCTCACAGACTTTCATGGTCAGCTCCCTCTTTTAAAGCTTTGCACTCTCGATTAAGAATGTACTTAATGTCACAAACAGCCCATTAAGCAACATGTGGTAGGAGTGAAGATGATGTGAAACTGAATGATGGCAGCCTGTCGCCAGGGCAGGGCTCTGGCACTTCTGTGGATAAGACAGTTTTTTGTTTGTTTGTTTGTTTTTTAAACAAATGCTGAAATCTGTCACCTGAATATTAGGATATAAGGCTTGCAATATCACAAGTCAAGTTTTGTCCTTGACTTAATATTAAAATGTCATCACTTTCTCTGACACAGAACTGCAATTTTCTTCTAATTTTTTTCTGAAGTGATGTAAAGGTTAAGACTCACTTGAACTCCAAATGTATCCATAGTTTACACAAACACAGAAAAATGACATAACTAGTTTTAACTGGTCTCAAAGTTTTGCGCTTGGTACATCCAATCTTCCACCTTAAAGTCCTCTCCCTCTTCTTTTGTGAAGTACGTGAACGTCGTAAGTGGAAAAATTCTTTAGATGTATCATCACTCCTTGTACTAACTAGCTACTATTGTCAACACAGCCTTTGGTTTCATCTGGGAGATTTTGGCCAGCTATGATGCAAACATGAAAGCAGCACTATATTAATTTTACAACTTAGCAGTGATGGCCATTTTGTCAAAACAAAAAAACAAAGACAAAACAAAACAAAGACCCCCCAACCAACCAACCAACCAACCAACAAACAAACAAACAAACAAACAAACAAACAACCTGAACTTTTCCTGTAAAGACAGTACCAAAAATGTATCAAAACTTTCCATCCTGATGTTTCTTTGTAATCATTGGGTTATCAGAGCTGACTGCTCACTGAAAGTATCTGTCTTTCATGTTCTGACAGATAAAGCAGTGTCCCATAGCCTTTTGACCTGATAAGAGTCCCAGAAACCAGCCCATTTATCAGGAGGGAACTGACGAATTATTAAGGCCTGCACCACATTTTCTTGACCTGAAAAAATATTTTGATACAGATATATCTGTTAAAGGATTTTCAAAATAAAAGACTCACTCCAAAACCTGATGTCCTCTTTAGTCTCATAGTCTCATAGTAATTTTTGCATACTAAAGATTTGCAAGGGCATTTGAGGAATATTTAAAGCAACACTGTGTTTTTTTTCTCTTTATAGGATATTGAGCCACAACAAAATCCGAATTCTGAGAAATGGATCCTTCATTGGACTTAACGCTTTGGAGAAGCTGTGAGTATCCTGTTTCTTACCAACTTCTTTTAAGCATGTATTTCTAAAAAATCCTCTAGTGCCTTATTTGTTGTTTATATTAGATTACTGTAATGCACCCATGTGTGAGCTCCTATTTGGCTTGCCTCTGGTCAGGGCTGAATGTCAGTGAGATCTGAACAGCTCTTTGGGCATCTGTCCAATCATGGGCTTATTCCTAGCAGGGAGGATGATACACTCAGACTGGCTATCAGAATTTTGTTGAAAACTACATATAATTTGCTCTTCAGTGCTTCATTATTGGGTAAGCCCCACTGTGTAGGAGAAGATAAGAGAAATCTCTGGCAGGACATTTGTGTTGGCAGCTTTGCTTGTAGCTTTCAGACAGTCTGGCCCTACTTCACTGTAAAATCTCTGATGTGAGAGAAAGGTGATACACAAGATCCCTTTGTGTATAATGATGACACTACACACATGGTCTTTTGTGACATACAGGAAAGTAATTGTACAGGAAAGGCAGTTGTCTATGCCTATAGACTTTAATTGATCCTAGATGATTCTTCCTCATCATGGCAAAGATTATCTCATAATTTAGTCATGAAATTGTGTAGTTATTTTACTGTATGGGCAAAGCTGTAGCCCATGAAATACCTTTTAGTATAAAGTGTTGGTGCTTAAAAGCTCAACTTGCTTCTTTGACACTCTGATATGAGACTTTTGCTTGTGTTTCCCACCAAAGCCAATGTTTTTTCAAGGTGTGCCATTTCACAGTGCATCCCAGTAAAGCATCATGGGAACAAAACATGTGGTGCAGCTTCTATGTGGATACTGTAGTCTGGCAGATGCTTATTTTGTTGGGAAGGGTTGTGGGTATGTTGAAGGTATATTACTTCCACATGCCACTCGGAGCTGCCACCCACGAAGCTAATAACCCTCTCAGAAAAGAAAAAGAAAGAAAAATATGGTAATTTGCTGCAGTTGGTAGCTTGTTAGTTCTTACCTACTGGAGCTCGCACCAGACGTGCCAGCTGAGAATAAAAGCCTAATTTGCTGAGATTGCTCTTTTTTTTTAACCCCCTTTGCATTAGAACACTGGGGGGTGGGGGTGGGAGTGGGAGTGGGGGGTGGTAGGAGAGTTTTAAGACCAAGCTGCCAGTTCTCACCTCAACAGTCTAGCATTAAGGATGCAGATAGATCTGTTGACAAAAAGAAAGACACCACAATAGGATCCCGCTTCTAAAATAGCTTATATTATGCAAAAGTACAAGCAAAGTAGACAGGTGACTTGAATAATTTGAAGTAAAATAAGATGATGTTGCTTGTTATTTTTAAGTGCAGACAAGGCTCCCTATAGAGTTGTATGGATCAACAGGTCAGGTAACCCAAACTCACCCATGAAGTGGCCTCTGTACCTGGAGCTGAGATAAAACTAGTGGTGGAGGGGACACAAGAGCAAGACACAAAATGGACAGACATATACACATGCTCATGGTCCATAATACAAGATGTGGGTATTTAGCTTAAAGACAGGACCCTACATAAATCATCCAGGCCTCATTTCACCCCCCTGCCTCAACCTCTGCTGGCTCTCTGACACACAGTGGTGGAGGCCTATCCACTCACTCTCATGTCTTTAACCTTCAATTAAGCCCTGCAAAAAGCTTATAATTACATCTGAGCTCATGGGAAAATTGCTGTCCATTTCCCAGTTGCAGCAATGGAAGAATTTGATTGCAAGAATTAAGATATGGCTATAAAGAGAAGGTTGTGTCTCTCTTTGCTCTATGTTTGATGTGACAGATTTCAATTTTAGCTTTGTCTTTCTGGCCGGCCAAGGCTCTTCAGGTCTTCTCATTGTTTTCAATATGTCTACATGTGCTTGTCATTTGCAGCAGTAGTGAACACTTACTCATATTATGTGGTCAGTGGTGTAATCAAAGACCAGCCCACTAGGGCTGAGTAAACACACTTCAGGGAATTACAATGCATCTCTGCCCTGACGTGACCCAGATAAACAGAGTCGGCTCCAGTAACTGTACACACATAGATACACACACTCTGTCACTCGTGGCCCATCTCTGTTGTGACTTCAGTGTTGTAACTTCTGATTGTTTCCTGGTGTGGGCAGCCCATTCATTTCAAAGGTGTTTGGTAACACTCTAAGCAGACAGACACTCATGTCCACATACTCATGTCAGACATCTCTTCAGAGTTGAATGCAGTCTGGTCTGCTGCTGTTAGCAAGAGAATCCAGGTCACCCTCTCTCTCCAGCTTGGACCATACGATACAGCAATCTGCACAGTTAGCCCTTTCATTGGGACAAACCTCCTCAAAGCCACTGTTGCCTTCCAAATCTGCCAAACCACCCAAGTACAGAGGAGCAATTTAGCCTTGTTTGTTTTTGCTATTTCACTGGACTCATGTGTTTTTGTAACTCTTTTAAATAGGCTTGCCATCCAACAGCTACATTAAAACCTTGGAATGCCTTGTGTCTTTCCAGCTCCAGGGATGAACACACCAGTTGAATCATACCTTGCTTCTGTGGTGGTAACTTCTATTTGCAAAATGAAACACATTCATATCCCCCATCAATGATACTGTACTTACATACCTATTTGAGTATCTCCACCTTTGTGCACACCCTTTGTGACAAGAGCACTCACTAACAGCCGCACAAATAAGCCAAGAACTTTATGAGTTGTGGACAGATCCCAGCAGCCTGTCCTGCACTGATTTGAGGCAAGGTAATGAGAATAATGAGCAAAGTGGGCTGAGGCGGTTTGGCTCCTCTCCAACTGGGCCCCACTGCACCATGGGACACAGGACAGGCAGGCAGGGCACAAGGGGCCCTCATTACCAGGTCTGCTCACCCAACGAGGAGAGAGGGAGGGGGAGCAAAGGGCAGCACTGATGATGGATGAGGGAGCAGCAGGGCATTTGTAGTGGACAGGTCTGAGAGGCATGAGTGAGGCTTGTGGTTACAACTGTCCAGAAACTTGAGGTCTTGGCTCATAATAGGCTTTGTCAACAAGATAGTCTGAAATGATCTCCTCAGAAAGCATCTGCATTATATGACAGTATCTCCTGCTCTGCTGAAAATATCAATAAAATGATCAAACTCTTCTTATGAACTTAATTTAGTTTAATGCAACAGTGGGAAGCTTCATAAAGAGCATTTTGTGATTTATTGTTGAAGAACAAGTACAAATAAAGGAAGTTTGTAATATAATCTATGACCAGTAAGCCACCATGTGCATGGGAATGTGCCGATATGTTTAGAAAAATGTTTGCACAGTACTATGCATGCAAATGTAACATCCTGGCTATGAATGTTTTTTGACTTGATAGCATCTACTTTACAAAAAGGGGAGTTGGTTACTCCGTCTCTTTTGAGCCAACCTTGAAATCTCCTCTGCCATTCTTAGCAGCTGAGGTTAGGAAGAGGTCCAACTCAAACAACTTTACCATCTGACACAGGGGAAGTGGAGTCTCAATGACTAAAGATGGTATAGTGGTGGATGAAGAGTGAGGGGGGAAAAGAAAGAAGGAGGGATCAAGAAAATGAAAGTACAATCCTGGACTTTGTCTTATATAAATCTTAGGTTGTTTTCTTTAGGAGGACACTGACATTATTTCCATGCAGGCTAAGCAAATTATCTTGATGAGTCAGACAGAAAACAGAGGTGGGCAGCAATATAGCACATAAAAAAAGAGGAACTGGTTGAAATAGAGCCCTTCTGTCTAGACCAGTCTGGTTAAAGCAAGGTTCAGACTGCAGAAGCCCACCATACTGGGGAAATAAAAGGGCAGTTGTTAAGGTTTCAGATGGGAGTCTTCTTTTCCCTGCACAGAAAAATGAGCACTGGTGTGTTTTCCTGCACACACCACAGAGTGGCTCCTGGTTAGTCATCTAATAAGAGTGCATGACATTAAGGGGTGGAGTAGGTGAGGAAGGGGTTAAGCGTGCTGGAGAGTGGAAACAGAAAGGGGGTGCTGCTGGAGTTGATAGACTCCAGATGTGTTTTTCAGATAAACTCAAGGAACGGGGTGTGTTTATATTGCAAGGCTAGCTCAGTCATGGCTCTGAGGGTTTATTGAAACAGCGAGCGAGCCCCTTCATAAGCCCATTACTAAATTGCATGCTTTGTATGCCAGTAACTCTCCCTCACACACTTTTTCGGCAGACTTGATATGGTTACAATGGCATTTTCCTCTGGAGAAACTAGAGCGTTCTCTGGACTTATTCCCCTTACTTCCGTTTGTGCTCCATACCTGCTCTCTTTTGGCATCTCCCTTCTCCCTGCTCATTCATGCTGTCATCGTTCATCCTGTCTGACAATGTCAACATGTTGTATTCCATCTATTAGCTAAAAGTCTTTTCATTGATGATTTGAACAGTTGTTTATAAAACTCAGTTTAACAGAATAATACTTTGAACATAATGTCATGAATTTTGTTACTGTTGAAGAGAAAGTTCTGTTGGAAAACTGAGGTTTAAGACTCAAAAAGTAAAATTCAGTTATCATAAAATATTTAACAAAGATCTGTACTACATCCAATTAAATATAGAAGTGGCCAAGTGACTTGTAATACTAACAACAATGGAGGGCCCAGCAGAAACCTACAAGCCTGAAACTCCTCACCAGTCAGTCAGAAGTGAAGAGGACTTTTGAATGAGGGGTGAACATATTTAAAAAACAAAAAAAAGTACTATTCAAGTTTGGTTCAAGCTCTGTAGGAGAAATGGACTTCCATTTTTGGGGGGTTACTGGAAGGTCTCGTGAAAATTACTTGGCTTGGACGTTCAAAAAGCCAGAAATGGAGTCAGTAATGGTTCCAGAGAGATTCCACAGTTTTTCTTGGCAGAGTAACTTCCATATCCACTTTCTGCAGATTATAGAAACATATAATCAGCTCAGGAAATTTTACACTTTGAATAAATGTATCCTGCTATATCTACAGATCCCACTAAAAGCTGTGGAGCTGGATCCACAATTTATGTCCTCTCATGAGCAGAGCTGGAGGCCTATTCAGTATCAGCAGTGACATTTGGGGGGGGTATTCCAAAAGACACCAGATATAGGAATACAAAACAAATGTATCTATTGTAATGTATCTAAGTTCTTGGCTGCAGCAGGAAATAGGTTTCCTGAGCACAGACCCAAAGTTGATCAGGCATGTCCAATCTGAGAGGAACCAGAAAAAATAAAAACAATAAAAATCTGGGGAAAGGGTAGCAAATCAGGAAATTAGTAGAAAAACAAGATCTCCACAAATCCTTGTTTCCTGTTTTGGGGGAAGGCGAGGGCACGTTTGGGGCCTGTGTTACAGAGTCCCCATTGTGAGCCAGTCTGTTCTAGAGTGAGGAGGTGGGGTCCATGGGGCCAAACACAGGCACAATTTTCCTTCATTCTGAATCCCCTAACCTACCTGCCCCTCCCTACAGGGGAAAGCTAGCTTGTAAAAAAATGAGAAAAAGGAAACTGTAAAAATAAACAAGCAAGGGCCTCTGCTAGCGACGCCAACCAGACAGGATGTGACACGCGACACAAAAATGGTCTCCAGTGACCTCTGTCAGGAACCAAGGTGCCATTTAATTCTGTGTAGTTTTTTTTTTTCAACATACTTTCAATTCAAAAAAATCTTTATATGTCTTGATGCCACCACTATTATTGGTCTGCATCAAGACAGAAGTACAATTAAAGTATGGACATTAAAGGATTAGCCCTTTAATGTCATGCCTTTCTTTGGAAAAATTCCTGCACCAGGAAATTCTTGATTCCAGTCTGGTGATAATGAGTAGCCATTGCCCAGCTTCAGTCATTTTCCCAGCTTCCTCCAGGCCCGAAGCCCAAACAATATCAGCTCTCCAGTCCCTGCTGCTGTGCTCCTGATAATGGAGCACTCTATATCTGGAGCGCTTTGCAGACGTTGTCTTCATTATTACCCTCTTGCAGCCCTATAAGCACATCGCTCCTTTCAAATCTGCATGGGGCCCAGGTGCTCATCCCCTGCACCCACAGAGAAATGACTCTTCAGAATGGCAGAGGACTAGCTCCATTGATCAGGAGGATTTTTTTTTCTGAAAAAAGCACATTCTTAATGGCATCCTCTGGTGTTAGGCCCAGCAGCAGCAGACAATGGCCTCTTCTGGATTGGGAATGAGCTTGAGGCTGTGACAGTCCAATCATACAGGCCACATGTGGTGACGGGATTAAAGCACTGAACTCTCAAGGTTACAAAGCATAACTACAAAAGAAGATTTGTCACCACTAATGATATGGCTTTTAGACAAGATACATGTTGATACTAAGGAGAATAATGAAACAGTAACCGCAACAGTGGAAATTTTAGGCATTTCAAACAATGATATTTTCATGCTCAGCAAGCATGAGGCTTTGAAGTATTTCTTGTCTCTGCTATTATCCTCTTGCTTGGTGACAGCTGTTGTCATCAGTGTCAAGGTTACTGAGCTAAGCTGTTGTCAGAGAGGGCGCTGGATACAATTCATCGCCTGAGTGTGAGGTGAGGCTTGAAGGAGCTCCAGCTCCAGTTAAACTGGAAACAAATTTAGACATGAACAGGAGATTGGTGAGGGGTGGCAGTAGTGGTTTGGCTTTTACTATGGTGATGACATGAAAAGACATTTGGGCCACAGTCAGACCAAGTGTTTTTGGCAGCACTGCCCCTGATATCTCTGCTCAGTTTCTTCTAATTCCCCACTTTGGTGATAAGAGAGTGTATCAGTGGAGAAAGACTGATGATACTCTCCAGACCATAGCACACACATCATTTCACTTTTTTGAGTCAGATGGAGATGCAAAAGTTTAATCAATTTCATCATGTGGCTCTGTCCATGAATAATAAGATACCTGTTAGAAAACCTGTGTGTGGGTGTTTCTTGGAGTGGCAGGTTGTTGTTTAGATGTTCATAGGCAGTTGAACATATATATCTTCTTTAAAAACAACAAAGGCAGCAAACACATATAGTTTTCCTCCACATATTCAACTGTATGTGTGTATTTCTTAGCTGTAAATCATGAATTTAGACAGTATCTACTGACAATGCATGTGTAAGACTAAGCTCACTTAAGAGGATGTGGGAACACATATTTGTTCTTTCATGTTGAGTTTACTTATGATGGATTGAGCTGAAGAATATCAAGGATATCAATATCAAGGATGCTATAGAGTCGCATTAGTCCACATGGAAATGGCACATTACACATCAGTGAAAGTAACATTAATACGTAACATTTACACTCCCTGGGCATTTTCAGGGAAGGCTTTGCTCATTTAAGCAAAATTTAACCCCATTCACATTCCAAATGTTGTCCTGCAACACAATGTTTGATGTTATATATATTACTGAAAGATTGAGTGTCCATTCCTCAAATAAATAAAAACCTGGTTACGTAGTGTTTGTGTAATTTTTATTTCAAACACATGGCTCTAGAGATTTGAAAAATTATTTCATTGACATTGACACTGGCATGGACATTGATTTTAAATAGGTTTGTTCAGTGGTATATAATTAAATTTCATATGATAAAACTTCAATTATTAACTCAACTTATTTACTTAAGTACAAGTGTGCAGGCTCTCTCAAAACAATATAAGCACAAAAATAAAAAGTAGCCCTTTGAAGAACAAATGGGTTTAAAAAAACACAACAAACAATTAAGAAGTCCTAGAGTGGAAATTATATATAGTGCAAACACAGACATCACAAAACATACATATTCACGTTTTTCTTTGAAATCCCACAGTTTTAAGATAAGACCTCCATCTACTAAATGAATTAGGGTTCTGTTAAGAAATACGTGGTCTCTCGCTAGCTTGCAGTGTCATTATGGTCCAATTGTGATCGTATTTTTGAGTGCGTCTTCATGGAGGTCAGTGTTAGACAGCAAATGCGTGCTTGTGGACATCTATGAAAGAGACAGACGTGGAGGGAGAGACGAACCTCAGAGAGAGGAAATGGTGGGCAGAGCCTCGTCTCTCAGCGCTGCACTAATGAGGCCTGCGACACACAGACTGGAAACAACAGTATTGTTCTCCTCCTGCCCTGGTCAACAAATCCTGTGCAGTATTGACACACTGAAACACAAGTATATTCAGAATAGGATGCAGCCATCAGACAGACCTACAAACCTCTGAGTGTTGTTCTCAATCAAACACATTTGTGTTCATTTTTTCTTTTTCTTCTGACTGTTAATTGAATAAATTTACAACTTTTCAAAAAAACTGTGAAATTTTTCAGTATGTTAATGTTTCTTTTCAGTCAGAAGGCACACACTCAAAGTGTGGGCCGAGCTGTCAAAAACAATGCTTTCAGATGAACATAACAGACTTCAGCCTTTTGGTCTGAGTACAAAGAGCTTTTTCTCCTGATTATTATAACTTGTCTCCTGTCTGTAATCCAAATATGAGCTATGGCTTACAGTGAGCTTGAACCAACACAATACCCCTAATCTTTTGACTATGTCACAGCCATACCAAATGTTGTACTTATTGCTTGAAGCTTTTTTATTAAACAATTTCCCTGCCCTACTTTGACTTAAAAAGCTCATCTCTTGGAAAGTGGACAGAACAATGGTGAACAGATGTCTGAGGTTGTTCACGGTATAAGACAATGTTGTTGAGTACAGTGGTGAAGGTCTTGGTGGAAAAAAGGAGCTGAGAGGCCCTTGAGAGCTTTTATACAACAAAGGTATAGTGGTTAAATAAGAAATAGACAAATGCAGCCACTGTATTGTTGCTTGTGATCTCTGGGTCAGACATGCTTAAAGAACATAGATTATATGTGCTGGTGGTATGTATACTATTTGTAGATACAGTATATTATGTGTTTATACAATATGTACAGTATGCATATACAGTATATCAGATTCTTGTGCAGTTTTGCTGAAAGGATTTGGCATCTGGTTGAGTAGTTTATCAAATGGATGTGGATGTTGAATGGTAAAGGGTTGAGATAAGTGCAGCAGACTGTATGAAATTAGATCTTCAAAGGCCATTAAAGGAATGAATATTTATGGTTTGCCTTGGTCAAGTAAAGAATATTTCTGAAACAGGAGAAATGACAGAACTGATCACTAGCAGTTTAAGATCCAACTCATATTTTTATTTGGTAAGGTCTGCCGTTTGCCAGTCCTAAATCCAGGTGGCTAATGGGATAAGGTTTCCTATCTGTATCCAATATCCTGCAGTGCCCTGCAAAAGGAACTAGGTTTTAGGACTGTGTTTCCATCCAACCCCCATCCCTATTAGAAACATGAAGAGGCCTTAAAAAAAATACTATAGTCTTACATCTACATTGCAATAAAATCTTACTACAAACTAACAAGATATAACTTGCAAATCAGTGATGGTTTGCGGTGGTAGTGGAGAGATTTTATTGCTTTTGACCACAGCCTGAGAAGCAGTTTCCCTGATTTCATAGTTCATGTTAGTTAACTTGCTGCTTAATAATTATTCCACAGCTATGAGATGGTACCAATCTGAACATCTAACTCTCAGCAAGAAAGAAAATACTTAAATACCTAAATGTATGGCAGTTATTTTGTGTCTGTCCTAATTAATCTCTCTATCTGTCTGGTTCCAGGGACCTTAAGCACAACTTAATCAGCACTATCATGCCAAGAGCCTTCCAGGGTCTGTCTGAGCTTCGGAAACTGTAAGTAGATATGATTGTGATTGACAGCTCTTCTGGGTTCAGAGCAATAAACATACAAACATAAATCATAAACAGAGTCAGAGACTTTTACATCAAATGTTTGGTTTGAGATAACAGATTTGGGTTTATTTATGATATCTTAATAGACTGACAATAACTGAGTCAAAGTCGAGTCTGTACTGTTTGAGCAGCTAACAGCAGATCCACTATACTGAGGTCCTAGTCTGTATGAAGATATAGCCCTCCTTGGCTAAATGTTTCTTCTGCGATTTCCAAAAGCCCAGGGATGTCATCCCTATCACTGCTGAAGAAACGTCAAGGCTAATCAAAGGCTGCTCACAAGTCACAGAATGTAACAAAGCAACATGTGCAGCCACTCGCTGCTCGCTCCTTGTGTTTCTGGACACCGAGGTTTGGTTGTAGTGTGGGTCGAAAGTGTTTGTCTGCGCCTCACTGTGTGACTCCCCATACCTCCTCCCCCTTCTTGTATTTTCCCTGCAAGGTCTGGGGCTTCTCAAAACAAACAGGGAGAGATAAACACATGCTCTGGACAGCTTTCTCCCAAGAAGTGTCAGAAGTGCAATAGAGCAGATCCCTGTCTAGTTGCAGCTATACATCATACTCAGGGGTGGACTGCAGAACAGGGACCCTACTTTTACCCCACTGATGGTAAAAGTTTACTTGTACCTAGTTTGGTTTTGTAGCAGTCAGCTTGAAACAAAATTTATTTTTACATTTCTGGCCTGAAACACATTTTGTAAAAAAAAAGTTGTAAAAAAAAGATTTTGCCACTTTGCAATGTTGCCATTCCTTTACACAACATTTGAAAGATGTTCTGGCAATAAGAATACCAAGTACTGTGGTGTTAAAAGTTTGATATTTCTCAAGTATTCTAAACAAGTTTTAAGGTTTGCAACATCACAGGGTCATTGTGGTCTGTGCTTTTTCTTTCAAAATCTATTTATGCATTCCATCTAGAAGATAGATCACAACTGGACACAGGCTGCCAGTACCATCTCCTTCTGCAGCCATGCCCTTGTAATGTCCACAGAATATGTGTCTTGCATGATCTTGCTGAAAAATGCATGATCTTCTAGGGAAAAGATGTCAACCTTTAAAGAAGCACATGCTGCCTTCTTTGTTTCTTCTTTTTTTCTTTACAGTAACAGTTTAAGTGTCATTTATGAATGTAACTCCTTACTGTTGTGCTTATTAAGTAATATATTGGCCATGTGTTAATATCAGCTTTATTAGGCCTAACATATCCTTTTCTAAACTTTTTTTTTCCATCAAATAAAAAAAATTCTGTTTCTTTTAAATATGGTCTTAAATGCAGGTATTAACATATATTAACTAAGGAAATAAAGCTGATAGGAAAAAAATCTTTAAATATCTTGAGTTCATAATGCCATCCATCCATCCATCTTCTCCCGCTTTATCCTTGGTCGGGTCTCGGGGGCAGTAGCCTAAGGAGGGAAGCCCAGACTTCCTTCTCCCCAGCCACAGCTCATCTGGGGGGATCCCGAGGCGTTCCCAGGCCAGCCGAGAGACATAGTCTCTCCATTTTGTGGTGAAACAGGATGCGCCCCCTGTCGTCCAGGTCCTGAGCCTCTCTTGTGTTGTTTCGGCCGAGAATCACTCTCTAAAGTTTGACCCAACTCTCGCACACGGTAGTCAGTTCGTATAGCTAGCGCGATGAGCCCTTCCAGAGTGGTCGGTAATTCCAGCAGAATCAAATGTGCTTGAATGTCAGCTGATAGTCCTTTCAAAAACATGTCGAATAATGCGGTATCGTTCCACCCACTTCCCGCTGCTAAAGTCCGAAACTGGATGGCATGATCACTCACTGAGTCTCTGCCTTGGACCAGATAACTTAGCTCCCGGGCTTTTTCCCGGTCAGTGGAAATTGGATCAAAAGTTTGTAAAAATGCAGATCGGAAGTTCTCATTCCCCGAACAAAGGACTGATTGTTTGACCCATTCTGCTGTAGCCCAGGTTCTTGCTCTACCGGAAAGATACGAGATGATGAAAGCCACTTTTGCTCGATCTGTGGTGAAGGCTTGGGGAAAGAGTTCAAAATGAATGTCACAACTGGTCAGAAATGGTCGGCAGAGACCGGGTTCACCTGAGTATGGTTCCGGGGGTGCCAACTGGGGACTGGGCCCAGCTGGTAGTTTGCTGGGTCCTGGACTGAGAGTTGTGTGCGGAACGATGGTTCGTTGCAGCTGCGTTGTCAAATCTTGCACCTGCTGAGTCAGGACTGTCAGGTGTCCCGCTACGGCTGCTTGAAACTCCTCTTGACGGGTGAGTCGAGCCTCCTGTGTGCAGATAGCAGCTGCAACCTCTTTCTCTCCTGCTGAGTCCATTCTGGTCGAAGTGTACTGTTGTGCCCAGAGTAAGCCGAGGACCCAATTGCAGGAAATTCCGTCAACAAATTTATTTCCAAAACAAAAAGCGATCCAAAAGGATGAGAAAAACTATCAACAAAACAAAATCTGATAAAAACCAAAAAAAATCCTGCAGGACGAAAAAAGGCAAAGAAACAGATAACTAAACTAAAAATGAAATGTGAGAAACTGACAAATCAAGAACAAGAAACAGACTATGGCTGTGACTACTAGATGGCTTCTGTGAACAACGAACAAATGAACGAAGACACTTCGGCACAAGACAAGGGGAGACGCAGACTATAAATACACCTGGAGGGAAATGGGGAACAGGTGGACATAATCAGGAATCGGGGAAGACAATCAGATACCTGACACATGAGGAAGGGCAAGTGACCTGAAACGAGAGGAGAGTTAGGATTTCAAAATAAAACAGGAAATACACGTGAGACAAAAACCCCAGACCAGACAACTTCACCGCTGTGACAACAACATCCAGAGCCTTAAGAAACTCAGGGCAGATCTCATCCACCCCCACGGCCCTAGAGATAGACGACCCTACCTTCGAGCTCAAAGAGTCTGCTTCCTCATTGGTCTCTCCAAACTCCTCCCACGACCGAGTTTTTGCCTCGGCCACAACCGAAGCCGCGTGCCGCTTCACCTGCTGGTACCTATCAGCTGCCTCAGGAGTCCCACAGGCCAACAAGGCACTATAGGACTCCTTCTTCAGCTTGACGGCATCCCCAACAGCTGGTGACCACCAGCGTGTTCGTGGGTTACCGCCACAACAGGCACTGACAACCTTACGGCCACAGCTCCAGTCGGCTGCCTCGACAATGGAAGCACAGACTCAATCCATTCAGACTCAATGTCCTCCGTCTCCCCCTGAATGTGACTGAAGCTCTGTCAGAGGTGGGAGTTGAAGCTCTCTCTGACAGGGGGCTCCACCAGTCATTCCCAGCAGATCTTCACTATACGTTTGGGTCTGACCGGCATCCTCCCCCACCATCGGAGCCAACTCACCACCGGGTGGTGATCGGTTGACAGCTCCTCTCCTCTCTTCATCCGAGTGTCCAAGACATGCGGACGCAAGTCCGATGATACGACAATAAAGTCGATCATCGATCTGCGACCTAGGGTGCCCTGCTGCCACGTGCACATATGGACATCCTTATGCCTGAACATGGTGTTCGTAATGGAAATCCATGACGAGCACAGAAGTCCAAAAACAAAACACCGCTCGGGTTCAGATCAGAGAGGCCGTTCCTCCCAATCACACCCCTCCAAGTCGTACTGTCATTGCCCACGTGAGCATTGAAGTCACCCAGCAGAATG
>JAOWBL010000024.1:8525915-8540036 GCA_028564865.1 Zenarchopterus dispar | reverse complement strand
GTGGTCTTTTGAGCCGCACTTTGTCTGGCTCCTCACCTAGGACCTGTTTGTCTTGGGTGACCCTACCAGGGGCTTAAACCCCGGACAACTGAGCTCCTAGGATCACAGGAACACTCAAACCCCTCCACCACGATAAGGTGTCGGCTCAGGGAGGGCGAGTTCATAATGCCTGCTATGAAATAAAAGTCAAAGTAAAGGCAAGGAATGCTGTTTTTTTTTTCTTTTTTGGGACACTTTCTATGCCATCCAGTTTTGTCTTTTTTGTGGTTGTGAAATGTTTTTGATGAATATGCAATATTTGATCTTTTATCACAGTAACAGCTTGGACAGTGAATGAGTCAAGCCATCTAACTGCGGTTGGAGAGTTAAGACATGCTCATTTGAAAATAAATAATATATCTCCTTGTTTTTTTGACACTTCAGGGACCTCTCCAACAACCGCATTGGCTGTCTGAGTGCAGACATGTTCCAGGGCCTGACCAATCTTACTAAACTGTAAGAAACAGATTGACAAGACGTATAAAATAGTTTTACTTTCTAATTTGTGGTAAAGGTATTAAAAGAATGTGTTCATGTGTAGGAACCTCTCTGGTAACATTGTATCAACTCTGGATCCAGGAGTGTTTGAGGAGCTGCCTTCTCTCAAGCTGGTGTGAGTACCTTCCAAGCTTGCTCTTGTTTTCTTCTACATTAATTCTTTAAAGGGATAATGAATACATTTTAAAGAAAACAAAAAGTGTATAATATGCACAACCGTGTTGCAGAAAAATGTGCACTCCCTTGTCATTGACATTTGTCTCTTCAGAAACTTCAACTCAGACTACCTGTCCTGTGACTGTGGGCTGCGTTGGGTTCCAAGTTTCTTTCGTACCAGTTCAGCCCGGTTGGGGGATGAAACCCTGTGCGCCTACCCCAGGAGCCTGAGGGGAAAGCCCTTGCGTGGACTAAAGGAAAGCCAGCTGAATTGTGGTAAAGCCCATGAAGCCCATGACCATCACAGCTATTTTAAGAGTTGCATCCCAGCAACTCAGCAGACACATGTTTCTTGAAGTATGACAAGCTGCATTGACAGCTATTAGCTGCAACCTCCACCCAATTTGCTACAGAAGAACTCACTAAGTACAGGGTGGTGAGAGCAGCAAAAACCATTTATAGAACATTTGACAGCCACATCTGCATTTGTTCCCATCATTTTGCTCAGATGGTCCACTGGAGCTGCATACCATGTCACTCCTGCCATCCCATCGTCAGGTGGTCTTCAAAGGTGACCGGCTGCCCTTCCACTGCACTGCAGCCTTGGTAGATAAGATCACTGCCTTACACTGGCGTCATGAAGGTCGTGTGGTGACCTCTGACCAAGAAATGGGTTACCAGCTGGAAAACAGTGTGGTGCATGACTGCACCTTCATCACCAGGTGTAGTAACTGAGACTTTGCAGACCCACTTATTTGGCTCTGATTACATTTTTTTTTTTTTTTGGTTGGCTATTCCAATGGTTTTTTTTGTTTGTTTGTTTTTATACAAATAGAAGAATGTTACAACAGTTTAGTACATGGTGAAAATGTGTTATAATGAGCTGTTGCTGTTGCCTTCATTCAGTGAGCTTATTCTATATAACGTCCATGTGGATGCCAGTGGAAAGTGGGAGTGTGTGGTTACAACCGGGCGGGGCAACACCTCTCACACTGTGGAAATAGTGGTGCTGGAGAACAGTGCCTCCTTCTGTCCAGAGGATAAAGTTGTCAATAACCGCGGAGAGTTCAGGTTAGTTCTAGTTACAGTGATAAATAAATGATTTTGTGTAGTTTAAATTCTAAACATTCTGATTCACCTTTGGCTTTACTCCACAGGTGGCCAAGAACTCTTGCAGGTATCACTTCTCATCAGTACTGCCTGCAGCTGCGCTACCCCTCCCTGTCTGTGGAAGAGGGGATGGAGCAGAAGAAAGCCTCTCGACACTGTGACCGCTCTGGAAAGTGGCAAGAGGGTGACTACTCAAATTGTCACTACACCAATGGTATCACCCGTGTCCTTCATACCTTCATCCTGGTCAGTATGACCGACTCTGTCACACCACATAGTTCTCTATCCGTATCGTGATGTATTGTTTATGTCCTGACCATGCTTTTACTTTTGCATTTCAGAGACCCATCAATGCATCCAACGCTGTCACCGTAGCACATCAAGTGCGCACCTACACTCTGGAGGCTGAAGGTTTCACAGACTCTGTTGATGTCCTATATGTGGCGCAGATTATGGAAAAGTTTATGGAATATATCAGTCAGTTGCGAGAGGTGAGAAAGATTCATTTTCTATGATATGAAGTGAAGTAAATTTGTGTCTGTAATATTTTCTCCTCATTTATGTAACCCTTACACTAAGAATTTGTGTGTGCGCTTCTTCTAGTTGTCAGAGGTGATGGTTGAGATGGGCAGTAACCTAATGCAGGTGGATGACCAGATCCTTGCACAAGCACAGAGAGATAAGAAAGCCTGCAGCTCCATTGTCTATTCTCTAGAAACGTTGGCTTGGCCTCAGCTACACAGTCATGCTCAAGACTTCTCAATGGTGAGGGAGATTTGTGAATAAATAAATGTGCTTAAATACATTTTGCTTTAAAGCAAACCCATGGAATGTCCATAAACTAAAAATGTAAAACCTGCTCATATTCCACACACTGATTAGAGGGCTTAATTGAGTGGATGAAGAAATATTAAAACATTCCTTACTATTTGTATTGAATTTGATTTATACAGGTGTCTAAGAACATTGTGATGGAAGCCCACCTAATTCGACCAGCCCACTTCACTGGTATGACCTGCACTGTTTACCAGCGTCGTAGCTTGCCGGTGGGCCGTCTGGGGGTGGAGATGTCAGAGTCTGCCCATGAACAACAGCTTAATTTCCGATGTAGCACTGGCTCCCATAATACCTCTCTCAATAACTTTCCCTTGAAGGTGAGGCATTAGTTCAACTTCTTTCATTCCTGTTCTTCTTCTAGTAAAAGAACCCCAACACAGAAAAAGTCAGGACAGTTTGGAAATGGGAATATGCAATATACGTTTATTTGCTTTGGGAAATGGTTGTCAGACACTACAATGCAGTTCATGTCACTTAAAACTTTATTGTGCAGCACTGTCTGGAGACAATATTTGCATTACCACACTTGGACATATCTGGGATGGACCATCACACAGTGAAACCTGCATAGTGGTCAGACAAGCTGGTCTCTGGTCTCACTGGTATTGATCTTCTTCCACAGGAATAGACACTATGTGCCAGGCCTAAAGAGAAAAAGGAGCAGTCAGACCCTTAAAAGCAACAAGTCTAAAAGCCAGGCTGTAATTTATGCTTCAGTTACATTAATATTAATACTTTGATATTTTAGAGCAACATGTGTTGCCTCAGCAGCATTGTTGTTTCCAGGGATGTCCATACACTTTTTCAGTATCACAATACAGAATAATAGTAAGACATAGCTGAGAAAGAAGAGGAAGTTTAGACTTTTCCTCAACAAAGCTTATTTAAATTTTGAAACATAAACTACAGCAACCCCATATTTTTTTACACCTTGAGATAGTGGGAATAATTGAACCTGTTGAGAAGTTTGCCATCCTCATTCCCAGAATCTTTTGAGTGGTCAAATCAAACATTTTCTCTGTCTCAACTTTCTGGCTATGTCTTGTAGGCTGGCAATGCCTTTATAGATGTGTATTAAGAAATGAAAAAAATGTTTTTGGTTAATAAAATTAGTGATGATATGAAGGTCACAGAAATGGTGATTTTTTTTTTTTTTTTTCACATTTCACTTTTCTTTCCCCTTCCAGAATTCAGTAGCCCTGGCTTCTGTGAGTCTTCCAGCTACACTGTTTCCTCCTGATGCTGCTTCAGACTGTAAACTACAGTTTGTAGCCTTCCGAACAGGCAGATTCTTTCCTCTGAGCATAAACTTTAACAACACTGCCGAACACTCCCGCAGACGAAGTGTCAATACTCCCGTCATCTTTGCAGGCCTTGGTAAGAAAACAGCCCACCTCATTTGCTGCTGTCTCTTTTTGTTTTTCATATTGAAAGAGAATGTATAAAAATAGAATTTGATCTATTTTAAGAAATATAAGAATTAGCGTCAAACTGAGGGAATAAGAAATGCACTGAGTAATACAAACTGGCGTTTCTAAATGAGTTTTAGCTGAATTAACATTGGACAACTTCAGCATACTTTTCTGTTGATACATCCCTCCCATTCTGTAGGAGATGGTTGCAGCATGTGGAACTACTCTGAGCCCATCTGGGTGTCTCTGCGCCACTTGTCCCCTGGCACTGATCCAGTGCCAGCCCAGTGGAGCCTCAGGGGACCAAAGAAACATGGAATCTGGAGCCAGGAGGGTTGTCAGCTTGTACACAGTGACAGTAGCACCTCTACGATGAGCTGCTCTCTGCTCAGCAACTATGCTGTGTTACAAGTAAGAAGTTTCCATATCTATATTTTCATTCATGATCACTGCAGTTGCATGAGACTTACATGGCTTTGTGGGCATTTTTTTTTATTTTTATCTAGGAAGTACCTAATTTCCCCAGTTCCAACCCAAATGCTGTGAGAGTGCTCCACCCTGTGGTCTATGCCTGCACTGCAGTGCTCCTTCTTTGCCTCTTCACAATTATCATTACACACATACTTCATCACAGGTACTGTATTGTTTCAAATTAACCTCTGGCTGTAACTGACTATTTAGCTGATCTTCTCATTGTGCTTTTACAGCTCAATTCAAATATCAAGAAAAAGTTGGCACACGTTGCTGAATACCTGTTTCCACATTGCCATGACAACAGCAATCTATGCAGGAGGCATAAGTTCAACCAGCTATCCTGTGGTTTGTCAGGCAGTAAGTTTTGCATTTTGAGTCAGTTATAAAAGGTCTCTTTATGCCATGCAAGAGTCACGTCTTGTCGAACTGTAATGTGTTACAGGTGGGTATTGCTCTGCATTATTCCTCACTATCAACGCTTCTGTGGATTGGAGTCAGTGCAAGGGTCATTTACAAAGAAGCTGTATGGAGAATTCCACAGCAGACAGATGGAGAATCTCCTGCTCCGCCTACTCCGCGACCTATGCTGAGGTCAGTGAGCAAGCCTCTATATGCCTTCATCTACTTTTCATACGAAGAGGTTATTGCTTCCTGCCACTATGGTGTACATGGTAGAAAGATGCAGGAGTTCTTGTTCGAGGCCACCCAAACTGTGCACCCTCAAAGACTGTCATTGTGCCCAACAACCAAAGACCTTCTGTTTAGGAAAGAGTGGTGGTGCCATTGTTGTGAGGGTTGGAGTTATAACACAGTACTTCTGTAAGGCAAAGAAGCCATAAGGCCAGATGCATTTAGAACATGGGAGGAAAAGAATGTGTGACAGCACACACAAAAGAAGCAGAAAAAGTCATAAATCTGAGCAGCAGCTCTTCTATTCCTCATCCTGCCACTATGATCTCCAAACTACACTGTGCTCCTGACCTCATTGGATCTCCATTTACATCTTTGTTGCACACCCAGCCACAAGGGGTCTGGCTGTAGTAAATCACTAACTTCTGTGGCCTGTGTTGAACTTTTTAACATTCTGCTCATAGAGCGGTGCATCAGAGAACTCTGGTTAGATTATATAGAAACAGAGAGGGAGAAAAAAGTTGGAACAGAAAATGACAGTCTTGAAGTTGTGTTTGATATGTTTTTTCTCTCTGATTTTCAAGGTTCTATTTGATAGCAGATGGAGTTCCACTTATTATTTGTGGGATCACTGCGGCTGTCAATGTCAACAACTATGGAGACAACAGCCCTTAGTGAGTGCTTCTCTTTTTACCCTTCAGCTATTTGGCTCTTGACTTTGTGTTGTTTTTCTTGGTGCTAAAGTGAGCAATTGAATGGTGAATGCACAAAGATGTCTTTGTTTTGCACTTATTTTTCTTCCATCCTTTTTGCCTCTTCCAGCTGCTGGCTGATCTGGCGCTCCAGTCTGGGGTCTTTCTTTGTCCCTGCTGGCTTAGTGGTGTCGGTGACCTGGATTTATTTCCTGTGTACTGTGTTTCGCCTGAGGCACCGCATGACCAAAGAATGCACAGGACCCACCCTGTCCTCTCCTGGGACCGAGAGCCATCCTGCACTCGCAGGAAGTACCAGTCTGCTCTCCACTGACTCTGCGGTGGGACCTATAACCTCTGTTGTGCCTCCAGAGGATCAGTACTCACTGAAGACACAGTTGTCTGTGCTGATAGCCACCCACTTCCTGTTTGTGGCTCTGTGGTGTTGTGGAGCCATGGCAATGTGGCTCACAGGCAACACCAGCTTGTTGTTTAGTTGTCTCTATGGGATAGTTGTCACAGTTTTAGGGGTGTTTTTGGTGGTCCACCATTGCTTCAGACGACTGGATGTGCAGGCATCATGGCTGGCTTGTTGCCCAGGGTATCACCGTTCCCATCCAATGTCTTCTTATGCACACACCTGCACCACAGGGAGTGCAGTGCAGCCCTCTGAGCAGGGATCCCAGCTTTTCATCAGTTGCCATCCACCTGTTGACTCTCACAACTCCTCATCAGCCAGGTCATCGTCCACACCAAGTGGGATCAGCAGCATTAGCCCTGGGCCTTGTAAGCTCACCAATCTGTTGCAGGTGGCACAAGACAATTCAAACAATACTTCCCGTGTACCTACAGGCAACAACACAAGCACCAGCACTGACAACATTACCAAGCCATCAAATAATATTCTGCCTGCTATCACTTCTGCAGCCCCAATTCACACCCAGAGAAAAAAAATGAGCAGCAGAACTAAACAAGGGAGTAGTCAACATTATCATAGGGGTGAGGGTAGGGGCCACTATCGTCTCAAAGCTCTAAGGACTGCTGGAGGTGGGGGCAGTCTTGGAGCTTTAGGCCCCACGAGTTTAGACCTCCTCAGTTCATCACATGCTGTTTACAAACAAGCCACAAGTGAGAATGGCAGCATCCACCATAGCCTCTCAGAGAACCAGGCCAGCCTACTAACCAATGGGAAGCGAGTAGGAGAGACAGTGGCCACCAGCCCCTCAGAGGGAAGTGATGGAGGCAGCAGTGGGAGCCGCAAACCTTTCCCCCTCCTGCCATCTGTGGCCAACAGAATGGCCATGCATGGTGCTCAGCGACGGTGCTCCAGCAGAGACAATTTGAAAGTGGCTGCATCTGCAGAGCGAGAAACAAAGCGTGGCTCCTACCCTTTGAACAGTGTCACTACCACTGTTCCAGGGGCTGCTGCACCAAATGGCGCCCTGAAAACCTCCGTGGTAGAGCTAGAGCAGGACATGAGTGGCACAGACCAGTCCCAGAGTTCTGTGGGAATGAAGAGTGGTTTGTGGAAAAGTGAAACCACAGTGTAAACTATACTTTCTGCTGAACACCTATGCATGACTGTAATGAAATAAGGGGGTTATGTTTTAATGGTCTCTTAATAATTATGTAATTTAAAATATAATGTCACAAAGGCATCCAGGACTTTAGACTGGTACTCTTGCCTCTGTAGCAATATTAATTTTGCTGTGAAATAATAAGGCAGGTCTTTTTTTTTTAAATATTTGTCATTTTCAAGCATAAGATAAGCATTTATATTATTCACTTTACAAAAATGTTCAAGATATTTCTAAAGTCGGCATATAATGTTGATTTTAGATGTCTAATGAAAGCTTTATTGTTTTAGATGTAATTTTTCTATGCATATAAACTATAGCATGAAATGGAGTGCAAGATTGTCCATTTCCAAAGTACAGCTGCATGTGTTTAATCTGAGGCCAACTTTTCACGCTTATGTTTGCTTCAAGTGATTGTTTTAATGTGCTCATGTATGCACTTGTATGTTTCCTGTGTGTATATATGTCTGTATGTACGTGTGTGTGTTTGTGTGTATAATGTATGTACACACAATAAGAAAGAACTTGCATGAGTGTGACTGTACAGAATCTCTAAGTGAATTAAAAATGCTATGTGAGTCTTGAATATAAAAGATGCTGGCATGTTCCTATTTACTTTCATTAGCACTGACAAGGATTCTCTTTGGTGATGATTTCAGAAAGGATAAGCCCTGAGAAAGCAGAATTGATTGGATAAGCTTTCCATTATCTCTCCCAACTGGAAACATTTTATAATGTAGGCTAATGTCTGAAATACTGCCCCCTATTGGATAACATATTACCTTCAATCACGTTCAGGGATTTAGGAAAAAATGGTTTTGACCATTGAAATTTAAATTAAAATAGCATAATATAATTTTGGTTTGCTGATGAAGGTAATATGATAGTTTCAAATAACTCTTTACAGAAATCTTGATATGTATAAGGTCCTTTACCTAAAATTAAACATGTTACAATCACCTTTGAGTAGGCTGAAGAGGCCTAAGACATACTTCTTTTTCATTGTTCGTGACACTACTTTCTGCATAGTGACAATAATATGGTTAACTATTTCTAAGTTACAGGATATAAGAACAACTGTTAAGTAAGAACCGTCTTTTATTCATTCCTGTCAGACTTTTAATTTTTTAAATTTTATTTTAATTTATAAAATCAAACAACCAACAAACAAAACTACTTTGATGATTAAGAATGGGGTGACACTCTATGTACATGTGTGCACATTCACATGTCTACTTAATATTAAATTGTAAATAATGTTTCAACCTTCTTCACATGCTGCAACAGACTGTCTCTGGAGTGTTCACATTTGCATGTTACATAATCCTATAGAAAAACAAGTGGTCATGATGAATATTTTGCCCTCAATAATATTTATAATTTCCTGATATTAAAATAATAAGTTTTGACATTGATTTGCTAGAATGGTCTGACAGACAAATCTGTCATCCTGACAAAAAAAAAAAACAGCTTTTAAATTTTTTTTTTGAACGGATGATTTCGGTTGCTTTCGTGAATCCACATTTGGTAATATTTTCTACTTAAGAGGAAAAACATGCAAAACTGCATTTACATACACTTTTAAAGGCCCGTATGTTATTTTTCAATATGGATATAATATTTTTAAAGAAACTTTAGAATAAGCTCTGGACACTTACAATTGCTACCACGGAGTTCCTGTCACAGGATTCAGTTCATTAAAAAAAAATTTTATTCATAATTTCTCTACAATTTTAGCCTATGTATGCTGATTTCTGATCAATGGCTGATAATACAAGGTAACGGTCCGGGACCTTTAACGCCCCCCTCTCTCCTGTGTCCAATCACCAACGGACTTTAGAAAATTGACAGAAATACCAGCCAATCAGACAACACCTCTGTAGAGTATGGGTGGGAAATGATAACATCAGGGAAGTGAACTGTGAAAGTTGGTGGCGGAAGCGTAGCGAGAAGTTGTGTTTATAAAATCCTCCTCAGCAAAATAGACACACCGTTGCGATGTTCTGGGTCGGCTGTCAAAGTCAGTGTCCGCGTTAACTTTGTCAAGTGTTAAGTCAAGTCGACTGTAATTAGAGGTTTGGGAATCGCTTTCGAAGTGAAGGGTGTAGTATTACGACATAAAACTGAGCTTCCTGAGCTCAAGTCCAGCTCGAGGTAACTGAGACCTGCAACACTCCGACGTTGTAAACGGGGCATTTCTGATCAATATCTGGTTAAACTTAGCAGACTTTCGAGATGTCTCTGCTTGACCAGAGCCAGCAGTGGTTTCCTACGAGTGTCCAGGTAACGGTGCATCAGGCTCGGAACCTGCGTGTCAAGGGCAAAGATGGCACCAACGACGCCTATGCCATCATCCAGGTGGCCAAGGACAAGTTTTCAACTTCAGTGGCAGAGAAATGTGTGGCTCCGGTGTGGAAAGAAGAGGCCTCGTTTGACCTGCCGCTCTTCCACCCTGGAAACGCGGATCGCTGTACCCTGTACATCATAGTCATGCACCGGGCACAGGTGGGACTCGACAAGTTCCTGGGCCAAGCTGTCATCAACTTGTTGGAGCTCCACGACAACAAGGCTCGCAAAAAGACAGAGTAAGTGACTAAAGTTAAACCGACCCAGTTCACAGTTCAGCATTGTGCTTTAAATATATATAGTTGGCGTTGATTCTTTAATTTTGAGTTATTATCTGGATTAGAAATTGCAGATTGGACCACTTGTTCAAACCAGTTTGCAATATTTCCTCCAAATGTTTAAATATTTTGTCTTGATCCCGGTAAAATATCAGCTGTATCATCCTAAATATACACTGCAAACATACAGGAAGAAAACTGGTTTTTCAACCTAATTGTACCTAATTCCCATAGGGCACAGTATTTAAACAAACACTCCCCCCCATTTCCACAGTTTTAATTAATTTAGATATATTTTTCCCACATGAATAGAAGTGAAGACTGCATTCTCTGATAAAACATTATTTTTCTTTCCTTCAGAGTGGCCAAGTCTAAATAAAGCCTTACAGGAAGAGGTTTTTGACACTGTTTTGCTGTAATTAACCTTTCAAAGTTACTTTACAAAGCCACTTACAGTAAATGAGTAAAATATATACTGGTAAAGCCTGCACATTGAAGTTAATATTTTTGTTTCAGACTCCTCTGACTCCTAATTGTCCTGAAGTTGATTTAAGATTTTTGTTTCAGACTCCTGATTGACTTTATAACATGTATGGCATTACCTTTTTAACATATCAGTCCCAGGGTGATTTGGATCATGTCAAAAAACAAACAAATAAACAAAAAAACAACATTTTATTCCCATTGCTTGAAAAACAACAAATGTTGCTGATCTTCAATTAATTCCAAAGCTGGCAAATTCTTAAGGAGGAAGGAAAAAAGATCTCTAATGTTTGATTAGAACAAGCCACTGAACATTCACAAAATGTTTCAAATATGAGTTCCTTGTAATGCATCTGAATATCTGTACAGATAAAATACAGTGCATCTGGAATAAGACTGAAAAGAAATTCAGCATTTAAATGTGTGTGGGATGGTGATGTATCTATCTACTGGTGCAAATTGCAAGCTGCTGAATAATGCTCCACATAATGGCGACCATGAAAAATATAAAAGGTCTAAAAGGTGAGAAGGGTGACACACACTGTTTACAGCGTAAATACCTTACTTTCAAAGTTGTTTTTTCTCATGTAAACACGTTTGACGCTGGAGCTTTAATGGCCTCCCTCATGCTTACTTTAATTAGTTTTGGTATGAAAAACATTTGCCTTCCTCGTCTGTCTTCATTTGACAAGCCCTAAATGTTTGTCTAAGGGTTTTCACTTGATAAATTGGTTTGAAATGGTATGACATTGCGCTGTCACTGTCAGCTCAATGATTGAGGTGTGTCTTGAGATTATCCTCTCAAACAGCACTCTTGATAATCCTGTTCATTCTTTAGGGTTATTTAGTTGATCACAGTTTGTCTGGTCACACCCAGATATGTATCATATGAATTAGGATGACGAGTGGTGTGACGTATCAAGGGGTGTTACAGAAATCAAAATAAAAACACCACTTTCACATTCAGCTGAGGTAACCACACCCTCTTATGTAAGAGAGGATTTAGGAACAAAGAAACCTTAAAATAGACTGTGTTAAGTGCATACCAGTTAGGTTAAACATTCCCAACATGACCTTTTAAACTAGCTTTTGGAAAAACTGAGTGAGCTAGGTTGTGGTCTCTGTGTAATCACTCAATAGTAG
Source organism: Zenarchopterus dispar (assembly GCA_028564865.1). Taxonomy (NCBI): domain Eukaryota; kingdom Metazoa; phylum Chordata; class Actinopteri; order Beloniformes; family Zenarchopteridae; genus Zenarchopterus; species Zenarchopterus dispar. Next base: position 8,528,361 of record JAOWBL010000024.1, on the reverse strand, counting down.
CCGCCTTGATATGATGCTGGGATGACCTCATTCATGTTATCTTATGTTTGCTCAGTTGGTTTTTACAGCTTCATAGCAAAGTTCATTTCTTGCCATTTCCTTTTCATCTCTAAGGTCCTTTGTTGCCCTTGCCCCTCTTACTCCAACTCTCTCCTTTAAGATCCAGCATGCAGACAGGCTATTGGGTATCAGTGTTTTTGCCTTCAAGTGTGGGGTGTTAGATTACTATCCCACTTCCCTGATGTGCTGATACATTGTATGACATTGAAAATGTTGTTTGTCCTTCTGAAAGAGATCCCTCCTGTTCTCTAGCATACAAAAAAAAGGCATTCAAGATGAGTTTTTTATCTTTAAATTTTAAGACTGCAGTTTCACAAGAAATCAGTCATTTACACCACCAGTTATCAAACATTAAGCTTAAAGATAATCAAATATTTCAAATATACCCGTATTTTCATGTTGGGTTATAAATTGACTAGTCTTCGAAAAATGTATGTATCTGCAAGGTTTTATTGTGCTCCTTACTTGAAGATATATTTTGTATGTTTTATGTATCATATTAATACATCCAGTCTTATGGGAAATTTAGACTGCACTATTCTGAGTTATTAATTTTCAATACAAGTCAAGTTTAAGTGGGATCAAACACAAACAAATCGGCAATTTGATTAGAGCAGGTGTTGCCATGGTTCTAGTCCTGACCCAGCATGAAAAACAGATCAGACTAATGACTACTACATGTGTTAGCAGCTGATTTTAAGAGATAAGTCAGCTAGAGTGACTGTGGCTGACTAAATTGGGACAGCTGTACAGCACTACACTGGAGTATATTTCTCATTTCATTAGATACAGTATTTCAGGGACTTCATGCCGTCACATCAGTTCTACGTGGTGTGGTATGTCCAGGGCCAGGATCAAGTTCAGACACGAGTCATGCTAGTTTTTGTTTATCAAAGAGCAATGCAAAGTTTCTGAAACAATATCCAGTATTTTAACCCATGAATATAATTACCTTGAATGGATTCAACTAAAGCCTTCTTGTATTCTCCTTAGGATATATTGGGATTAGTTATTACTTATTCTTGAAAAACCTTTGTAACGCTAATATTTTATTGAAACTGTTCTGTAATATGCTGTATAACATTTAATTATTTTACAGGCTTAACATTGTGTGGCTCACAGTATAAACATGGACTGTGTTGTTAATCATTAAATATTACTGAGAAGTACCTGCGACAGTTAACTGAGGAAACCTGTCCTGCAGGATCAGTGAGTTCGTGCATCAGAGGCACAGCTCTGTATTATATGCAAACAATACAGAACTTGAACACCCTGGTGCCATAATAATAACCACATCAGTGCATTGTACCTTAACTGTCATTTAAGTGCACACCCTGCTATAGTAGCTGTGAACAGCAACAAAGAACAGTCCCTTGAGTTTCTTGAGAAAGGCTGATCAGCTTGTCTGTGTGGTTTGACTTGGTTAGTAATTGTTTGACTCTGTGTTCCCAGTTTAGGGTGGGAGATGAGGAATGTTTGAATTGGATCCATTTAGCTTATAACTTGTTACATGACGTACTGAACAGCCCTTCGTTGCACATTTAAAAGTGTTTGAAGAATGTTTTCATTCTTGAGCATGTTCCCTCGCTCCTATCCCCACAAGAATCTGTGAGGATGTCTGCTATGAAACAGGAAAAGTAATGTCAACAAAAAAAAAAAAAAAAAACCTCATATCAACTGCATGTTATGATATGAGCTATATGATATTGATATCTATCTATCTATATATATATATTGATATGTGGTGGTCTGGTTGATGCCACACCAAGTTTTGTGCTACGATGAATATCTGCAGAATATCAGGGTATCAGTGTATCTTTTACAAGAATAGAGTGAACCCTGAGAAGTCTACCGTAAGATCAAAGAAGGATTTGTCCAAGGACTTTTACTTCAAGTGAAATACTTATGATACTTGTAACACAAAAAAGGGGAAAGTATACATTACAACAGGAAAGGCCTGTCGTAATGTATACTTCTACTACAGCATTAGTATATTTAATAGTAAACAGAAAACGTTGAAATATAAAAGCAGAAAATTCTCATGTAAGGGCACTTTTTTTTCTAAGTGTTTGTGTGTTTTGCTTTGTTTAGTTTGCCTTTAAATAGGCCTCTCCAGAACACTCTTTACTTTCCCTTGCAGACAATAAGAGCTCATCCTGAACAGCAGGGATGACATGAAGGGACCTAAACAAAGCTGTAATTGTGAAGCTTTATCTGCAGCTGCTGTTCCTTTTCACTCAAAAGGAAAAGGAACAGCGTATAAAGTTCAGTGGGATGTTGTATCTGTAAAAAAAATACATTGCTTCTCTTGTGTGTATATATGTATGTATGTATGTATGTATGTATGTATGTATGTATGTATGTATGTATGTATGTATGTATGTAT
>JAOWBL010000024.1:8471853-8502995 GCA_028564865.1 Zenarchopterus dispar | reverse complement strand
CCGATCTACATACATATATCTACATACATACATACATATTTTCTGTGTACAGTGTATGCTGTACATGCAAATGTTTATTTTCAAAAACAGAAAATAAACATTTCCATGTACAGCATACACCCTGACAAGTGAGTGAAATATGTGTAAAAGATGACTTATTGGTAGTGTTACATAATAACAGGTAATGAGCTGTAATCTTTGTTGTCATGATCTGTTTTCATATTTTGCATCTGATTCTGGTTCTAATGGGTGGATTTGAGGACAGCACACATGACACTTGATAACTTATTATGTTCAAAATGTGTGCTTGCCCAAAAATAAGAGTTGTGTTTGTGTATAAAGCTTGCTGGTAGCTCTGCATACCAGCAAGCTTTTAGGAACTTAGTCAATCAAAGAACAACTGAGCCAAATTTGCTTGCTTTTAAGGAAGAGGCTCTGTTTGTGGCTGATTGACTTTGTTGTTAAATACAAATAAGCTTCTAGAGTTATGCTGGGTGTGAAGCTACTTTACAGGTAGTAAAGATTAAATTAGATAACTAAAATGACAATATGGGCACTTGTAGGTAATTATTATATTCCTATCCCCAACAACATATTGCAATTAAAAATTTACTTGATAAAGTTTCTTTTTATAGGAAATTGTCACTTCAGAGGTAATTCCTTAATGGGAAGCAACCATCATTTTCTTTGAAAGCACCCACACAGGACAGAACTTCTAATGACCAAGACTTACCTTACACACAAAACTGACTATCTGGTTTGGCTACTTTGATAACTAAGCACTGTCACGACATATCTTGAGTAAAAACGATGCTGGCGTTTCAATACGGCAAGTACTGAAACAGAAACAAAAGGGACTTTGGCCTTGTATTTGTGACCAAACTTCTAAACTCTCAGTAAAAAGTTGGTGCAAGGTTGTAAATTTATGAGGGTGTTGGTGATAACCACTACAACACACTATCAAAAATGCACACAGTTGCAAGGTCTGCCATTATTGTTTATAGGGAAACCATAAATTTGAGGATAGTGTGACATAGGCTTTATATCTTAGTGGAGGAAGTGGTTTGCTTGTGATCATCTTCTGACTCAGAGACAGAGAGAGGAAGGCAGGGCACATGGAGCTGGCGCCAGAGATGGAAACTCAGACAGACAGAAAGATGGACTCCAGTTCAACACTTATCTGGTCTTGTAGAGACTGAGGACAGCAGCTAGTGTCAACAGAAATAATACCGTCAGCAGCAAGAGTTTAGCTCCCATTAATCATCATGGTTACTCATGACTGCTGTGATCTCACTGAATTATTGATGACCATCCAGGTGAGATCCTCTAGAGGGTGAAACCATCTGTCAGGTACACATGCCAGATAAAGATAACCCTCTTTGAAAATCTTGATGTTCCAACTGACAGTCTTGTCAGTCCAAAATAAGTATGTAAGATAAAACAGCAGGCAGTTAATTGAGCATAAGAAAGTGAAATAGGGGTGCAACAAAGCAAATATGAGAGTGGAGGACCCAGAGAACATTTCTCAAACACTGGAAAAAGGCATTTATAAAATAGAGAACAAACAGACAATAGCAACCATTAACTCTGCAGCTTGATTAAATCTATCTCAGTGACATCTTTGATCTTTGCAGGGTCAGTGATGTCTTGACTTACAGGATTTTGCACTCTAAGATTTCTTAAGACTAATATTTCAGTTTTCTGTTAATTCCATTCCTCTGTGGGTGGCTGCCCTTCTTCTAGTTCAGGTCCTCAACCAGAAGCCTGGGAGCTTTAGGGTTCTATGCAGAATTTTTACTGTACCTAGTACTGCATTCTTCTGGACCTAAATCTTTGATGTTGTTCCTGGCATCTCCTGGAGCCACCATCCCAGCTTGGAGGACACAGCTCCAAATGCTCCAACTACTATCATCACCACTGCTGCCTTCACCTTCCAGATCCTCTCTATCTTCTCCTTCAACCCCTGGTATTTCTCCAGTTTCTTGTGTTCCTTCTTCTTGATATTGCTGTCACTTGGGATTGCCATGTTAATCACAACTGCTCTTTTCTGGAGTTTGTCGACTACCACTATGTCCGGTTAGTTAGCCATCACCATTTTATCGGTCTAGATCTGGAAGTCTCACAGGATCTTTCCCCTTTCATTCTTCAACACCCGTGGAGGTTTTGTCCACCTCGACTTTGGGACTGTCATCCCGTACTCCGTGCAGATGTTTCTGCACACTATAACCACCACCTGGTTGTGCCTTTCCATGTATACTTTGCCTGCCAGCATCTTGCATCCTACTGTTATGTGCTGGATTGTTGGCTTCCATCTCTTCCTGTGGCCAGTTTAATATTACTGGTATGGCATGCGTTGATGCCCCAGACTTTGCTCTTTCCACTCTGCTCACTCATCAGGATCTGCCTTAGTCTTTTTAGGTACTTTCAGGTACTTCCCTGTAGCCTCCTCTTTTACAGAGTGGTGACAAAGGAAGATGCCATCTAAGATGAACATTACACAATGGAAAGATATACTGGGGTCAAATAAATCAGTATTACAGTATTATACTGGGGTCAAATAAATCAGTATTACAGTATTATACTGGGGTCAAATAAATCAGGTGTTTTCTGGAAGAAAATGGACCATGTACCCTGGATCAAAGACAAAAACAAAAAAGTAACCACCCAGACTTCTATCAGGAACAAGTTCAGAAAGTAAGCTCTGAGAGGGTATTGGTTGCATCAGTTCCCATGGCAAAGGTCATTTACACTACTGTGTGGCAGTATTAATGCAAAATTTAAAATTGTGATATGTAAGTGCTGTGAAAAGGTGCTGAAATGTTAAAAAGTAATGAAAAGTTTTACGTTACCAAGAGGAACACTTTGCAGGTACTGAGTATTACTTGTCTTTTATAGTGATGGTATTGATATTTGGTGGTGGTTGGTGTCATCTAGCATTTCTCACCAACAAACACTTTGGGCAACTCCAGTAACTATGTATGCAGTTCAAAGGAATTCTGGTTGTAGATGCAGTTTAAACAAATTAGTCCTTTGTCTTTAGAACACACTAATCAGACACAAACTGAAACAAAAGTATATCTGAAAGTGGGGGGAAAAACAACCATCTGGTGAGTGAGAAATACCAGTTAATTACTTGTCTACAGGTGTCTGTGCTACATTTTCCTAATCCATACTAATAAATAATAACTTCTAACAGACGAGGGAGATTAATAACTAGAGCAGTTTAGGTGATAGAAAGCTAATCATTCAGTCAAAAAAAAAAAAAAAAAAAAGCATCCCAGCAGCATGCATGTGAAATGTGCTCTCTCAGACTTCAGGGCACCATTTCTTTGTATAGCTTGGATTACCAGCTGTTGACTGATAAGACGTAAAAAGCAATTGTTTGAAAAAATGGAGACGTGTTTGAACAGACTGAACTTCATGAACATTAAGTTTCTGATGGCAAGATATGGGTAGTTCTAGGAATAACTTTATTGGCCAGTCATCCTTATCCTTCACGGGATCAGTGCAGCTCAGATAAAACAGTTCTCATAGCTGCAGCCTTCAAAAGATCAGTTAAGCTGCTCTATTTATCACACATGTATATTTAACAAAATGTAGTTTATGTATTATAGTTTATGTATTACATTGAATACAAAAAGATTAGTAGCTTCCAACAGCAGATTTTCTGCCTACATTATCAAACTGTCATTCTGGCTTTCTATAACATAGTAAAAGATTAGTCTAGTTTTGTGCTGATATACTCTAATACATAGTACACTACAGATACACTTATTTTCTAGACAAATATCAAAGTCTGACCCAGTTTGAAAGAGCCTTTTAGCTTAATAAACAAGTTGTACCGCCCATAATCTCTGGCTGCATGGAGTGCAGAAAATCAAGATATTTGATGCCAGTCAATCAACCTTTTTTGGTAAAAGAGACAGAAATGGTCCGTACACGGGCACACAGAACCCATTTTTGTTTGGTCTGTGTCTATAAAGCTCATACTGTAATAACAGAATCTTTCTACCATGTACGTACCTCTGACCACAGTGTTTAAAGGCAAGTTGTTGTATTTCGAATTGTACCCCACCGCCCACATTAAGTGTTCCCATTAGAGACCAAATCCTGGACTGTATGTTCTGGGTCATGTGTATGGCTTTCAAAGTACTTCTGTTAAAATACTCATTTTCCATGAAAATACAGATTGTCTGATGAAGACATGTATCTTTTCAACATTAACTGGGACATTTTGGATTGCAATTTATATGTGGAGAGAAGCTTGATAAAAGCTTTAGAAATAGACACACACACACACTAACACACAGTCATACTCCTACAGGTACACAAACATCTTCGTCTTCTTAAAATTAAACAAGCATTACACATACTTTTATTCGTTCAATACTTTTCCCAAACTAACCACCTCCGACCCACCCATATGCTGCACTCCTCTATTTTCAGGTCTTCAGTCTGGACACAAAACATTTATGTATAGGATTTGTTTACATTATTCCCTGGTGGGGAATGCAAAATACCTCCTTGGAAAGATAGAAGCAGATTATTTCATGTACATGGGTGGGGGAAGGAAAATGACGTTTGATGTTTGGCTCTTTTTTATCTTCTTCTACCTTTATTCAGCCTGCTGCTGTTAATGTCTGAGTTCTTTTTAACAAAGCTTTTATATCGAATGAGTTTATGATTTCTAAACAGCATCTTATTGTAACCTCTACCAGACATACTAGAAAACATTCAGGTAAACAACTCCAATCTTAAATATTAAACAGACCACTACTGATCATAAAACAGAATATGTCTGACAGAAAGCTCAGTACATTAATCATATATGTCATCTTGAATGAATCTACACCCTCTACTCATATACTATGAACCTTCAAAAAGTTCATATCACAGGCAGGGGAGGTTGAGTGTCTACCATAGATAGTTCAAGATCTGCAATAATAATAATAAAGGTTAATATTTAAAAAATGGTAAGTCTTTGGAGAGCCTGTATTCAATCTCTTTTTCATACTTGAGAATCCACAAAATTTAAATGTAGTTGTTGTATTATATTGTTAATCTGGCGTAGGACTCAACTTATCTAAATTCTTGAACTTCTTATTTGAATCAGTAGTTAATACAGGAATTTTGGAATAAACAGATTTTATAATGTGAAATATATTTTTTCTGAAATTTCTTTAATACTTTTTGCCATGAGCTTGATCTAAAGAATCTGGAAAAAAAAAAAACTCTAATTATGCCACATAGCCCAGAATGTTCAAAGATGTTGTGTGTCATAACTCTGAGGTTTTTTTGTTCACAATATAAACATCTAAATGAAAGTCTCACAACAATGGTGGTTCCATTGTTTTGTTGTTGTTGTTGTTGTTGTTGTTGTTTTGAAGAGGTTGCAAACAGTCCAACTGTGTGGGAGGAAAGTTTGTGGAGATGACATTTACAGTATTTGAAGATGCAGGAAGTTACGTTATTTGGTTACAGTACTGTCACTACAAACTTTCAGTAACGGATTTTATTTTGTCATTATTTTGTCATTACAGATGACGTTGATGATTATGAGAAAAGACCATGACAGTTCCTGTGCTCTGAGACCAGATATTTCAAGGACTAAAATGGCAGGCAGATGGCTAAAAATCATAAAATCATTTTCTTTGAAAGAAACAGAGATGAGCAAGAAACACAGCTATCCACGTTTTTAAAAATTAAAACTCTCTTCTTTTTCTTCAAAGAACTTGCGTTTAGTGAAATTTCTTTACTTATGACCACTTCACAACAAAAGTCATCTCAGGATTTTTATACAGAAAGTAAAGTTCAGCATGAGTGTGGTTAAATATATTCCAACTCAAACCAATGTACTTTTTTTCCTTTTCTTTTCTTTTTTTGTAAGAAAACAACTGTGTAGTTTTTTGATGAGATTATCGGGTTGTTATGACACCCGCCAACAATATGTGCTCCTTAATTGTTCAAAGTGGCTGCATTGTAACCCCCACCCTCACTCCCACCCTCTTATCTCCCCCACTCCCTCTCGTCAGAGTCCTCTGTGCTTTATCAAACTTGTTCCGATTTATTATTTAATTAGGACCTCTTGTCCATTATGGGATATTTTGTAAATAGAGCTCCATATATGTTCATTTGTGAGCAACTGAATGGAAATAAACCAACTATATGCAGCCTGCAGTCCTTCATATCATATTTTTAACAGACTACAAGGAACATTGCTCTGGGAAATAATGACCAAAACTGTGTGAAAATTCAGCTGAGCAGGGTTTTCATAGTCCTGCCAACTGACCTTTATGATGCAGTTTGAACATGACAAATTCAATCTCATCTACCAGCTATGTGTTTCTAAACACTGACAATATAGTCATGTTTATGTTGACATAGCAAAAAAAAAAAAAAAAAAGTGTATTATATCAAGATATCATCAAAAACAATTCAGATAGAATAAGCTAGTAAAATGGTTTTGGCATCCATGCAAGACTGTGCCATGTTGTTTGTTTTTAAAGTCTTACTAGTTTGATAAAGTTGTACAATATGTTCTTAAGATTTTTTTTTTTAATGAATGTGAAAAAAATGAGAACATTGTCAAACTAATATTGACTAACATTTTCTGCCAACTGCTTCCCCACCGTTAGAGAAAAAACAAGGCAAACTTCCAGAATAAACCCAAACATACTAAGAGCAAACAACATGAACGCACAAGCTGGTATTACCATAGGCACATAAAAACTGTAATGAAGTTGGGAGGAATAAAGAGTTTAAATAGTTGAAACAATTTTCTATATACATTTCCCCTTGATGCCTGCTATATGAAATAATACACAGAATTTTTTAAAAATTTAAATTGTTTATCATATATTAAAATTAAATACACTTATTTTATTTTTATTTTAAGTTTTTTTTTTGTTTTTAATTGTATAAAAATATATATATTTTGTAATATTGTTTTGATTCCAGAGTGGTGCAGAGTTCTCAGAAAGGTATGTATCAAATGTGCAATATCAGGCATTAACGGGTTAAGAAATAAACTTTAAAAGAAATAGACTATAAAAAAAACTTGAATAAAACGTGATACCTTGTTGCAATGAGATCTCTGTTGTAAAAACGTTTTTATTAACAAGTCAGTGAAGGTCCATTGTAGGTACTGTGTTCCATATGTGATATAGAACACAGTATTGCATTTCATTACTGTGAGGACAAAATTAATTTGTGAAAACAGGCAATTGTCATTCAGGCCACAAAATAAGCCATTATTACATCATTACAGCTCCATATGTTATACCAAAAAGGATTAAGGACTTACAGTCTGTCTAACAGCTATGCTGTGTCAATATGAGTTTGCCTGAGCATTGAAGCCCTGCTTAATTCTTTGAAACCTTTCAGGTCAACATTCGTAGTTATTTCTCAAATCATACAATGATAAAAGCTGTTTTAATAGTACTCTTGTTTTCTCATTAGACAATGTATGAGAAAATGTTGAATTTATTATCTATAGTATGTAAATGCAGTACAACCCAGCTTGGATCAAAGTCCAAAAGCTTGTAGCTACCTATTTCCTCATGACCTAAAAGCCATACTAGGTTTATTTTGATCAACAAAATCAGAAATCTTTTTTGTTTTATATTTTTTTAACTCACTTAATAATAATAGAAAACAATTAGCTTTTTTTTTCTTGCCGCATAGCCAAGTGATCTTTCAAGCAGCCTGTTTAACAGAGTAACTGGTAGAATGAAAAGAGTTTAAGTATGAAAAGAGGACTTAATAAATAGCTACAGTCTTACGTTTCCATGTGAAAGGTGTGGTTAAATTTGTTTTTGTGGCTGGCACTGCTGCATATGTACTCAGCCCCTTTCAGTACTCAAAATGAATCAAGCAGTGTGATTTAGAGCAGTGAGGTTTGCCACTGCCAAATTTATCCCTGATTCTGTCAGCACCATTGGGGAAAATACAATCTTTGAAACTTTGTACTCAACACTCAGTAAAAAATTATTTTAAGATGAAACACATCATTTCCCCTCTCACGACATCCCATCATGTGAATGATTTTTGGACCATTTCCTATGGCCTCCTTGAGGCAGGTTTATAAGAATCCAGCGGTTGTAGTTCCATTCCTAAGTTCGCGGCCATGTCATTGGTCATGTCAAAGATTTTCTACAAATGCGCCACAAAAAGCTGCCATGGAGTGCCGACAGACAAATACCTTAAGAACAAACTAAGAGAAAAGCAAGTTGAGACTGCTGTGAATAGCGCAAAGGGGTCCCAAACAGCCACCTTTCAACAACAGTTTTTATAAGATGGTCATAAGTACACCATTGGTAGGTTCTGGGTCACCTTTATCTGATCATATAAACTCTACAGCCAGCATGCAGCAGAAAATCACCTAATTTTCTTAAACATGCATCAAATAGCTTATATAAATTGAACGGAAGCCATACCGAGTTCCTACTAAGGCTGTAGGAAACTATGCCCCCCTCCATAAATGTTTACAAATTTCAGATTTCGTACAAAATGGGAGATTCACACAAACCCACCATTTGTATGAAGCTTTGTCACCAAGGTTTTAACCAAGCAGCAACTATAGCAGCTACAGCCCCAGCATGAAACCCAGCATGACCTTCACAATGTCTTAGAGCTTGAAATAACATCAAAATTATCAATTTACGCAAACACATTTTTATTTAGCAGTTATCGATTGGCGTAACAATAATTAAAACTTTCTCTTTTGACTTTTGAATTTAGAAAAAGACTTGGTTTTTCATAAATTATAATCCCTTTTTTAGATTTGGCATTGGAGGTTCTCGTATTCTGATTTCATGCTTTAATTTGCATGGCTCCAACATCAACACTGTTTTTACCCTATAATTGACTTTCATATTTATAAAACACAAATTATTTCATATTTGTATCCAAACTGTTAGGCCTTTTCTTATGCTAGACTTAAGTCCCTGTAGGATTTGTGAGGGTCATTTAGATCCATATATCATATACGTTGGCCAATTATCAGAACTTTCATCAACATTCATGAGAAAAATCCAGCTAAATTGTGTGTGCACATACTTTTGTTCATCAAATTGATTTATTAGGTAATTTTGTTGTTGTTTTAAGTAGCAATTACATGTACTGTGCTCATAATGCTGGATAGTTTGTAAAATTAGCATAACAGCAAATGCAGAGTTTGGACAGCATTTCAGTATATGTTATTTATATAACATTTATTTATAATGGAAACTGACTTTTTTTCTTTGCCTTTTTGCCAGCAGCTCCACTCCTGTTTAATGTCTTTATGTTTTTTTAATGCAGGGTCCAAATAAGCCCTTTTAAGGCTCTAATGCCATGAAACATCTTCCTATCATTGCTTCATCCCACCACAAAAGTTATTTGAGTATTGTCTCCATGCAAAGGAGCCATCTAATGACATAGTCCACTGCCATACTTAGTATTTTTCTGTAAGATTCATGTTTTTAATTTAGAAGATGAAAAAAAAAAGGTTTGTCCGTTCTACAGTTTGGCATCAGGCTCCAAGATGTGCCTCAGTGTTTTCATGTGCCTCGTTTTTTTTTTTTACTGGATTAATGGTCTATCAACTGAGGTGGTGGGAGTAATGCTGGTTGTGGTGGTTAGCTAATATTTCAGTCATAACACCTTTTAAATTAGTTTGATCAGGCCAGGGGACAGCATTAACAACATTGTTGGCTCCAAGACTTTCAGATGCTTAAACATGTTACCACTTGTTTAAGGCACTGTACAATTTTCCAAGTCATGTGTGGGTACGAGAAAGATTTTTATCTTTGCAGCTATTTTTTTTTCCAGTAGAAAAAAATTCAGCTCTTCACTCACAAATGCCACCCCATCCCACGCCCTTTTAGCAGTTGCAGAAAGTTCTAAGAAATTGTCTGACTTCAGAAGAGAAGAGATAGGCAAGATTACTTAAGGAACACTCCAGAAGTTAAACTATCCCTGGATATATTATTAGAGTTCAAGGGGTGTAAAGTTTCATTAGGAACTAAAACAGCATAAATCACATCAAGTTTTTAAGAATGGAAAATGCTTTTGCAGAAAAGCAGAAATTACTATCAGTCACTTGAGGCTATCTACCTAAGTCAGAATAAATTACCATTTTAAGTGATACTATAGATTCAAATTCAAATCAAATTCAAAAATACTCCATCAATTGCTGAAGGGAAATTAATTTAGAGGTCCCCGCAGACAAACAGAAGTAATTTGAAAAATGTAATTGTATAGAGCATGTATGATAAGAACTGTTTGTACAGGCTTCTGGTTGACACTGCCTGTACAAAGTACAGACATTGGGGGCAAAATGAGAGGACTTCATGGCCTCTTCCAGTATTTAAAGATTTATAACAAAACAGCCAAATGTTAGAAGCAAAGGCCATCAGTCTTTTCAGAGGCTTATTGTGGCAATTAACATTTGCCCCAAGAGCAAATATTAATTGCCAGTTTTGTGTGAAGCATATTCTGCTATCACTCAAAACTGGTTTGATTCCTGCAGTTCTTCTTGCAGTTCTTCTTATACATTATTATGGACATCTGTCGATTTATATTTTGGATTTTTTTCTATGCTGGTTTGGATGCTGTTCTGCCTGGAGGATTTCTTTTGGCAATTCTGGTACTTTTTAAAATTTGTTATGGGCAGTGCAGTCTGAACATCCAGTCTGAATCACGATGAAGAAAAAAATAAATATTACAGAGTAGATTGCAAGTAAAAATTAGTATAGACTCCTTTCATAATGCGGTCACAGTTGTTTCAGAGAAAACTACTACAGAAGGGGTGTTATCTGTTGAGATATAAGACATTCATTTTCTTTTCTTTTGTATAATGTTTCATGTCCAACTCTGTAAACATTCACAATGATTTAGGTGTGTTGGACTATTTTTAGGACCAGCAAATTGCAGTTTTTGTAAAGTCGTTATAAAGCTCCTAGGTCAAAACTTATATGGGTTTTTTTTTTCAAATGAAATATGATTTAGTTTACAGCTAAAACAACATCTTAAACTGAGCAGTACTTCTTCAAATGTTTTCATTTGCAAGTCGTCCAATTTTAGGCTATTAAAAAAATATTTATATTTTTGCCTCTGTGAAACTCCAAAATAGGTAAAAAATGATCTGAATACTATGTAAGGTTGAAAACATTAATATACTACATGTCAGTTTTCTGTTTACAAATTTCTTGTACTTCTAGCAAGAGGCCAGAAACAACTAACACAGGTTAAACATACACAATTATACTTTTAATTGCTAAAAATTAGTAAAATAATCTGCAATTTGTGTCCTTCTGCTATGCAGCACCTGGGTTATTGCAGATGCAGTGTCGAGACTTGATTCTTCTTCAGCAATGTCAAAATCTCTGTTTATCTAACTCCTTTTGAGGCCTTCAGTATTGTATTTCAGCAGTCATGCCCATCATATTGCAAATTTACAATCCCATAAGTGAATTCTGCCAGAGCATGGTGGAACAGAAATGTTTGGCAGCTGAACTCATTTAGACTAACTGCACCTTTAAGACTGTGCTGAAGGGCTCAGCCCATGGCGCCATTTGAGGGATAGTGTAATAAGGCTTAACATGCTGATGGAAGATAAAGCTGAGAAAAGGAAATGTAGGGGAAGGGGAACTAGGATGTGTGATCTAGTACTGAATGATTCCTCATTGACAGGAGCAGCATACTGTACTATTAAAACTATTAGAAAAGTTTTTTTTTTAAGTGTCACAACGTGAAACTGTAGTCTTGGAGTAGCTACTTAGTCTTTTTACTTACTGTAAACTTGATTCTAAAGCTGAACAGTTTATGATCCCAAAGGGACAAGCAGTCGGTGGGGGGAAGGCGGCATCTGTCTTCCTTTGTTATAAAATTCCTGCACTGCACGCAAGTCCCTTGACATGCTCAGCTCCTCAATGTTATACTAAGATTAGAAAAGGCACACCTCCATGTTGCTTTCTAATGTAAGATGTCCTGATTACCTGTATGCTCATAAGACTGTTGATTGGCTAGTTAATGCTTGATTTGCACTGGGGAGACAGACTGACAGAGCAGGTACAATGGTAGATGTGAAAGTCAGAATGCATGCGTGAGAGAGAGATAGGCTTGAAGGAGAAGATAGCTAGGAGAGGTTTTAGGCAGCAGATTGAGACAGCGGTAGTACACGAATGGCATGAAAACATAAGTGTGCACCCAGTGATAGCATCTCTTCAGCCAGCTTCCTCTTGCTTTGGAACATTGCTCACATTGCTAATGGTATATGTAGGCAGTCAACATGCTCAAACCTGTTCTTGACTTTTAAATAGAACAGCCGGTCCCTGTGTTTGGCTCTTCCGTTGCGGTAAGGCTGGTCTAGTACCAGCCCAAAAATGCAGACAGGACATCTCATTGCTGAGGGGAAAACCAATCTTCATTATGTGGAAAAAAACAACAACAAAAAAAAGAAAAAAATAACCTAGTTTGAGAAACATGCCTTGTTATCCAGAAGTTATTAGTGCTTTGCCACTAAGACAGAATAACAGGGTGTAGAAGCTGCCTGTATTAGAGGACATTATATAAAATGATTAAGCTTTACCTCTTGCACCTTAAGCCACAAAAATAAAAACAGTTCAAAGTGTTGAATGTCTGGCAGTTTTATATGTTTGTCAATGTGCATTTCCACTTCTTTCTTCTAGATAGATTTCAAAGTGTTTGTAGAGCCTTATTTTGTTATTACCTTATTTCCAGTCTGTCAAGTTGGTAAGGAGTGCCAGCAAGGTCAGCCAAAGGGTATGGATGTGGGAGACGGAACCAAGATTAAACAGTGTTGATTACAGTTTACAAGAGTAGGACACATTTCTAATGGAATTACCTGTCACTGAGACTTTGATTACTTCTGTAATTACCAGCTTATCAGTTACAGAGTAATGAGGGCGCGATCAGGTGGGCAGCTCAAGGCTCACATCTGTGGCTGGTTGAAATTGATACCAATGTGTGACACAAAGTGATGCAAGAAAAATTTTTAAAAAGAAACCTGATCACTCAAACTCTGCAGCCTTTGCTTTATGATGGATGTACTTGCAGCTTTGGGCTTGGATTGAATGAAACCTCCATTTCACAAACTAACAAACATGCTGTCAAGTCAAATGACTTGAACACAAAGTCAGACTCATCTTGCAAATTTAAGGACTTAAGATTTATTTGACAAAATTAAAAACAACAATAGTAACACTGACTCAAATACAAATTAAATGCAAATGACCCATCACTTTACTTGGTCTGCAGCCTTTTAAAGTGAGAATAACTGAGATCCAAGCCCAAAATTTGAACTTTTAAAGTAGTTTACTTTGTCATAAGTTATAAGTACCCACACAGTTTTATGGAAGCAGAAGCCAAACTGCTTCCATAAAAGCCATCCTTTCACGTTTGTTCTTCATGAGCAATTGTCGCCTTCTTCCAACTTCTTCAAGTTGGCAGTGACTGGATTGAGATGCCATAATTAATCCTTTTTTTTGTTATTACACTTTTTGTACACATTCAAAGATACAATGACCTCAGTTTCTCTGTAGGGACCCTATCCACTTACTCAAGTATGTTGGGATTTTTTAGTTTTGTCAGAGTCTTAAAAAAGCCATTTATTTTGACTTTAGTTGGTACGTGAGCAGACAATGTTTTTTTCTGCAAAGACATTCTACTTTGATTCAGATTGTTTTAATCTCTAAAAAAATGTTATACTCCTTACCATCTAACAATAGTCCTATGGTTGTTTTAATTCATAATGTTCCTTTAATGATAATGTCTGAATATAAAATCATTTAAATATAATGAGACTAAATATTGATACAAAAGTCATTCTTCTGTTACTAGTTATTACTGAAATCTCAGCATGTATTCAATTATAGCACCTTCATTAATTCAAATAGATTATATAAATAAAAAACAATAATCATCATGATTTGTGCAAACTATGTAAATTCATACTTTTTAGCAGTATATTTTAGGAGTGCATTATGATTCCTTTTTAGGTTCTTTAGAAATTTGATTTTAAAAAAAAGACTGGTCTTGCCATGCAATGCTTGAAGTTAATCAGTGAACAAAATTTTGAAAGAAAATATTCAAATGTTCTTATATTTTATGTCAAAAACTCAACTTGGTGTGTTGTTTTGGTATGGTCAGTGAAAACAAGTAATAATTACATCAATATCATATGATTATTGTTGTGATTTTATATATTTGTTCATCATTTGTCAGTTTTACACTTTCAGCTTTATTTACTGCTACGGTCTTCTGTACACTGACAGCTTTCAGCTTTAGCTTTATTTCTTGTTCAGTGTCTGTCCCTTTCCTTCATTCTGAGTATATGGTGGTATTAGAAACAGCCTTTAGTAGACGAAAAAGCTATTTATTGACAGTTGACAGAAGCACCAAGTAAGACAAATGGGAAGTAAATGATTAAAGTGATGTTATCTGATGAGACGTGGAAGCATTTGCATCACATTCTGACTTTTGCATAGTGATTGCAGTCACATTAGGAAAAAATAACTACAATTTCAATTATACATTTGTGGAGACTGGTAAGTCTCCCCATAGCTTTCTTTAGGTTTATAGTTCCTATCCCTGAGTCTTCAGCATGTCAGTTTATCTTTTAGAGTGTCTTCTGGTCAAATATTAAGCTATGGGGCAGGCCAACAGCCCTTTGCTCATCCATGCACAGAAGTTTTGTCCATTATTTCATGCACATGACACGTGAGTCTGTTTATACAAATTATTTGTATCTGTGCAAGTCTGATGTGGAAGAAGCCAGCTGAATTTCATGATAATGGTTTTCTCACATGTCTGTGAGGGCCACAGAATGAGAGATGTGAGCCCCTAAAGTGAAAACAAATATTTGGTCATAGACCATTTTTCCATGCTGCGTGGAAATGACATTCAGTTTTCCAAGTGAGAAATCAGAAATGAGGACACACACACCCAGCAGGTGTGAATTTTTTTTTTTTTTTTTTTTGAAAGTGGTCCTTCCCACCAAGATACAGAGGTACAACATATTTCCAAGAACCTGTAGTGTTCAAAATTGGATAAAGTTATCTGATTATGGTGTCTATTGTCATGTTTCCCACTTAGCTTTATCAGAGTGGACAATAAATCCTGTGTGCTCTAATGTTTCTGTAAGAGGGCACTGGAAAAGATGAGTTCTGCAGGAGTCAATGCCGCAAATAAAAAGTTCATTAAATGTGCTTCAGTGAATTCTCAAGCATCTTTGCAATACCTCTCTCTCATGACTCTCTCTCTGCCATTGGTTTTCTTACCCTTTTCTGCAGCCTCTCGGAGTGTCTCCTAATTGAATTCCTCATTTATCTCAGAGTAAAATCATGCTTCCCCGCTGACTTACAATTTCCTGGGTTGTTGCCTGTTTGGTTGTCTCCAGCATCTACCCCATCCTCCCCCAGCATGATGGATCCCCAATGTCAGTGAGGCAGGTTTAGGTTGAAAAAGACATAACCTGGGCCTTCAGTATCATGAAACTTCCCTATTTTGCATTGTCTTGTTAACAAAATGGATTCCTTCTCAATTAGCATCCAGTTTGATGTTAAGCTCCATGTATGTGAGTCTGATGTAACTGTCCAGAAATATGTTTGACTGGTTCTTATTTAGAACTGGTGAAATGGGAGACATTACTTGGTGTCACCTGCATTTTTCACATCAACATTTGATCTTGTTGTACATCGCATGCTGCTTCTATCTTCTGTACCAGATGAACAACTAAGAGTTGTTGGTATGAAAAGCAGCTGAAGAGTGATGATACATTATGTCCCCACTGTGTAGTTGATTTTTGTGCTTCTATCACACAACATTAAAAGCTCTGCTGTCTTCTAGCAGCCCTATTTTGCAGTACCATTACTATATGAAAATTTAGTATGTTAATTGAAAACAGGCTCCTACTTTCTTGCAAATCATTGACAATTTCCAGAACCGCAGTGAATCAAGTTTCCCGACTGAGCTTTTTTTAACACTCAATGTGATCATGGCACAAAGGAAATTTCCAGCACCGCAAGTCAGTGTGTTGAGTGACTGGTGCCGCCATGTGCGCTGTGTAAACTTAACTTCCATCTGTAGTTCCTAAGCTGGGTAAAGCCCAAATGGTGGGCTTGCAGATTACTATGTTTTAAAATTAAGTGTGTGAACCAAAGTCTCATTAATAGAATGACATTCGCTTTACATTGCATGTTTTTTACTTTTCTTTGCCATCCTGATACTGTAAGAGAGCAAATGAAGTGATGAAGTTTTCTACTGACAGGACTTTATAATATAAGCTCTACATGCATTGCACCCAATTCTTCACTGATGTCCACATACTGATGTTTGTCTTAGCGAGTGTAAAAAAAAAAGAGACATTTCATTCCTTATGCCTGACTAAGCAAAAATAGCACGTATTTGATCAGGCGATATCCAATCTGCCATAAAAATAAAAAGAAAGAAAGAAAAAAACAGCTGCAGATGTGAGTGTGTGCGCTAAGAAAAGCCTATTATTCTCAACCACTGTATTGTATTTTCCTCTCACTGTGCCATCTTTTCCGATCTTTAAGGAGTGACCTTGACCTGTGGGATGGTATGGACTTCAGTCAGGCACTATTTGTAATTCCAGACACATTACATAAGACGGTTAGATTTTTTCTGCTTTTCATTTAAGCTCAAGTAAATCTGCAGGTCACCTTTCACAGTGTGGCCTCAACCTCATACCTGCAGCCGGTTTTTTTAGTAGTCTGATGGATAGAAATGAGACAGCATTTGTGATGCTTTAAACTGATTGAACAACATGGCATACCACAAGGAAGATAGTAATCGCTGCATACTGGAAAGTTATGTGACTCTAGATATATGGAAAACTCTGAAAAACATTCGCGACTGGGAAGCTCTGCTTCCACTGGAGGGAGCAACCTTGTCACAGCTTACAAAAAGGATTTACTTGAAGGAGCAGGTCTGTTTTTAGACTTGGGTAATCAGTTTCATTTCGATAGAGGCTGCAGAGTTCAGAGGCTTCTCTGGTGAATTTAGTTTATAATGGCTGAAAAAACAGTGTTGCATTTACAAGACTAGCACTATCAGCAGTCCAGGAGATAACACGGTGTTTTTACTGGAGGAGACAATGGGAAATGAGGGCTTGAGGTGGGGATCGAGGGAGTTAAGGGTGGGTGTTCATCGTGAAGTTAGAAATGTAGAAATGCTTCAATTTTTTTTTCTTTTTTACACTAACATGATTAATATCTCCCTCTCTCTTTCTCTCTCTCTCTCTCTCTCTCTTTCTCTCTCTCTCTCTCTCTCTCTCTCTCTCTCTCTCTCACACACACACATACACACACACACACACACAAACACACACATATACACACGTGCACAAAGTAAACCATGACTAATCTGAGATTGTGGGAACTTTTCTGGGTCCAATGAGAAACCCCAGTGTAATCACATTCTTCAAAAAGTTGATCCCTTAAGACTCCAAGGTATATGTACAAAACAGGAAAAACAAGAAATAGTTGTGTGGACCTATATATTTATTTGTAAAGCCACTGGGATCTATTTGAGACCCAGCACTCCAGTTTGCAGCTGCTTGTAAATTTGTACACTGACATTCCTTTCTTGTTCTCAGGCCCTCATGCTCGTCTCCACATGGCCATCCCTCGGGTCGCCCTCCTGCCATTATGGAGCCACAGATGACCCCAGTTAAAGTTTCTGACTTGAAGACGAAGAGACAGTTGATGAATGAATTTAGATTCTATAAGCTCATTTGTACTTCTAAATGTAAAGAATATACAATGTTGATAAAAATCAGAGTTTTAATTAGATTAAACTATGTATTTGTAATTTTACGTAATAACAAGACTGGTGAGGGACATGGGTGTTTTTTTGTTTGTTTGCTTGTTTTTTGATGCTGTAATAAATTGCTATTGTTAATTCAAATTTAATTAGATAATATTTTCAATACTTTTCTGAAACTAAAATTAAAGTTGGTGCAATATTTGTGCAGTTCCAGGCCAACCGAGATCACTTTTTTGAGAATATACATATTGTGTTATGGTAACAAGTTATGCACCTACATCAACTCTGCGCTGAGACGTAAAAAAACTGGCCAGCTTAATATTCTCCATATGTTCATCTCAAAGAAGTGCCAAAAAAACAAAGACAGCAGGCTGAAGGAAGCAAGAAAGAGAAGAAGAGACTGTCCAAGCAAAGGAGAGTACTAGGGAAATTTTTGACCTAACTTTTACTTGCTGAAGAGTGCTATGAGAGGAAACAGGGTGCAAGCCAGACACTGATTTGAAAGTAGAAATTAATGTCTTGTAGTTGGTTTGCTACATGTTGTCACTGTGGTTTCTTCTGTTGATGTGCCAGTAGAGTTGTCCACTTTGAAATCTTTTTTCTTTAGCCCTTTTTAAAAAAAAAAAAAATCAGTTATCGTTCTGCAAATGTGCTACATTGCACTGGGACATCAGTTTAGACCACAGGTTTGGACAGTAGAGTGAGTACATTGTGTTCATTCTCTAGAAACTACTGTTCTCTGAGTTGGCTCCTGTCAGACTGTGAAAACTATAACACAACAAGCCAGTTTTACTTTCTGTTTGGAGGTTTTAAGTTTTAAAAAGTAAATTAAGTTGACTAACTGTTCTTAGTCTGTAGGTATTATGATCATAGAACTGTTCATGTACCTATATTTGTTGTGCTGGAGAGCATAGTGGAAATGTAGGAGACTCCTGAAGCTAAAACCCTAAATTTGTCTACAGTGTTGTATTAAATTAATTTCTTTGTTATTTGATGAATGACTAGCATTAGTTTGGTCAGTGTGCTGGGAACACAGGCTATGATGCAACTACCCATTACACACCTTTTTTGTGGTGAGCATTAAGATCCTCTGGTATCCATGGGAGGTCATATGAACTCTACATATGTGCTAATTTCACTTGCATTAATGTTAGGGCAGCTGTTTGCAGTCTGTAAATACCTTCAAAGCACAGACTGGCTGCTTGTTAAAATATCTTTTATTGTATTTTTATCCCTGCACTCTTTAAATACAGAATGTACATTAAACCTTCTTCATGGATATTGTTTCAGTATACTTAAATCCATCAAAACAGCTCTGAGTCATTAAGAAATGGATACAATGGGAATTCTGAAGCTGTCCAAGACAGACTAGTCTCATATAAGTTTGGTAAATGAGCATGATATTAACATAATCTTTAAAACATACCACCCAGCAACAAGCTTTTCACTCCACTGATTTGATTATAGGATCAAACACAGTGGCCTATTTTAAAAGTTCAGATAACTGACTTCTACAAATGACTATGTTCTCCTCACTAAGCCAAAATGTATTTGAATTTGACAGATTTTTTTTGCCAAAAGCTAATCAAACATTGATATAAAATGAACCAGATGTCTATCCACCACAGTTGGGATCTTATAAAAAGAGTACCTGTCCATTTTCCCTCTTTCCAAAATATTATTTGCAAATTGCTGACACATCACACTGTGACAGATGCCATTTTAATGAGAAGATCAATATGCTTTGCTTTATTTTGGCTTTATTATTGTGCGGTTTATGTGATGTGTCCTTAGTTTTTCTGTGAATGATGAGAAATGGATTAACATATCTAAATGTCTTGCCCAACATGGAAAAGAAAGACAGTGAGGTTAGTCACAAAAATAATCTTTTTCCATGGGAATTATCTGAATATGCATGCTACATACACAAATAAGGGTAGTAATTGTTCAGTTTGTTACAATGTTAATCAGTAGGCATTTTTTCATTCTTAATAGGAATGCATAGCTTTATGCTAGTCTTGTCAGTTTTTGAGAAATGTATTGAATCTATCACTGAAAAAAGTAATTTCTGCCTCACATATCTGTGTCTTTGGAAACAGCTGTGTTGCCAGTCTTTGGCTTCCTTTTCTATGATCTTTAATGGCTTTTAAATCATGGCAAACATCTGCAGATCTCTGTGTTGGCACACAGACATCGGCTATGTCCGTTTGTGATGCACTCACATCTTCTTTCTTTGCGCCTGATCAAATCAAAGCTGCAGCACATTGAAAGATGTGATGTCATCACTGTAACATTTTGGTACTTTTAAAAAAAAAAAAAAAAAAAAAAACATTTTGGTACTCTGTGACATTGCAGCTCATTTGAAGCTCCTCCTATCATGATAACTGGAATGATTACAGGACACATTAGACACCCCTGAATAGATTTGTAAAGAGGATTTGGTTTTGGGAGCAATGATTTGATGTATAAGTATAGAGAGGCTTTGAAAGAAGCAATGTTCTTCAAGCTGTCAGCGACTGAAGATGGCCAACGTTTGATTGTGCCCCAGTAAACAACATTAACAATGTGATGATGCTTCCTGTTGATACTTCTGGCGAAAGTTTGGCTGACTTTGTGGGATGAACTGAGTTGTGCATTTTAAAGTGAAGGGAACTTTCTAGTGTTACTTTTTTCCCTTTCCAACAACGCCACTTGGCTTTTAGCCCAAAATCATACTTCATTAATCCTTTCCCAGCCTGATGCTGTCTACATCCAGTGATCTGTTGTAACAGAGGTTACTTCACATTGTCACCACTTCACCCACTCATTTGTTACCATGATTTATAACCCACCACAGCTTGAGAAAAACACAAGGAAATTGGTCCGACATGGTCTGACAGAATCCACTGACTTCAAGAAGAGACAGAACAGATCTCTTCATAATACAGTAGTTAATAGCTGGAGACACTGTTTCAGTGAATGGCAACAACAACTCTAGAAGAAGAATCCCCCTCAAGTTTCCTAAACTATTAGTGATAACCAGAGAGTATTCTTCAATGTTTCCTCTGTGTCATTATTGCTTTTTCTATGGATTAAAATTATTTTAAAACATGAAAATGAACACATGCTTCCAGAGACTGAAGGTAGCACAGCTGATTTTTTTTTCTGCTTCCTCCAGATATTTTCTTTAATCATTTTCCTTAATCTGAGCAGTTGCTTTGTAGTTCTGAACCTTTGACTGCACATGTTACTGTGACCTCTATTTTTAGAAAGACTATCCAGTTCCCCAGCAAATAGGATCACAGTACCAATATTAGACAGAGAAAAACCAAGGCATAGCTGCAAAGATAAACTCAAGATTAAAATAAACTGAGATCATTACCAAACCAGCAAACCAGAAAGTGCCAAAACATGATCAACAAGTCACCTTTTCCATATGCATAACATGTCTTTACAGCAATACATCAGCAACATCCACCTGTATTTCATGTCTGGAAACACAGTGATGTGTTTTGCTGTTCCACCTGCTAAATAACATCATACTTTTGTTTTATTTTGTTTTGTTTCTTAAATTACTGGTAATAAGAAAAAAAAAAGATCAGATACTATGATTTAGCACATTTTGCAGTCTTATTTTCAAATATCCTGTTTGTTATGAAATCAGGTGACTTTCCAGCTTTAAGTAATAGTTGATATCTGGGGATACAGAGAAGAGTCTGATTGGTTACCAACAAAAGCACACAAGCATGTTAGTTTTCTCTATGAAGGTTTAAATTGCAAATTTACAAGTAAAATCATTTCATGTTGAGAAAATTCTAGAGGTTTGCCTTTATAGTGTCCATGGCTATCCAGAAGGTTTTTGAAGTCAAATCAGGAGAAAGCATTATCCTGCTGCTGTGCTCAGTGGTTTTTCACTCTGAAGTGCTTTGCCTGCCAGAAACCTATGTGTTATTTTGGTGACCAGAGATGAGATGTCAGGCTAAGAAAACATTGCTGATGCGTATGACAACCCCCTTAATGTCTGCTTCACTTCACACTATTCATCTCATTTTACAGTGACTAGTCATTTGTCTTATGTTTGTTAACCTGCTCCCTCAGCCAAGCATGAAGTAAGCTTTAACTGAGCCTTATCCTTGGAGAACTATTATCTGCACGTACGCAATGAAAATTCAGCAGTGGTCTCAGATCTAACTTATGACCTTCAGAACTCTTGCTCACTATTTTATCCAATGTAAATCAAATTTCATGTTCATCTGGTGTTTTTCTCTATGGTTAAAGTCATATAATGAATTAAATGAGTAGTCAAAATCAGATTGTGCATGTCCTTGTTGGAATCTTACCAATGTCAAACTCAAAAACACAGATTCAGATATGCATGTTTTCATAGTTCATGTTTGTTTTAAAAAGAAGAAACATGTCTATTTATTTGCAACATTGTGAGAATCACATTTATTTTATCATGTCCGAGCAGAAGTAAACCAAGAACTGTTGGAGCAGGTGAGCTATGGAAATAGAGACTGGATGGGTACATGGATATGTGCAACCTACACAAGTGTGGATTTACAACTGTATGCAACTTATGTTGCATATGAAAAATGTATAAAAGGGAGAATTTATTCAAATGGGTTTCAAATTACAAAAATAGAAAATTAAATTGTCACAGATGGTCATTCAGAAAGTTAGTTTCTTCTAAAATTTACTGATCATTTCTGTGACAAAATTTTCTGAAAAGTGAAAATATTTCAAACAGAGATTTACATTTATTTGGCTCACTTCAGTAGATAAAACATTCAAGGCCCAAACAAGCCTACAAGCTACTGCAACATGACTTTTGGCTCTACTGACCTTTGTTGAAAGAGCTTGACAGGTAACGGGGGGCGAATGTAACGAAGGGCCACAGGCCAGAACTTGAACATGGACCTGCTCAAAAGCTGTTGCTTCACAAAGTGTTTCCTCCAACTTGAAAACTCCTAAAACTGATTTTTCAAGGCAGACTGGTATTTTTTTTCCTTTTTTTGCATAATTCGCTTAATGTGATGAATAATGTTTTAGGATTGTGCTTTGGCTCCCTTTTCAGTGTAATAATTATAGATTATAATATAAGAAAAAATATTTTATGTTTGTATGTACACACAGCTGTCAAACAACAACCACACACTGACCTGATTATATATTGTTTTTAAACTTATGTGTAATTGTGAAGTATGTGCCTGGGGGATGTTACCAAGACCTCAAAGGTGTTACATCAAAATTCCTAAAAAACATCTTTTACATAAAAGCATGTTTTTTCCCAGATTTGTCCTTTGTGTATTAACATAATCAAATCATTCCTCTAAGACTGTGTTGTAGCAACATCAAAGTTTTGCTATGTTGTTCACATAAAAGCTTGATGTAACCATAAATGTAGTTAGACAACTGTAGACTTTATGTTTTATTTCATGGTTCTCAACTCCAGCCAGGAGAGAACAGAAAGAATATCTCTCAGAGCTGTCTTTGGTTTAGAGACTGCTTTTTTTTATTTTATTTTATTTTATTTTTTTGTGGTCACAAAAAGATGCTCAATAATTGCTTCACAGTTACAGAGTTATAAGTAGTAAAAATTTATAATTTCAAAACATGGGCAATATCTTGACATCAAGCAACAAGTCTAAGGAGGACTGCCTTCACGGGAAACATACTGATCAAGGCTTGCTATTGGAAAAAAAGAGAAAAAAAAGTCAAACATTGTTTTACACTGATGGAGCATTACTGTGATCATGCTTTTTTATGCTTCACTACACCCTGAAAGCTGTTATTGCCCTAATTCAATTTAGTATATTTACATAACAACATTTCATAGCAAAATTCATCTCAGTATATTTTATGGAGATGGTAAATAATTTCAGTTTATCTCCATTTAAGAATGCAATTCAAGCTGTTTGTTATCGAATCCAATTCTATTCACCTCAGTCTAGTTCAATTTAATCCACTTTAATGTATTTGTATGTAGTCAATTCATAAAAGCCAGCCTATCAAACAAACAAACAAAAACTATACAGGCATACCACCTTTGTGGAGAAAACAACTGAATTAATGTGCACTCAACCTTTATATTATCATGAATTGTAGGTGATGAATACCTAGTCAGGTGGTCTTAGTCAGCAGTGTTTAAAAAGAAGCATATTTAACTTATTTAGTATAAACACATGTAATTGAATAGTGGGATTTTCCTGTATTATTAGAAAAATACTTTAAAGAGAATTTTTTATTTACAGATTGTGTATCTTGTAATTCAGCAAAAACAAATATAGACAACAACTTAAACAACTGAACTTCAACATGTCTTGGTACAGACATTAATAATGCACTGGACATTTTTTCCTCATGTTTTTATCTACTGTTTGACCCTCCATTATGCAGAAAAATGGTTTTATACAACAGCTGATTTTCAAAAGTGGTAATGTCATGCTTCACTTGTGACTTGTGTCTGTGCCATCACATCCATTTTGCTGTTGTGGTCAGTGTGCCCAGGAGAGTTCAAGTCTTAGCCAAGGACTTAGCAGACTGCAGTCCACTTGGGTTCTGTCGAACATGTGATGACTGCATTGTGTTGTGCCAAGAGGGAAGATGGAAGTGGTAAGGATATATATTTCCTTTAACCCCAGGGAGAAAGCAGCTTTCTTTTTCTTGACAGAAAGTAGTTTCTAAATGCAGCATGAAGCTTTCTGGAAGAAAAAAAAAAGGATTTAACCAGCACAGATGACTTTCCTGACTCCTGTTTACAGCTTAGCATCATCTGAATACCTGGAGTTAAATAGTTGACTTATGCTAATATAATTTGGTAATTTGTTTAGAAAAGTCACATAAAGCTGATCAATTATTAAAAGCATGTTTTTTTCAAAGCCCATGCAAAAGTGCTAATTGTATCTCCTAAACACTGAAACTTACATTGTAGGTCCTTCATTTTTCCTACTAACCACAGAACACTTGTTTTCTTAACCCCTGCTACTACTAGTTATACTAGCTACTGGCATTTTCAGTCAATTTTCTCTAGTTTATTTCCTTTTGATACAGAGATTTAAACATTTGTATAATTTTAGTGTATGACAGAGCTGATGCCAGTAACTAGGGAGGGGGTGCTTGTTTTGCCAGTTTCTCTCCTCAGGACTGGGACTCTGGGTCATCACTATATGATATAGCAGAACGTGTTATTATTGCCTTGGTCAGCAGTTTCTCACCATGTTTTGCTCTGTAACCCTCTCTGCTGAGAGACTGAAATCCAAAACAAATGCTGGACAATTCAGAGCTGGGGAAAACCCCAAATTAAATTGTATTTAAACAATGCAACAGCAAAAGGCAAGCCAAAGAGGCATAAAATATGCAGTGCGTGAACACAAAATAAATAAAATGGCTTTTAACTTTAAATCCACATGGTGAACTTCAATTGGTAAAAGATGCCTTTTTTCCTGTTGGCATGTGGTTAGATCACATATAAGCCAGGAAATTAAAGTAAATGAAAAATGGCCCACTCTCATATAGAGTATAAAGTATGGTATGTCCTGTATATTACTGTTATTAGAGGCTTCACAATTTATGCTACTATCGAGACAATTCTCTTAAAAAGAAATTAACTGACATGAAAAAAAGATGGGGACTTTTTTATGCCACAAATTAGTTAAATACCAGCTGATACAGTCAAGAATTTAACCTCTGATGATCATTTTGTTGTTCCTGAGGAAAAGTCTTATCTTCCAAAATGACCGTCTCTGTTTACTAACACTGAACTATTTTTTCTTAGTGTTCTGTGACCACAAATAAATTTAAAAAAACAAACAAACAAAAAAAAAACAAAAAAAAACAGAAAGAGCGTTAAATGCTCCCCTCTTCTGATGGTAAGTATTACTCCACCCTTTGCTGGAGAATGAGCTGAATTCCATAGGAAGTTTACTTGTTGCCTCTTCCCTTCATCCCTCAGCTGATATTTACTGATTGCTGTTGGCTGGGTGGGCTGATAAGAGATGTCAGTGAGGAGGAGACCCTTAACTATGACATGATGGAAAAGCCTCTTCACAAACACATGAAATATATGACATACATTTTAAAATAATGCATTTTATGCTGTCAAAAATCTAGCACACATGGGTACGAAGTACAACTCAAGGCTCACATATAAGCATGGTGACATTGAAACTAAAGCTAAAGTGTTAGAGATTAGATTTGTTTCTTTCTTTGAACTGTTGTAGCAGCTGCCACAAGTTCCATCAGATATCATGATTGTTCCTGGTAGATCTGTTGTTTGCCACCATGGCCTTCAACACCATCTACTCCCAGTCAACACACCTGCTGCCACTCCAATCTGAAGACCAATCCAGAAGCTCCAGTGCCTGTGTTGCCTGGACTGAACAAACAGCTGCCTGTCATCACACCCTCTGGGGAGAAGCACATCTCAGTTCCACAAACACTGTGAGTGCATTCAATATTTTGGTATAAAGAGCAGATGATATGCAGACTTTGTCTCACGGATAAGTGTAGTTCGCTTAAAAACATGGCATCTAAATGATTCTCCTTCTAAATCTAAATCCATGTATATGAGTAGTTACAAAATGTTGATACACTATTTCCCTACAATGTGTCAGGCAGGACTGTAGCCAGGAAAAATATAAATAGGAAAGGTTCCTATTTTCATAAGTGCAAGTATTTTCATGATCTAATGTTTGATTACTGACTTGTGCAAGATCGTGGTCAAATAATATAACACCATACATATTATACTGATATAAACATTATTCATAAGTGAGAAAGTGAAGATACACCGATTTGTTTTTCATTTGCAATGCAGGAGTCATTTTTAATTCATTTTCACTTTAAAACATCTGATCATAATGACATTCAAGTCTCTTTTTTTTTTGTACAAACTGGAATTGGCTTGACTGAACGAATTTATCTTTGAGCTATAAATTTTTCAATAGTATTCATGTTTCCAGCATTTATTTTGACCCTCACTTTAAATTTGAGGAATCAATCTATCCTGCAGATATTCCTCTGATACAAACCCCTCCTATGCTAAAGGTTGTGATAAACAAGTTACTTACACACACACACACACACACACACACACAGAATCTGTTTCAGAATCTGGATAAGATTCAGGTGTGGGTTTTTTTTTTTTTTTTCCTGTTTAGGCTGTAGAAACCTCTGCCTTCTTAAAAGGTCTTAGTGCAAAGGCCATGTTGTTTTTTCTGACAGAAAAGAAAGAGTGTGGATGGCCCAAAGTAAATGTGTCGAATTTCATCCATTTGTAGACTCTGTGTCTTACTGCAGATTTGTTCTTTACTTTTTCCAGCTTCGAGCACCTATATCTCTAGGAACGTTCCTGTGATCAAGACTAAGTTCGCACTCACAGGTCCTCCTTGAAGGGAATAGATTTCATCTTTAGTCAGACTTTTTATGCATTTATATAAGGAAATAAGCGCCACTAAAACCTGTTCTTCCAGTTTTAAGATGGTGATGTTTTCTTCACCATGAACCAAGTATAGCTTGTTACTGACAACTAAAAAGGCCAGGCTTTTATCTGTTATAAGATTAGCAGATTTAAAATGAAATTAGGTTGTGCTGTTTGTATGGCCATGCATATCTATCACAGCCAAAGTTAAAATACAAAAAGAAATCTGTTCCATAAATTATAACTTTAAAAAGGCAGCTAAATCCTCCCAACAAAAGGGTGAAAGAATTACTTTAAGAGTCTAAAGACAGACAAATACAAGGTTCAAACCAGGATCTATGGATATGAAACATATAAGAGCAAAATAAAAAGTTTGCCATCTCAGTTTCTAAGCCAGCAAAGATTTAGAGCAAATGTGCAGCTGCTGAGAAGGTCAGATGGTGACGCCTGAAAGAAAGGGTGCAGTGACTGTGATATGATTAAATGTGCTATGAAATGAACCATGAACTGGACCACAGAGTATAGGATAAAAAAAAAAAGATTTATGTAGTCCTTTAATTTTTTTTTCTGTGGAACTCAAGATGCATTTTATTGTACAGTGCCATTATTTATAAAGGAGCCAGATTTCTTTTAAAAAATATACCACCACTGTTTCCTGAATCCAGAATCTTTTTCAAATATCCAAATAGATGGACCACATCTATGGAAATCTTTACACCTCTGACAAACGGGTGCAATAATTAAGTCCTGAACTTCCCCTTTATTGTTGAACCCCAAGAAAATGAAGAGTGTTTATTCAGTTCTGTGATGATTGGCTCTCCCTTACAGGAGGATGAGATCCAGATGTGGAGTGTTTCTGTTGCCTGAGTGAAAGCGGGCACTCCAGCTCTCACATATGGGTACATTCTCTCTTGCACACTCCAAAAGTCTAATAACCAGCCATCCTAAAACAGCCGTGAAAGGCAAAACAATCCAGCAGACAGGAGGAAATCTGACAGCAGCCCTCCTAGCAGTCATGTGAGATTTAGTTGTTTTTTTTTTAAATAAACTTTCACATATTTGGGAGTGGACTCCAGGTATTTTATGGGTATTTGACATATACAGAGTTCACTTTTTGTTTCTGTTTTCATCCAAAATCAAAATTAGAATACTGAATCCTTATTGAATCATGTTTGATCAGCCACAGTGAGAATGGGCATGCTATTTACTATAGTGTAGTAAGTTTTGAATTTATAAAAGTTATTTGTGAACATTTAATCAAGGTCTTGTAAAGGTTCTAAATGCATTGTCACAGCTGCTGTCTACTAAAGTCACCATCCCAGAGTTCATGTATAACTAACAATTAGCTGAAATATGTGGTTATGACAGGTAGACAAAGCACAATGAACAATGTACAGTAATGTTGAGATATGAACAATGAAAAGATAATGAATGGTCATCTGCAGCTGAAAAAGGTTATTTTGTTGGAAACATCTAAATGTTATGAAGTAACAATAAAGGCCAGACCATGTCATTGACGGTAAGTGGTTTCATTCATTGTGTGTATGAATATGTGTATGTATGCTATAGAGCACACTCAACCAAAACCTGGACTATTTGGAAGTTAAATCAATTTAATAAATTCATAGATTTAATCTGAAAGAATCCAGAGCAATAAAGGTTAAGCAAAAAGAGTTAAATTATTCCACATTTTCATTTGTTTTTTTCCTTCTTCATTTACTGCCATTAAAAATTAGTAGAAAGAAAAAAGGAAAACATCAGTATATGATCACATGGTCCTTTCATCTCCAAGAGCTGAAAAGGTTTTGGTATTTTTTAAAATAACTTTAAGGATATTTTGATACATGAATAAGAGCAATCTTCTGTTTGTATGTTCTCAAGTTTACTGATACTCAACCCAAAATAGTTGTGCTAAATTCTGACTAAACAAAGTTTTATTTAATTTTTCTATTCATTTATTAGATTTTGCCAGCATTAACATTTCATAATCTTGAATCATTTAAGTGCCTTGGCCTGCATTTCCTTAATTCAACATCAAATGCAATTGGACACAGAATTTGTTAGATATCAAAGTTAATGATGCCCTTTCCACAGTGGCAACACCTGCTCCTCTAATGATGCAACTGTAACTGTGCTCACCTCACAGACACCATTAGGTACTTTGGTTTGAAAGCTTACATAATGGTTATATTTTGAAACCGTCTTTATCCATTATCTAAATCTAAATACCAAACTACTAGGACCATTTGGCTTTCAGGGGACAAAACAAAATGACAACAAAATGTGCTCTCCTTTACCTTTTGGGTCAGCAGAGATTTAGCAAATATTGTAATACAGGAAAGAATGCATCATAGCATTGTCATTTATCACTAGAGCACTAACAACTCTGTAGCTGAAATGATTTAATGGCTCAATTGTTCTGCAAAATTGTCACCACATGTTTAAAAGCATGGCTACATTGATACCAAGAAATTAGCTGTGCTGGAACAAATCTCTTATATTCTTTAAATAGCCATGAAAGAGAAACATAAGATAATCTTTTTTATTTTTTTAACTGTTTATTAAAGTTAATATAAGTTACAATGGTTGTTGGAGTTTGAACCTGTGCTTCATACACTTCTGTTAGTAATGTAAGTGACTCCTTTTATGAAGTTTGCGCTACTTCTTTCTACAGCAGAACGTGACTCCCCTGAAATGCACAAAAACACACAAATACGTATTTTCTGACAAGAGGAATGAATACTAAATATTCTCTTTGAATCAACTTTTGAAAGTTGATGAAAAGTGATTAAATGGGAAAAAGGGGAATGGGGGAAAAAAATATCTGAACGTTACATTTTCATTCATGATGAAACACTGACTCCTGCTGGAGATAATGTTTAAAAATTGCCCACTTATCCATTTTCAGAAACAGAATAGCATAAAAAACTATTATAAATAAAATCTAATTTGTTTCATTATTGATTGGTATAATTATTGGCATCATTCTGAGCTGTAGAGTAGCTGAAATTCTTAATCAAGCAAAAATAGAAAACTACAGTTCTCTAAAGTTGTTAAACCTTTACAGAATATTGTTTAAAAATGAGATAAAGATTTGGAGTGAATTGACATATATTGTAATATTCAAAATAGATGTGAATATATAATTTCTATAAAAATTCAAAATAATTTGACCATCGACAAGTCTCTGTCCTGCAATTAGTATTAAAGCTGTCTTCAGTCCTGCAGTTAAGTCAGTCTGACTATATAAGTGGTGAACAGTTTTCAGTCTGCTGTTAGGTACCATGGTATCACCACACTGAAGATGGACCAGAGAAAGCAAAGGGAAGTGCTTTTCTGAGGAGATCAAAAAGGAAAAGACAGACAAACATGTTAAAGGTAAGTGCTAGAAAGCCATCTCCAAGCAGCTTGATGATGGCTACAGGAGCAACTTTCATTCAGAAGTTTAGGGTCACAGTATTGTAGCCAACCTCTCTGGACATGGATGGAAGAGGAAAACTGATGATAACTTAAAGAGAAATTAATGTGAATGGTAACCAAAAACCCCGAAAGAACTTACAAAGAGAAGCAAGATGAACCCCAAGATCAAGGCACCATCTGTTGTTGTTTCAGCAAAATTGGACAAAGAAGAAGGACTCAAATGTTAAAAACAGATAATCAAAACAAGACAAAACAAACGAAAAGAAAAGCTAGACTAGGATATTTTAAAATGCAAATTAGAAGCCACAAAGTTTCTGCTTTTGCTCACTGAGGCCACAACTTTCCAGCACTTGCTTGAACACATTTGAGAGCTTTGCATTCCCTTGAAATTTTGTCTAATGATTTTAATTCAATTCAATTCAATTCAATTTTATTTATATAGCGCCAATTCACAACAAACGTCGCCTTGAGGCGCTTCACACTGTAGGGTAAAGATAAAACAGTGTTACAAGGAAAATCCCAACAATCCAAC
>JAOWBL010000024.1:8439624-8471753 GCA_028564865.1 Zenarchopterus dispar | reverse complement strand
TCCTGTATTGTGTTGGCACATGGCATTGAAGTAGGTTGTAGAGAATGTAAAATAATTTCTTTAAATTTATTTACAGCTATTTACAGCATTTTAACGTTCTTATGATTACTTTTGAACAGAAAATACCCCACAAGATTCATTAAGATGTTCACAAATCAAAATAACTGATGAAGCTATTGAATATAGTTCAGTGTTTAAATGTCAGAATCAGTTACTATGGAAATGGTTAGGGTTGAAATTACATCATCAAATTAAATTATATCAAATTAACTATACTAAACATAGATTACTTATGAAAAGATATACTCTTGAACCACAGGATTTCTAGATTACACTTTGATTACAGCTGTAAATATAAACACAAATTTAAAAGGGAAAACCCCATAAATCTATAGATATTTATTTCAATATGTTCTAATCTTGATAATTTCATGTGACTGACAATAAATACTTAACTTTTTGTACTAGATATTAAAATTAATTTCTTCTCTGATATTAAGAGTTTTGTTCGTCTACACAAAACATTTTCTCTTAATAGTTCATGACTGCTTTTAAGGGGAAAAAATACTTTTGTAATTTGTGTTCACTAAACTGCATTTCAGAGATATCTGTGACTCTGGCCTAGTTGTTTTCGCTGATAAAGTATGGGTCAGAGTCACGAGAGCTGCAGCTGAGTAAACTCACAGGAAGTTGCAGCTGATCTGATGAATCACCTGGACAGCGGCAGAGCATCTCGTAGCCACGTTAGCCTTGTTGCCATTAAGTTCACCTGCAGTTGACCAGCCTCCCTTCAGCCTGCTGAACCTGTCGTTTTATCAAAGAGGAAATCAGTTAGTGAACAGACAGCCATTTGGTGTGGGAGATGAGTAAGAAGCTGCTTTGGACAACAAGGACCTACCTGGCTGCCGGTCCGCCGACTGACAGCTGTCACTTAGCCGCTTAGCTCTCTAACTAGATAGGTGAGCTAACGGCTAAGAGGAGATATTCATAGTCTGGCTAATTTAGTAGTCAGTCAGTGTTGGTCTCGGTTTGGAGAGGGAAACCACGACTTCTTAGCGGCATTTGACTCCGCCTGTTGTTCAAATCATGACCGACGGACATCAGGCAGCAGTATTTGTAATATTTTGAGGTCCAGCAAGTTTGGCTAGCTTTTAGCTTCAGGCTAGCTTAACTGTTTTCATTCAAATGTTTTAAAACCTACTGAAGCCTGAAAGTCGGTACTTCGGTGATTATAGGGGCTCACTGCCAACAACGACAGTCGTTGTTTCGATTCTGATCTGATTTTTGGACTGGGACCTGTACAGTGGATATCATCTGCAGGTATGAAGAAATTTTTTGATTCTCGCCGGGAATTTGCGGGCTCCGGGCCTGGTTCTGGAGCCGGTGGAGGAAGCGCTGGTTCCGTCGGTGGCAGCTTCATAGGACGGGTCTTCAGCATCGGACGATATCAAGTGACCGTCGAGGAAATTATCGCCGAAGGTGAACTACGTGGCTTTCCCTGTTGCGGAGTACACATTTTTTTTACACAAATGCAGCCACCACAATCTGAAGTACTTAGCATGGTTGTAGTCCAGTAACAGTATACTAGTTCAACCTGCTTCTGTTTGTCCCTTTTAGAAAAACGTCACTCCATTGACATGATTTTATGTTAGTTTATTTATTTATTTATTTATTTATTGGGGCGGGGGGGACGACGACGACAATGGTCGTAGTCTCAAGACTTCAGTATTATCAGCTGTGTAATACCAAGTCAGCTGGTTTGATGCGTTTTTGCTTGCCATGCAGTCTTGTTTCTGTCTATTGAGCACTACCTATTTAAAAACGTGCTACAAATGCGTACTTGTTCAGTGTGTTAAACAGTTTTTTTTTTCCAGATCTATAAATTACCCCAGTCTTTACACTACCCGAGGGTTGAGAGAATCATGGCAAAACAAGATATTCCACTGTATTATGAGGATAGGCCCAGACTGAGTCATGTTTCGTGATATTTACACAGGGAGTGACAAATTAAAGGTGTAGCTTTTCTATGTTAAAAGAATATTGTGTATTGACAAACTGCAGCAATTTTAAAAGCCAAGAAGAACTAATTGAAACTCCTGAGGTGGTCTTAGATGTTTAACAGTGTTTTTTTGTTTGTTTTTTTTGAAAGGAGAAGCACATTTCTCATGGTCATTGGTCATTTATCTTTGAAATGAGACTCTTTCTTTCCTTGTTATCTAAGAAGGCTTGTAACTAAATAATAGATGGAAAAAGACTGATTAATTTATCAGTACCTCCCCATAAATGGGCTCCATCTCTGCAGCCACACACTGGGTTTATGAATGAACACACCTGACTTTAGACAAACACTGCAGTGGCCCATCAGTGGGAATCTTTTAGTGAAGTTTTCTCTTTTTTTCCCACGACAAACTGTACTTTTCTTAACAGGTCTGTCTAAAAGTCTGCTCTTCTGTAGATATTTGTTGGCCTTATTTAGTAGTAGTTCTTTGCAAGGGTTTTTTTGTTTGTTTGTTTTTTTTCTTCAGGCAAAGCAACTTTCTCTTGTTTTACCAGACCTGTTTTATGACATGATTTTTTAAAGAAATGTATTTATTTATTTATTTTTGAATTTGTGGCTTTGGGAATATAAATGTACTCCTTGAAATGTTTTTAATTTATTTATTGTATAACTCATAGGGAGATTCTTGTCAAAAGTGTCTTCCTTGTCCTTGTGTGTGTATAATTGCTGTTCTTTATATTCATATATGCGTTTTCTGCTGTTTCACTCTTGAACCTCTTAACTTTCAAGAAAACTCTTACTTAAAAGACTGAATAGTCTATTTTAGTTTTACCTCGAGTACATTAGATCTGTTGCTATTTGTGGTTGTCATGTACTTGTTTGCAAACAGCATAGTAATGACATATGATGTACACAAGTACAAAGCCAAGATTTATAGTTCAGTAAATTACATCACATTGGTAACAAATTGTGATTGAGACCTTCCAGATATGAGGACGTTTAAAGACTTTGTCACCACAGTCATTTCTTTTGCTTCTCAGCATGATGTCTAAAAAATTATCTCCATTTGCTTGAGTGTGTGTGCAAGCTAGAGCAGTTGTAATCCTGACAATCAAATACGTCAGGAGACGGTGGCTATTTGTAGATGTGCTTAGTTGGTCACAGTGCACTGAGGTTGTAGACCTTTGCTAAATGTTGCTTAAGAAGACCAGTAATCCTAATTTCTCACATGCAACTCAGATTAGATTTTGCAAGACAGCAGTAGCTCTATTCCCTACTCTGATGAGACATACACACAGATCTACCCTTTTATTATTTAGTATTTAGGTGCCTCACAACAGAACTTTACATTGCAGTTTTCAAACACTAATTACCAGATCTGATCGAATAATCAGAAATCAGGGCTGATCACATGATTTCAGAATGATCGAGGTTGAGTGGAAATAATATGATTTTTTTTTTTTTTTTGTTGTTGTTTCATTAAATTACTTTATTTATTGTCTATCTTTAGCAAATGCAGTGCTATAGCTGCTTCTGTTGTTTGTTTTTGGGGGATTTCGTGTGAGAAAAAAGACAAAGCTGTTTCTTTTCTTTTCTTTTTTGTGCATTGCTAAAGTACTGGAGGAGGACTCTGTATCAGCAGATCCTCAAAATCAAATGACTCAGACTCAGGACCAAAAAATGTGATTGGGACATCCCTACTAATAACCAGGCCTAATACTCAACTGATTACTTTTTTTTTTCTTTTTTTTTGTGGAAAACTTAGTCATTTAATTCACAATGAGAAGAGGAAGATTTTGATTAACTGTCAACTTTGGTCAGTCAACAAGATATGGCATGGTTGAAAAGTTCTTTAAAACTTTGGTGTTACCTTGTACATTATAACATTTTTTTTTAACAACAGTACATCCATCCATTTTCTATTCCCACTGAATCCATCTACAGGGTCTGAGGGTCTGCTGGAGACCGTCTCAGCTCATGATCAGCAATAGGCAGGCAAACCTGCCTATCACCACATGTAGAGAGAAACAATCATACACACTTGGACTCACACCTACAGGCAATTTACAATCATCAGTTAACCCTACATGCATGTTTTTGGACTGTGGGAGGAAGCCGGAGTACCCGGAGGAAATCCACGCAAGCACAGGGAGAACATACAAACTCCACACAGAAAGACTTCCGGCAGGCCCGGGACTCAAACCAAGAACGTTCTTTCTGTGCAGCAACAGTGCTAACCACTAAGCCACCATGCTGCCTCCAACAGTACAGATGACAGTAATGTAGTCCTATAAAATCCAAACCAAACACTGAGTAGCCTGATCATATGGAAGTGTCCTTGGCTGAGTGATGGCAGCTGAGTCAGTGGGATGCATTAACACACACCATGGAAACAGAAGAGTAGCTTTAACAACAAAAGCTGTAGGAAGCTGTCAGCATGAAATTACATTTAGAGATCCAAATGAAACCTGAGGCTAAACCATGTACACTCATCAGAAAAGGCTTAAAAAATGAAAAACCTAAAGTTTTGAGGTTAAGTATGAATGCTCTCACTTTTCTCTTAATTCAGATGTATTTTGTCTGTAAATCATTAGGTGTTTTTAATGTGAATGGTTGTTAGAGACTTTTGGTTACTATGAATGTGTGCAGGCATCATGTGTTTTTTTGTTTTGAGTCAGCATCGCTATGATTAATAGTGGGATGATTGCTTTCCCGATCCTGTGTCAGTTTTTTCCTCTACTTGCAATCGCTGACTCATACAGTGCAAGCTCCTCGTCTAAGTGTGCCTGCCAGCTCTCCACTGCACTTTCTTTAAGCAGCTTTTTTCCTTTCCTCTTCATTCTCTGAAATATATAAATAAATGGAAAAAATAAGGAATTGAAACAGAATCTTTACACCCAAACTGCAAGTTTGGATGGAAAATGTGTATGTTCTTAGTTTTTATGTTTTTAGTTAGTTTTGTGTTTATGATTTTGATCTCCTTGTCTTTCCCTCTTATTTGCAGGAGGTTTTGCCATAGTTTTTTTGGTGCGGACTCATCAAGGTCAGCGTTGTGCACTAAAACGAATGTATGTTAACAATGAACATGATCTGCAGATCTGCAAACTTGAGGTACAGATAATGGTGAGTAACATAAATAACTAAAGACTGCAACAAACTATGAGGGTGATAGTACTATAAATACAAATTATCTGTCATTTTATATTAATGTTGTGGACCAGATTCATAGCATCAGAAATTTGTTGCTGACTTCTAGCAGTAATTTACAAAATTTGTGTAAAACTAGTGGATTTAATTTTCTGATTTTTCTCACTCCTGGATATATGAAGTAACATAATTGAAAATTTTGTAAAAATGTTCATTTGCCATGGAAAATGGTTGTAATAGATGGGAGCAAAGGCTTGCATTGCAATCAATATGTTTAGAAACAAGAAATTCAGTTCAAAATATGACTAGCTGAGCATACTTCTGTTTATTTCTAATAGGAAGCCTTTACTATTAAAATAACCATTTCCTGCAGTGATACCCTGCATGTTTTTGCAGAAAAAAGTACACTAAAGATTTAGAAACATGCATGTTTTCTATCATTTGGAAACTGTAAAGTGTTTGAAGATCTTATCACTAGTTTCTGACTGTTACTTTCTTTCTGTTTACACAGAGAGACCTAATGGGCAACAAAAACATAGTTGGTTTCCTGGACTCCAGCATAACTGCAGTTGGAGTTGGAGATGTGTGGGAAGTCCTCATCTTAATGGACTTCTGTCGAGGTAACTCTGCCATACACCCTCATCCCCCACCCCACACTCCCTTTTCTGTCTGTGTTTCATTCAAAGCTCCATTACTGTCAGCTGTTCACAGTATCCTGCTGTGTTCGAAGGTTAATGTTCTTTTGAGAGGATTCGAGGTCAATAGAGCTTCAGTTTCATTCAACGTGTAACTCTGGTTTTCTTACACTGAAGACCTTGTAAAACTTGCAAGTATGAGGTTATTGTATATCTCTCAAATGCTTGCCTAAGATCAAAATAAAGTACAAAAGAAAAGCATTTTTAAATGTGAAGTTGTTCATGAAAAAATTATAGCAGTTGGTGGGTCAGAATAGTCTGTGCACTTCCTTGCCACTCAGTTATACTTGCTTTTGTTTATTTATTTTTCCTTAATATTTAAGGTGGACAGGTAGTAAACCTGATGAACCAGAGGTTACAGACTGGTTTCACTGAAGCTGAAGTGTTACAGATCTTTTGTGACACATGTGAGGGCGTCGCTCGTCTCCACCAGTGCAAGACTCCCATTATCCATCGAGATCTCAAGGCGAGCTTTACTGAATTCTTTATACACCTATGCTATTCATTACATTGGACTAGCTAACTGATGGTGACATTTTGAATTATTTATTGTGACACTGGTGTCACTTCTGATCAGAGCCATTTTCTCTACTTTTTATATAGGTAGAAAACATTCTTCTTCATGACCGAGGACACTACGTGCTCTGTGACTTTGGAAGTGCCACCAACTGCTTCCAAAACCCACAGGCAGATGGAGTTGCAGTCATAGAGGAGGAAATTAAAAAGTTTGTTTTTGCCTTTCATATGCAATACTTTCCATCTTTCCTGTGAAGGCCAGAAGCTCATGTTGTACTCTTAACTCCAGGTACACTACACTGTCATATCGTGCTCCAGAGATGGTCAATCTCTACGCTGGAAAAGTCATCACAACAAAAGCAGATATTTGGGTGAGACCAAGTTCCCAGAAGCTTCACTGCTTCCGTGACAGCATTTTGACTACAAGATCATATCAATTTATGATCATGATGACGTGCAGAAGTGAGAATTGAATTGTTTCTTTTTTGTGTAGGCTTTGGGTTGTCTGCTTTATAAGCTCTGTTTCTTCACGCTTCCTTTTGGTGAGAGCCAAGTGGCTATTTGTGACGGTAGTTTCACCATCCCTGACAACTCCCGCTACTCCCAGGAAATGCACTGTCTCATTAGTGAGTAACCTTGTTTTTGCACTACCCTACTTAATGCATAAGCATTTTTTATGTGTGCATTAAAGTTTGTGAATTCTCATGTGTCTGACTCAAAATAAGCATCCCATCTTTATCGTGTTAGGATATATGCTGGAGCCTGACCCAGATAAAAGACCAGACATCTATCAAGTATCCTACTTTGCCTTTAAACTTGCTCGAAGAGAGTGTCCAGTCCTAAATCTAAATGTAAGTCAGCATTGTTGGAGGAATATAAGAATCTGTTAGACTTTGCTTTGAAAAGGTTAAAACTTGTGCAAGTAATTTTATCACAAAAATTATTTGACTTGGGTACTCTTAGTTATCTCTTCAGAGAACAATAATTCAGGACATAGTGAAACCACAGATCACTTTTGTTTCTTAGCGTTTGTCATTTCACTGTAATTGTTATTTCTGTAATAACATCTTCATGAAAAACCTGTAATAGTGTACATTTCTTATAACTCATTGATGTAATAATTTAAATGAAAGGGTATGATTGTCTCTGATAAATGACCATAAAATTATCATCTTACTCTTGTAGAATTTACCCATTCCTGCAAAACTTCCTGAGCCTGTCAGAGCCAGTGAAGCTGTGGCCAAAAAAAGTCAAACCAAAGCCCGGTGAGTGGGAGCCAAACCTTATTATATTAAATTATATTAAATTATATCATATCGTATCATATCATATCATATATCATATATCATATCATATTTAAAGGCTCACAGACCCAGTTCCAACTATGGAAACTTCAATTGCACCTCGACAACGGCCCAAGCCCGGCCAGGCGCAGGCCCAGACTATATCTGGTATTCTTCCCATCCAACCAGCTCTCACCTCCCGCAAGAGGCCCAGTGCGACAACAGGGACAGCGCCAGCCATAGGTACAAGAAGCTCTGTGATATTCCTGCATGCTTGTTCTAAGAGTGTTGGTTTTTTTCTGGTCACTGTATAAAACTCAAAAGGACATCCTTTACTGGACTTGTTAAATTCCTTAAGAACTTGTGAATGCAGCCAGTGCCATGATTAACCATCTGTGCTCCAGTTGCAGTAGAGAGTAGACTGCATGGCATACCCTCCAATTTTCTCATCCCCATC
Organism: Zenarchopterus dispar; assembly: GCA_028564865.1. Classification (NCBI taxonomy): domain Eukaryota; kingdom Metazoa; phylum Chordata; class Actinopteri; order Beloniformes; family Zenarchopteridae; genus Zenarchopterus; species Zenarchopterus dispar. The sequence continues at coordinate 8,463,656 of JAOWBL010000024.1, read as the reverse complement.
CCAATTTTATTTATAAAGCACTTTAAAAACAACCACAGCTGAAACGAAGTGCTGCACGTAACTGAAAACTACAAACTAAAAGGGATTATAGAAAACAACAAAACCTAATTAATAGTATGATTCAATGTCTTAAAGAATTATCTTTAACAGCAATGGCTTGTTTCTGTATGACATCATCAGCCTCCCACATCCTTATGAAGGACTTTTGGCCACATTTTTTTTTCTTCATAATGTTGCTTCAATTTGTTGTGGCAACATTGAACTTTACCTGACCATTTCAGGTTGAGTTCTGATCTGGTAACTGGGTCATTGCAACGCCCTCATTTTTCTTCTTTTATTCAACACTTTTTGCACGTTTTTTTTTGTTTGTTTGTTTGTTTTTTGTTTTTTTTTTTGAAGGGTTTAACTTTTTTTGAAGTATAAAACATACACAAGACAATGTTTTGAATATTACTGTATCTTGTGTATATGAAAGTAGAGACTTAAGTGGTCGCTAATTTTTCACTCCATGGAGCAATGATGTGCCTGGGAAGCTTTCCCAGAGTGTTTTCTACCCTCAGTCTTTTTGCTTAAATTAGATCTTCAATAGTGGAGTTGTTATATTCAGCTCCATTCTATATAAGAGAAATTTCCGTATCACTTTGAACAACTATTGTCATACTTTAAACAGATAACTGTGAGATTGGTGTCAAGGTTCTCTTATGCTTAATATTTTCTCTTTTCCAGGTGGTGGTGTTAGTGTCCCAGGTATAGCTGCTGTCCAGTCTTCTCAACCAGCTTGTGCTGCACAGGCTTCTCCCCAATCAGCACAGATGGCCAATATGCAGCCACAGCCTACACCTCAGCATCTCCTCTTGAAGCAGCAGCAGGCCTCAGCCTTCTTAAGGCCGCAGAGCCACCAGCAGGTAGGAATCTTACAACAGCAAAAATAAAAATATTGTTGCATTGTTTGGCATTAAATTCTACTGGGTGGTGTTTGAGTTCTCTCTGAAGATGTGGTGACATGTGTTGAGATGTTAGAGTTTAATTTTCAAGCAAACAACAGTATGAAGGCTTTAACAATTAATATAAAATTGATTAAATTAAGTTTAGCTGCTGTTGCTTTATCCAGATGTATGGAGCAACTTGCAGAATACAAATGCCTTGTACAACTTGAGGCATTGAGCAGGTAATAAGCCATAGTCCTAAATATACAAATGCTCTATGCTGGGTAATTTTTGTGACTATCCTGTCTCTTTAAATTTTTTGTTTCATGCTTTTAGTGCAAGCTATTTTCTGGTTTGTGTTTATTTTGGTCTTATTTCTCTAAATGTATTTGTTCTTTTCTAATATGTAAAGATGTTAAACCTACAGTCAAGTTCACTTAACTCAATAAAATTAAGATTTGAGTTATTCTTTTTTTTTCTTCTTCTTCTTTTTTTAAACCCAAAGTAAAATATAATTCATCTGGATGTATTCGCCTTTGAAAGCTCAGGAGCTTTGTGTGTAGCTTCCTCATTTTATTCATATTGTTTTTATTTGTTTTAAAGCAATAAGTCATGACAAAAATGTTTTGAACTTCAAAGTTTAATATTGAGCCTTGCTCTTAATTGGCTGTGTGATGTTCCAATGTAGCATCAACGACAGAACTTCCAACAACAGCAAACATCTTCTCAAGCATCTACTCTGCTGCAACCCAAAGCTAAACCTGTTCATCCAGCTGTTAACCTGCAACATATGCAGCAGCACCATGTAATCCATGAAACTGCAGCAACTCAGCTCACACCTATCCCTGAAACTGCAGTCATTGATCCTGCAGCTGGCCCAGAGGTTGTGGTAACATTATACTCCTTCCTGCCATCTGTGGCTCTGTGGGTTGAAGCTGATTAACTAATCTCTAATCAATCATATCCCATTTTGTACTCTTTTCCTTTTCCTGGACAGTGGGTGAAAAAACAAGGCTGGTCCATGGATAAATGTACTAAAGCCTTAAATTTTCTTCTTTAAATAAAGATTCCCCTTCTTTTTTTTTTGTTTGTTTGTTTTTTGTTGTTGGTTTTTTTTGTTTGTTTGTTAACATAGATGGTTGTTTAAATCATTTATTTCTGTGGTCCTACTGTATGTGTTTCAAAATAACTCTTCTTCCCCTTTTTCATGAGAACTGTCATGTTCACATAGTGACCTCCTTTTAGAATTTATTCTTTTTACTTGCGCTTATTTTATCTGTCTGATTTTTGTATGTTCCTTTTTAAGTTATTAGTTAGATGAGCATATTTTAATGTCTGTCTATTTTGTGTTTTATTTTTTTTTTTTTTTTTTTTTTTTTTTTTTTTTTTTTTTTTTTTTTTTTTTTTCCCCCCCCCCCCCCCCCCCTCTCTTTTACTTTCACGAAAGACTGCTAGCAGAGGAATTCACAAAGCTGGTTCTTTGACACCCCCTTCCTCACCAAAGATCGCCCCAAAGAGTGGCCACAGGCGAATCCTGAGCGATGTTACCCACAGCGCAGTGTTCGGGGTTCCAGTTAGCAAATCCACCCAGCTACTCCAGGCAGCCGCAGCTGAGGCCAGCCTCAACAAGTCCAAGTGAGCAGAATTAACTCCTTTCAGTGTGCTGAGAGTGAACTGTCCTTTCATGGCATGGAATGAAGGTGGAAGGCCGATAAACAGTCTATTCATATAACGGAATACAAAAAGAGGATAACTTGATCTTTTTTACATCTCAAAGAATTCAGTTTAAGAAGAATCACTCTATTCAATCTTTAAATTACTCTTTTTGCATTCAAAGGTAACAGTGAACAGGCTTTACACCCTCTGTCCAGCTTTACAATACACTCTTAAAATGGTGTTTTTGTTCATTTGTACTACAGATCAGCTAGCACTACTCCATCTGGATCCCCGTACTCATCCCAGCAGAGTGTGTATTACCCAGTTGATGTTGATGCCCCTTCAGCACGTACTGCACTCAATGCTCAGTCCAGCTGGAACCCCTTTGGAGATGATAACTTCTCCAAGCTGACAGCAGAAGAACTGCTAAACAAAGATTTTGCAAAGCTATCTGAGAGTAAGTAGTCTACTGTATATGCAAGCACACAGAATTTGTAAATACTGTAGTTTTGTGAAAGCATTATATTATTTACTTTTTATATAGCAGCTGCAGCAGGAGAAAAAGTTGCACATTCCTCTGAAAGTTTTATTCCAGAGCTCAGTGCTTTTCCAGGTAAGGAAAACACAAAATGCTGTTTGATCGCTTTATTAACTGAATGGTTGAATGATGCAGTGTACCGTATTTGTCAAGTGGGTGTCTTCATTAGTGTCTATGTAGGCATTTCCACATAAAGAAAAGGGACATTTAACTGGGTTGTTGTATTTATGAATTAGTTGTCATAAAGGTTTGTCATGTCTTCCTCTTACTTTTGTTCTACCAACCTTTTTTTCAGCATTTAATGTTCTTACTTTACTTCACTTATTTTTTCCCTGTTTTTATTCACGTTACACTAATATGAAAGATGCAGGTTCAGCATTGTTGGACATCCCGTCCCTTTAATACCCTCTTGCTTTCTAACACAACAGGTAATGATGTAGAATAAGACGATTCTTTGACTCTCACACGCATATCCTTATAACCCGTGAGTCTTTATTTGCTGAAGTACTTCCCTGAATATCTATCCATATGTGGTTTTATCACTACCAGTTTTGCAGCTTGGATTTGAACCCAGTCTGATCTTGTTTATGTAGCAGGCAGATTCACAGTGGCTTCTTGTAAGCATCCATGAATAGATACCTTAGCTGCAGCTAGATGTCACTTGTAGATCTGTGCTTTTGCTGTTGCCTGGTAACGTGAAGGACACATTCTCTTTTGTTAATTGGATTGCTTAACTGCTGGCAGAGCCTGCTTACAAGCGCCAGTAAGAACAAGAGAAAGTTAAGCATGTTGTCTAGTTAAAATGTTGCCCCGGCCCAACATTTTATACTTGTATTAACCCACAGCCTTTGCAGAAGTGTATTTTGTCTAGCAATTCAGGGTCTGCTCTGAAAGGATAAGACATAATGAGTTTAGTTTTAAAAAGGGTGTGGTTAATCTTTTTCAATCTGCCTAAACTGCCTTTTAAACTCCCTCTGCATCACTCACTCAAAATAGAAACACACAAGCAACAACAGTCTTTGCTTTTGCTCACAGAAATGTCCCTATGTTCAATATAAAGGATGACTTTTTTTTTCTTTTATTAACCCAAAATATAACTGTCAAATTTTTTTTTTAAACATAAAATGTTCATTATTGTATGTGAAAAATTAGCTTTGTGACTTGTGAAAACTGCCTTTTTTCCCCATAGAGAATGGGGTAAAAGGTCACATCTGCTGTACCATTTTCTGAGTCTACACATTCCTTGTCTAAGATCCCCTCCACACCCCTTTTTCCTTGTATCACTTTTCTTGTAAGTATGAGTACTAGTTAGAAGCTTGTTGTTGTGTGCATGGAGTGTGTTTCTACTTCAGTATGTTTTTTTTTATTTAACAATGGTGCATCACTTCATAAAAAATCTCAATTATGGTAAATCCAACTTAACAAAAGTTGTTCACAGTGAAGAACTGCACTGATTACTGTGACCTCATTTGTGATATAAAATTATAGATTTTAAAGTGAGTATTTACAGAGCCTAAATAATAGTTTGGTGCCAAAATGCAACTTGTAAAAGTGCAGAATTGTAACTGAATGCATGGGGCTTTATTTAACTGACTGCTGTTGGGGTGGGGCTATATTGGTAGATGTTAATTAACTAACAAATAATACAACAATTTCCACTGAGCCATGTAATCAAACAATTCTCTTTTTTTAAATATGAATATACAGTATATTCAACCACATGTGCTATAGCTGAAAGTATTGTAATGAATAGAGCTGCTGGACAGACTTTGTAAGTAATACCATTTTTAAATGATATGAAGTGTCTTTCCTGCTTCACAGTATGTAAGAAATATTTTCATATGTGCAAACATATAAACAGATATCAGTATATGTGCGATAAGCTGACACTGGCCGATGATGTCAACCAAATGATATTTTTGTTTGGTTCCAAAACTCCTCTTTCACAACAGCCATCTGGACATAAACGTATGTAAACACAGGTATTACATTTGCATTAATACAGGCTCCACATTTAAGTTGAAAAGAAACTTTGATAATGTAAGTAGTAACACCCATTTCCTTACTTTTTCATTAATTTAATATAGCTTAAGCTTTACCATTCTTTTTGGAAAATGACTTAAAAACCTTTCCTCAATAGAAGGGCAGATGGCAACTTCCTCTCTTAGTTGCCATCTGTCCAGGTTCCATTATTTCTCTGCATTTTCTTTCTCTGACTTTTTCATAGGGAAGCTGATTGAGAGATTCAAGTCCCTTGAAACATTTTTGCTGTTTCTGACCTCTTAACCTTTGCTGACTCCTTCAATGCTTGAGGAGGGCTCTACCAGTGATCTATTCATGTCACTCTGACTGACCCAAAAGTTTCCTCTGCATGTGTCCTACTTGCTTTCTTACTTTTTTTTTCTTCTCTCTCAGTGTATAAGCTCAATGTATTGGTGCACATTTAAATGATGTCTTAGAATGTTGTTTTATGTTTTTTATTTTGTTTTTTATTCACCCAACTACACAGAGCATTCATCATTCACTGCCTGATCAAAAAAAAAAAAAAGATACACAGGCTGATTCTTTTCCATTGTTTTTTTGGCAACCATATTTGCTATTGATTGTGGCACAGGAACCTTGACACCGTTTCAATAAGCTTTCCATAAATCTTTGGCCAAATTTCTGTAGCTTATTGATGAATGGAGTTTAAAGGTTTTTTTTTGTTTGTTTTTTTTAAATTTTTTTTATTATTTTATTTTTTGTTTGTTTTTTTATTAAAGCAAAACCTAAAGATTCTCAAAGGGATAAGGCCTAAACTCTGTAGTGGCAATTTCATGTTTGAAAATTAAGTCCCATGCTCCCTGAACTGAATTGTTTTTTTTTATAGTTTGAGTTTTATGATTCTTGACATTGGAATATACCTGTACCACTGGGGGAGAAAAAAAAATCTATTGATGGGGGAAAGATATGGTTATTATATTTAGGTAGCAAGCTGACATAATGTTTTGGTCACATGACATTGCTAAACCTAGATCTGACCACCTTTAGCAGCCCAAATTATCACATGCTTCCACAGCAGACACTAGGCATGATTGGTGTATCACATCAGTTGCAGCTGTTCTTACCCTGATGCACCTATCACTCTTGAACAGGATAAATTTGAACTCATCAGACCACATGACATTTTTCCATTACTTCTGGCTCAGTCTTAATGCTTCTTAGATTGAAGCCTCTTTTTTTTTTTGATCAGCCTTAATCTTTTTTTTTTTCTTTTTCTGTGGGACAATAAATGAATAACACAAGGACTATTCATAAGTTTTACAAGTAGCGGTCCTTTCTTTTCACTCTCTTTCTCTATGTAGCAAAGGCAGAGTTGTGTGTGGATTCCCTGATTCCTGGTTTAGAAGCTCCTCAGGCCCAGCAACAGCCAGGCCAGCCAGACCTCATCCCTACCAGCATGCCAGGTCAGCATCTCAGACTGCATAATATTATAATATTTAATTCTTTGGAGGACTGACTGACTTCAGACAGTTTTGTTACATCAGGCATCTGGTTAAAACACAGCCACCACAAGTAATTTTGAGCTTTGCCATTAACCTTACCAGTAGCAGAATAAAGTAAACCCATAATCCCAAATTTTTTTATTTAATGAGCCATCAATGCTTATCCTTCCCTAAAGCCACCCATATTCTAGCTTCTTAAGCACTAATTGATACATGCTGAAGGCAGGTTGTAGATTTTGGAGTCTGTTATCTCTTTTATAAGTCCCTTTGGTGTTTTTAATAAGATGGCAGATACTTATTTCTGTGCTCCTAAAACTAACACTCTTATTTTTACTCACTTCGTCCCTCTCTAGCTATGCTTCATTCTGTCTCAGACTCTTTCCCTGGGGAGGACTCTCTGCTGGGCTGCAATCCGTTATCTCAAATGTCTCCTGGAATCCACTCTGTTTCTTCTCTCGCTCCCTCTTCCTCCTTTTCATCTGCTCCTCCTGGCTGTGGCTCTGGATCCAGTCTGGAGGGGCTACCACCTGGTCAAACTGCAAATGGTAAGACTTCTGCTTTGCAACCACATGTCCTGGGTGTTGTGGCCACACAGTTGCAGGGCATAAATCAACCTAAAAATGAGGAAGTCCTGTTTCAAAGACTAAAAACAGCTCCTTACAAAAATGGAGTCGAGATTGAGTTACACTGTTGGAAAAAAAAACAAAAAAAAAAAAACAGTCTCAACAGACCCTTGACTCATTTGCACAATAGCCAAAAGCCATGTGACAATAGTGGCTTTTAAACAGTACAGTTGCCCTCTCCCCACCTATTTTTAGTCTGCTCGCATCCTTCTTTCCTTTTGCTCTTTGGCTGAATTAACTTCTCCGCCCTTCCATCGTTACTTCACTTCCTCTTCCTTCACCGCAGACTCTGCTTTCCTCATGTCGTGTGGGGAGAAGGTCAATGATGACGAGTTTGATCCTATTCCTGTGCTCATCTCCAAAAACTCAAATCAAGGTAAGGCTAAGAGAATCTAGAGGTGAGCATTAACACCTGCTGAAGCCAAGCTGCTGAGCCAGACGAATGAATGGCTTAGTCCAGAGATTAGCCTCCATAGCTTGCTTCTGTGATTGCTGATGTGAGAAATCTTGTATGGGTGTGCTTGTCGCATCAAGGCTTTTTATCCCATCAAGCTCTCACATTAGTGATCTTTCCCTCCGCTGAACCTAATGTTAAAATATCAGTACCTCTCCATTTGGGTATTTTTGGCTCTTTTTAGTTTATTTTGAAAGTCTTTTTATATTAAAATGGCATTCCCTTACCCTTCCTATAATGATGCAGCTGTATATTGATTAACCAAGCTCACTCTGCTTCTTTCTCTCTCTACCCCTGTTCACGCATCTCTCTGCTCCACCAACATTTTCCCTCATCCTCATCACCTTCTCACTATTAATTTCTCTCCATGCAAACCTTCTTAATATAATTTACTCTTTTGCTTGTCTCTCACAATCTCCCTTGGCTCATCCATGCCTATCACTGTCTATTTCTATCTTTCTTTCTGGCACGTTTCAGGTGGTCACTCGCAAAGCAACAGTGGCAGTTCAGAGTCCAGCATCCCAAACATGGCCCGCTCTCTTCTGCTGGTGGATCAGCTCATCGACCTCTAGAGGGGGTGGGAGATGTTGAAGGGGCAGTGTGCAAACCCAACAAAGGGTGCAGGGAGGGTGGAGGGATAGAGAGAGGCCAGCACTTATCATAGCACCTTATGAAAGGAGAGGAGCCACAGTGGGATTGGTTCAGCTGAACCATCCTCTTTATGTTCCTCTCTTGTCTCATCTCCATCTCTGGTAGCCTGATACGCTGGTTTCATGCATCTTGCTGGCTGTTGACATTTCCATGCTGGCTAAAACCTTTTTGTTAATGCCAGAGTATATTGTCTGCTTCTGTCCTTGCTACGCCATGGTCCTCCTCATGCTTCCCTCATTCTTACATTAATATCCCTCCTTGAGTGCATGTCAGTGGTGATTGATGTATGTACATTGTATGCACTGCTTGAACACAGCAACATTACATTCACTTTATGTACTTGTTTCAGAGGTTGAAGCTTTAATTAAGCAAACCACCCTCAGGCATGGCCATGTGTGTCAGGGGTCTGATTTAAGGAATGAGGACTGGAATTATTGGAGATCTCACACATTTTATATTTCTCTCTAAAAGCTTTGAACTAAATTATTGGCAATCAAATGTGGAACCTGCACTGATTGAACCACTTCATGAGCCTGGGAAAGAGAAAAATATCAGCTTTGGGGAGCGAGCTAGGTACATGAGATATATGTACCTATTATGATGTACTATAATTTGAGAATAATTACGCTGCTCTTTTTAAATCTTTTGTTTGGATATGATTGCAATGCATACATTGTCTGCAAGTCAAATCTATTTACTTCTGTGGTACTATTCCTATATAGATAACTAACACTGAATAAATAGGGTTTCAAAAGCCTCAGCATAATGTTATATCATTACTTTTTGAATGTTAGACAAGGCATTACTCATTTAAGAAAAAAAAAGACTTTACGTGTTATTAGGGAGATGATCTCTTGAAATTCTGAAACAGTTGTAAGTCGGTGCTAAGGAAATTCTGCTTTTAGTATTTTTTTTTTCTTTTTTTTTTAAGTTTCATTTTGTGAAGTACTTGGGAGAAATCTGTGCATTACCTGCAGCAGACGGAATCAGAATCTTTAAATTCAGTCAGAGCAACTGAATTTGAAGATTCAGAAAGGACTTATGAAGCAGCCATTAGAAATCAGCTATGAAAAACTGGATTTTTCACCATTTAAAAATAAAACTCAAAAACTGTAGTAAATAAATAGACAAAAAATACAATGGCATTTTTGTCATAGCAGAGTCCTATATTGTAGATCTTTATATTACATCATTTTTGAATCAGTTATTTATTTTTCCATTATGTTTTTTCCAAACCACAGCCTGCTACCAGCCTAACACAATCCATATTGCAATAAGGTATTTTAGGGAACATTCAAAAAAGATGACTTTCTATAGTTTCTCCCTAAGCACTTTTTTTTGACCTGGTTGGAAAAAGTCATGAGTCATTCAACAAAAAAATATTAGCAGAGTAAAAAACATTTACCGTACTCAAACTAATGTCAGACGTTCAGGGCTTAAGCTGCTTCACATGGCAGAGAATTCCCTCCATTGGTTGCCCATTTCTGAGTTGAGTCAAACCAGGTTCACTCATCAGAAACTGCTCTCATTTTTCTTACTGAGAATGCTTTTATCATTGTCTACTGCAGGTAGAATGCTCACAACTCCCAAATTATCTATGCAACCTCATTTTAAAATCTAATCAAAAAATAAATGAAATACTCCTTTTAATATAGGTGGTTGAGACATTTTTGTCAGCATTTTCCAGAACATAGGACTATTAATAGAATGGACACATTTTATCATCACATTGCAAACGTATGGGTTCAGGAACTATCATATCCTTAAAAAGAGGGCATTATTCTGTATGAGTTCATCTGTAGCAATGCCAAAGCTGGAGGAGGTTTTTTAATCACACTGTTCTCCATGAATTGTTTTGCTCCAGAGGTCAGTAGTCAGAGCAGACTTTTCACAGCAAGCCACAGGTTTTGCACGGGGAGGTACTGTAGATGTTACCAAGCTATTTTACATATTTTCAGATATAAGATTTATTTAAAAACCACCCTCCAATACCGATATAGTCTCTTATGCCATCAATCCCTTCTTACCTTGTTCATTACCTAGTGATGTTAAGAAATTTTTTTTAAAAAAAGGTAGATTGGGGGGAGGGGGGAGGGGGCATTGTGTGCAAATAAGTCATTCTTCTTTTTTCTCACCTTTGTTCTTGTCAGCACTGATAAATGTAGCCTTTTAGTTTGTTATATTTAAAAACATTTTTCCTCTCATGGTGTGACTCAATGTGACTGTTAATGGTAGTGATTCAGAATGAATGTATGAATGAATGGAGTTATCATTGAATATGCGTATAATTGAATATGTATATAATATATTTAAAAAAATACTTATGTATGAAGCTGTATCTTAGAGTGTAAAATTGACCTCTACCTTTGTGCAATGTCCCATTATCTTTTTTTTTTTCTCCATTCATGTTGATTGTTCAGTCAGAGCTTTTGTTTCTAACCTCTTGTTCATGTCACAAAGTGCTTATAACTTATCTGACTGGCTCACGTAACTTGCAGTTCCCTTTTTACTGCTTGTCAATGACTGTTAATAACTGGTATAGTTTTCTCCAACAGATGTTATGAAATGGAGATTATGAAGGAATATATCTCCTGACATCTCTGGACTAAATTTCATCTTTTGATGGCTCTCCATCAAAAGAGCTATATAAAAGTTCACAATCACTACATTTAATTTTGTAGTACATGTTAAATGTCAAAATCCCACAAAATATTATTTTGAATTTTGGCTTTTACCTTGTTGAAAAAGGTTCACTGCATTCTCCAGAGTTTGTGGTTATGGTCACTGTCTCCTAACATGTGCAGGACACACAACTGCACATTTCCCTGCCATTTCTGCTACATTAAACCAGTCTATGCTTACATCTTGAGCCAGAAATAGTTTTCTTCTCCTCATCCCTATGTCTGCATTATCAAGTTAACAATACAGTAAAAACCTGCCTGGGGGGATGGGGTGGGGGGGGTCTACTGCTGTTTTCTTCAATTTTGTCATTATCTACATTGGAGTTTATACGTAATTTGCATTTATCTATGCAATCGTAAAAGTCCTTGCTTTTACCAGACACCACAATAATGCTTTACTCATTGTAGTGTGAAATAAATGTGCTGATTGGGTTGAAGCTGTGGCAGAATTACTTTAGTAATGTCCAAAAATGTTTGACTTGGCAGCAGGTATTATGTCAGAGTAGAATTATTATTGTGCATAATTTATTTGTTTTTATTAAGTAAAGTTAAAGAGGCGAGAAAGGTATACTGGAGGGAAATAAAAAAATAGTTGTATGTCAGTGATATTAATTCAAAATAAAAAAAGGGACCAAGATTTATTCAATTTTGATTGGTTTCATCTGTTGACACATCAGTTTGTCCTTGAAGATTGAAATTAAGTTTCAGATGTATCCACTAAGACATTTTATTCTGAACAATGTAGTTTCGAACTGTTATTTAGTGTATAAAAATGTTAAATTATATGATACATTTTATCAGACACTTATTTAACAATTTTGCTTGTACCTTTGAAACGTAAAGACCAATATTCTTTTGTTTGTTTGGTTGGTTTCACCTTATTTAGACAGCTCTTTAATCTTTTTATTACCTACTCCCTCGATGTTATTAGACATGAATTTTAACCCTAATCCTGTAAAATTCATGTAATTGTCTTCATTCACTTGTAAGAAAAAATCAGGTGAAATTAACATAGATGGCTATTTCAAGCATTACATTCTCTGTTTGATAGAGTTGACTGATTGACACTGTATTAATGATGCTACCTTGTTGCTGTCTGCTCATTTTGATGTGTCATATCTGTCATGAGCAGCATTTGTTTTGTTTAGAAAGCCTAAAATGCAAACAGGCATATATTTTACTATTTGTGTGACTGTACTCATCACCAATAAATTACAATTATTCTTTTTATGGCTAGATAACTTCCTAATTGCTGTTTATTAAAATGGATATTTTCATATAATGTTTATACTAACTGCAGCATTTAAAAAAGACAATTTTCATTCCAGATTAATAAAATGTTATTTTGTTACGGTGCTAGCTGTGATTTCAGGCCAGACACTTTGAGTATTTTGATTCATTAATGGCTGTTGTCATTGCATACAATTGTGCAAGCAGACTATGACCATTTTGGAGTTCTGAAAAATTAGATAATATGCAGCAATTCTTTTGAGTTTGGTTAACTTGCTCCAATCGTAAGGAAAAGCATACCACGTGGGAATTATAGCACACTAAGCTTTAAGCATTAGAAAATAGATGAGTAATGACAAAACCTAAGAAATAAAAGAAAAACTGATGTTTTCATTTAAATGCTGTAACTAACATCTCTGCAAGAGCTCCCAACTATCAGCTGCTGTCAACACCGCTGAGGTAAGACAGATCTGTCTCTACTAACCTGTCTGTGCCTAACTACTTTGCAATTTGCTCTCAAAGCTTTTTCACCTTGTTTCCGTATATCTACAGACTCCCTCTATAAGCACCCTAAACCTTAAATCAATTCTAACTAAAAGCTAGACTACATGAGGTACTGCATTTGAAGGTTAAGGACACTGCTGCTGTAATTAGGTTGCAGAAACAAAATTATTTAATGTTTCAATAGTAGAGCTGCCAGTCTTGTGCATCCTACGTGGCTTGTTTAGAGTAGAGTTTGTACTGTTGTGTAGTCTCTTGCTGGTTCTTCACTGTTGGGTCATTCTTACAGAGCTCTGGTTTTCAGATTTTAGAGATGATTCATTGGTTATTCACACACCAACTTTGACACTAAGATTTGAATGACCAGCTGGGCCCCTAGATGGTTAAGATTCTTCTTACTACTAATTGTTGTAGAGTATAATGGTTTTAACCATATTATTTCCTCTGTCATTTCTGTTTTGAACAGATCTGCAAGGGGAGAGTAATGGCTATTCTGCACTCGAGGAGGGACTAGAGAATGAAGCTCCCGAAGGAAATTCTCTGAACGAGGGCTGTGAGCACTCCAGCGATGAAGACAGGGAGAAAGAAGCTCATAAGAGCGAGCAGCAGGAGGTGGGAGAAAGTGAGAGTGATGCAGCTGTCCATGACTCCAGCGGTTCTAGACCTCTACTGATGGACTCTGAGGAGGAAGAAGAGCAGGGACCTCAGTATGCTCTGCAGTCATCACTGCTCTCCAGCACAGCACCAATGCAACCATCTGCCATCTTCCATCAGTCAACAAGCACCTTTGCCCAAAATAACTCCACACATGTACCTGAGTCAGCAAAGGAGGCAGATGCCACAGCAGATGTCTTTTCTAAAGCCCCTTTTAGGATTGCACAAGAGGACTCATCTGACATATTTACCAATGCTCCGTTTCCACGTGCCCCCCATGTAGCTCAGCAGCAACTTGATGTGTTCCTTCAGGCTCCCTTTGGGAAAAGGAAGGAGGTTCAAACAGCACAGCCTAAGACCTTGCACACCCACGCAAGTGGAGCTCAGGCCCTGACCTCAGATCAAGGAGTGCTGGGACAAGTTGCCCAGCAGCCATTCCGCCCTCAAGCTCTGGCCAAATATTCCCGACACTTTGAGGGACCCGTGCCTGATCCAGTAGCAGCTCACAGAGCAATGTCCAATGTGAGCAGGCAACCACCTGTAGCGTCAGTCCAAGTTGGACCTCTTCACTCATGGACCTCAGAAGTGAACACTGTGGACCCCTTCGTCTGTGCACCCTTTCATTTCAAGGCTCCACAAGAAAAGCCCTAAATGCACAAGCAGAAGACGAGGTAGTCATTATTAGCGCCAGTGAATTATGCAAACTGCAACAGGCATACTGCATGCTGCCCCCAATGCTGCAGCTGGACTGCAAGCTCGCATGGATCTCAGTCTTAACAGGCTTAAATTAGCTCTGATAGTGCAAGGTTACCGTTCCCTAACTCTTTTCCAGTCATCCTTTTCCTTTCCATTATTTCAGCTGTCCTTTTGTCCTTCTGGTAGACGTCTACACAAAGACATGGATGGACAAACATTTAATTGTTTTCTTGCCTGCCTCAGTTACTTTCTGTAGGGAACTGAATACAGCAGATTGACTTAAACATGACCATCTATTTAATACCTAAAGTTAAATATACATTTACACTTAACTGTGAAACTGTGAGCTGGTAGCACCTCATTCCTTCATCAAGATAGTTCTCAGAAAGGACACAATCAGCTTCATGATCTCAATTCTTGAACTATGGAAAAAAAGGCTCCATTTCAGAGTTTAATAGTCTGTTTATTTGAATTGCACCAACACTAAATATTACAACCACATCAGAGTCACTAGGTTTGGGCCCCTAAGTCATTACTATTGACATTTTATAATAAAGCATATTCTGGATAAAGTTTCAGACATTTGCGGGAGAACCTTCATTATATTTATTCAAATGTTTCCATTTATTTCATGTATAACATTTGTGATCACTGTCATCTCATGAAAATAGAATAGCAGTTTTTGTTTAACATGGTGTATAAACATTGTATATCTGTTAGACACAGAAAATTCATTGTATTCTTATCTTCCAGAAGATTTGATTTTCTCTGGAGCCTCAAAGTCAGTTCTTCTCTCCTACAAAATGCAGCAGAGTTGTTTTCTTCTTTTATATCATCTTAACGAAGCAGCCAAAGTTGCATCATTTGATTTCAACTGCATTCAGCACCAGATAGCTCAGTTGTCTGCAGTGTATGTTCACTCAGCACCATAACGCATTTGTTGTACGAACCAGCTATGACATAGTTACAAATAACAAAAGTAAAAACTTGACTTGTTTTTCTGCAGAACTTGTGTTTAGCAATGCCAGTTGGGGATTGTGAAAGTGGTGGTGTGCCTGATTGATGGCATATCTCTTGAATTCATTTCCATCAGCATTTGGAAATACTTTAACGTTGTCTTTGTGCTTTATAAAATCATGGAACAATAACTGGTTCCCATCATGGCACTTTTAAGAAAGGGGCTCCAGCCTGCTTCATGCCCAGAGTCTAAATGATGTATTCTTCTGCTGCAATGAAAAAAATATCTTGTTTTCTTTCTTTGTTGAAGTGTACTATATTTTTAAAAATGCTCACTTTTTTCCTCACCTAACCTCCATACATGAAGATTGCACATAGACACTGACAGTCAGGGTTCTTTATGAATGTGTTTTTTCAGCTGTCAAATGTATTTTGAAGTGCTGTTGTACAGGAAATCTTTGAGGGAGCAGTCGATGACACTGGTGAACAAGCCCTCAAAATACATGCTATGCTGCACAGCCTGGCTTTTGAAAATTATGTAAGTCAAAAGCAAAACTATTAAATGAATGTAAATCAAAAAATTTGTTCAGCTCAATTTTTTTGTTTCTATTTTCAGTTATTTGGGTGGTTTTGAGGCTCTTATGTAGTAGTCAACATTTAAAGTGGATCAAAACATTTCATCAAAGTTCTTAAAAAAGAACAAATATTGTTCAAATTTCTTGCATAACATTTAAATGTGTTTTTGATCCACTTCAAATGTTGACTACTGTATTGTAGTTTTTATATACCGTAATTTAAATATACTGGTATTATGGTAGTTTAAATAAACCGTAATACCATACCGTAATCCTGATTTCTGTTTCCCTGCATTTCAAGGAGCAACACTTTGGATTTCAAGTACTCAAGTAAATAAACACAACCTGACTTTATCATCTACAGCAGTCAAGTACTCCATGATTGCTAGTCCACACAAATGTGACACACTGACACTTTTGGGCCCTTTTGTTGTATAATGAGAAGTTTTAGTTTTGACACATGAACTTTATTCTGCAGCTACTACTTATGTCTTCCATATGGGTCCTCCAGAGGCCAGCAGTCTGTTGAAGTACATGGATTCTTTATTACTGTAAAAATAAAAGCTAAAATAAATATTCTTCCTTAAATTAAGTGTGTTTTACTCCAATTGTAGTTTAAGAGAGAAAATGGTGCTTGAAGGAGTGTTCAAATGATACAAAAAGAAAAAATTATAAGACATCTGCAAGAACAGTCTAAAACAGGTCAAACCTTTTGGCAATAAAATATATGAAGTGTAGAATTACAGTGATCAGATTATCAACAGTGAGGCATTCATTTGAGAAGTGCTGTTGATGATGGAAATGGAGCTCCTTTGACCTTGTCTGAATCCAAACAAACAATTCACCTGGCTGAAAACTGGAGACTGAGGAAAAGTTGCATTAATGATGGGTGTGTGTCCTTCACCAGTCCTCCTTGACAGTCTAAATGTCGTATATTTTATTAGTTTCTAACTTCCAAATTCTGCTTAGGAGGACTAAAATAGAATAGATAATAACCATAGAAACTTAACAGACACAAAATATATTATAAAGGATTTTAATAAAGACAAGTTCCAAGGACAACTGGAACACACATTACTGCTGAACTGTTTTTTTTTTTTTTTGCCTAGCTTCCCACTAATTTTCTGAGGCCCCCCTATACCCCCACCATGGCCCCCACTCTGAAAACCATTGATATAGGCCACTAATTACATCTATGTATACAGACATATATCCACACATGACCATCCACATACATACACAGAGAAGGAGCGGTAAATATACCTGCAAAGTAAAGCATATATTATATTAATACTAATGGTGACAAAAGGCACAGAACAGCAACAACAACCCTAGTGCCAGTAACAATATTAATCCTAACATCATAATATTATAATTAGTACAAGTACCACCAACAGTAACAAGAATAGTTATTGTTGTCATCACCCGCCAACAGCTCATCATCCCTCCCAGGCAGTCCCGGATCCCCCATGAGCGTGAGACCCCCCAGCCCGCCCCCCATCCCAGCAGGAAGACCAACCCAGGAGGCACCCACAGCCCCCAGGCCCCAAACCCAGAAAGACCGCACCATCACAGACGGGGGCCGGAGTTAGAACCAAGGGGCCAGGGGGCCACAACCAATAACCTCAACCCGCCCACCACCTACTGCCCACACCCAAACACAACGGCAGCAAACAAAACAAGAGGGAGAGGCCCACATCATGAAGACGACACCGGAGTGGCCAGATGGTATTCCCCACACCAGGATGCACCAGCCAGCAACAACTCAACACACCGCCCCCCCAGCCCCACTCCCCACCCCCATGCCCGCTCCAAGCGCCAAGTCCACCACCCAACGTGTGCCAATGCTCCCACACAAGCCTCCGAGAACCCTGCCACGGGCATCCCCCAAACTGCGGACACACACACCAATAACCTAGAGTCCCCTAGGCCCCCAGGACCTGCCCAGCCTAGTGGGGCCCAAATACCCCTCTGGAAAAGTTTGTACTGTGTATATAGCTGTATTTCTTCTCCCATTTTTGGTTCTTGCCAGGATATTAAATGGCATGTAATTTTTTATAAATGACATTATGTAAGAAGTTTTAAAAACAAAAAAATACATTTAAAAAGTAGAAGTATAAATCTGTCTAGAGAAAGGCAAAGACGATCATATCGTGTAGGAATTACTTCAAGGAGAAGGTGGCGCTGATGAGCCACTGAAATTACTACAACTCACCATAGAACAAGAAGAGGCTCCGCGGCAACTTGGGTTTTCCTTTAATAATTTTTAATGCTTTTATATTTTAAAAATATACGGTAGGAAACTAATAACAACCATCATGGAGTCTACCATTAAGTTATAAATTTAGTTGTATACATTAAAAAAGCTTCGTTTGGTTTTATCATCAGGGACCACGCGCTCTTTCTGCTAGCTGGTTGCTATGGATAAATTAGTATTTCGTTATCGTCTGAGTTGTTTTTCTGTGTGTAGATTTACTTTGTGCAGGTGACGTGGTGATCCTTGCGTCTTCTTAACATCATGGCCACACAGAGAGTCCTCTCACAGAGCAAAGAGTCTCTGCTGCAGAACTACAACAAAAGGCTCAAAGACGACATCAAGTCCATCATGGACAACTTCACTGAAATCATCAAAACAGCGAAGGTGAAATGGCCACATCACCACTTTCTCGTTTATTTACGCGGCATTAAAATATGCCAACAGTCTCAGTACTCTTTTCCTCTCTAAGATTTGCGTGTATTTTTCTCCACTACCAGAACTGTAGCTTGTAGTAAACTTTTTTTTTTAATTTTTTAATGTCTAGATAGAAGAAGAAACGCAGGTATCCAGAGCAACCCAAGCAGAGCAGGACCATTACGAGATGCACGTCAGAGCAGCCAACATAGTAAGTATAGACACTGGCAGTAAAGAGAAGAAAGCAAAATAATTTTACTCTGTGATGACATATTTTTGTCCTGTCACAGCGAGTTGCATACCCACTCAGTCCCTGTCTTTAAAATAACAAGAATAAAACAAGTGGACATTCTATTGTTATTTTTATTTACTTATTTAGAACTTGGGTACATGTATTTGGTTGTCTGAAGAGACTACAAACTAAAATCTAGACATACACTGGAGACCACCTTAACTTGAAAGTATGTATTTAAGTGGTTTAGATTTACAGGGTGCTGTGACTTCACAAAGTAGAATTATCTTGCTTCAACCTCTTTACTGCCAGTGTCACATCTTGCTGCATCTACTATACCTCTGAAGTCGGTATTACAGACCTTCCATACCAATTTCAAAATAGGCATATCCAAAGCCTTAGTCACATTCCCCAACTGCAACAAGTCTAATCTTTGTACCATACATTTTTTCCATTTTCAGATGACTAAAATTGCTAAACAAAATGTGACAGGTTATTTGTCGTTTGTCTTTGAATCTAGTACCTAGAAATTAAAATACACACACACACACACACACACACGGTTGAAAAGACAGCTGTTGGATTGTATGTGGCATTTTGACCAAAATATGTCTGAGGCATTTCAGTAATACCTCAGGAAATATATTCACCACTGAAAAAAGGGCTTTCAGTTTCATCTTTTTGAAGTAAAACCCCCTTTATTGCTCTAAATGTCTCTTCAATGTAAAATGCAAAAGTTCACCGTCCTCACTTTGTAATCCAGATTCCCGTCCTCTGTTCTGCTATGTTTAGGTTCGTGCTGGTGAATCCCTCATGAAACTGGTGTCGGATCTGAAACAGTTCCTGATTCTGAACGACTTTCCCTCTGTCAACGACGCCATTAGTCTTCAGAACCAGCAGCTCCGCTCACTGCAGGAGGACTGTGACAAAAAGCTCATGTCGCTCCGGGATGAGATCGCCGTTGACCTGTATGAGCTAGAGGAAGAATATTACTCCTCCAGGTACAAATAGGCTCATACTTGCCCCATCCCGCCGCCTTTCTGTTGTCCCATGCCCAGCACAAAGTCCTGCCTCACCTTTTACCATCTGCTGCTGTGGGAGGGTTTAGCTCCTGCATCTATGCCTAACAACTTTTGTTTTAAATTCAATTTGTCATTGTAAGATCTAAATAGACTCATTCTTCAACTCAAATCATTGCTGAGGGTCATTGTGTTGGGCTTTATCTCACAAAGTGCCTTTACATTGTTACTGTCATGAGGGACATACCACTAAACATGTGCTCTGTCAGCATATTCAGCTCATAAACTACATGTCAGCATTGTTTTTATTATGATTGCATTTTTTGTGACAGGATGATTTTCACACTTCTCAATCATAGGAATTGGTATAAATTAGTCACAAGTGTTATGGTTTTCTGCTCTGCAGTGACCAATGGATTTGAAACATTCTAAGTTTATCTCATTTTCATGTTTTATAGCAGTGTCAGAAATTTGATCTTGTCTGTTTACAGCAAAAATATTTCAAATGTTAGTAA
Source organism: Zenarchopterus dispar (assembly GCA_028564865.1). NCBI lineage: Eukaryota > Metazoa > Chordata > Actinopteri > Beloniformes > Zenarchopteridae > Zenarchopterus > Zenarchopterus dispar. The sequence continues at coordinate 8,443,592 of JAOWBL010000024.1, read as the reverse complement.
TCCACTTGAATTTTAAGCACTTAATTAGCTGTTCTATCTACGGATGGATAATGGGGTTCTCAAACTTGCAGCAAAAAGATTTGTGTAAAAGGAACATATATTGAAAGATTTAAAGAAAGTAAAACAATGTAAGAATTGTTTTTTCATTGCATAATCTAGAGTATTTATATGTAATATCCATCCATTTTCTGTACCTGCCTCGTTATGTTCAGGATTATGGTGGCGGGAGCCAGTCCCAGCTGTCATCAGGTGATAGGCAGGTACACACTGGACAGGTGCCAGTCCATCATATATAATATTTAAATCTGAAATAGAACACTGACTTATGTGCCAGATTTTAGAGAGGAATTGTATAATTAGACTTGAGTTGTTAATGTTATTTATTTGATTATATTAAGTCTATAGAACACTTTTAACTGAAAAATAATAATTTTCTTGATTCCGTCCCTGCAACCACAATCTGTTACATAAGCAAACTCAGTCACACACAGTGCAGATGTACTTCTCTGTCAGCTGTTCCGGTAGATCCCAAATTGTTAAGAAATAAAGTAGAAACAAAATGCTGCGGTAGTTTGTCTTATTTTCTTTTTGAGGAAGAGTGTGATACTTCTGGAGCATGCTGGGTGTGGACCTGCCTTCCTCACTGCATATATGTTTTCTTCTCCATCAGTGACTAATCTCATCCTTTTGCTGATTTTAAATCAATAATTGTTCAATCATACCTCAAAGTATTTGCAAATCAAAAGCCATTTTATGTGCTGTTTCCAGTGCTTCTGCATAACCTCTGAGCTTCTAGCGTGCTTTTATGTGCTCTTCTACATGTTGGAGTGTGTTTATTCTGACCTGCTGCTCTTGTCTGCTCCTCTCTTCCTGCGCTGTGCTGATTCTTTGCCTCCTGCTGGTTTCTGTTCTGCAAAGCTACTGTCAGTGGGACAGCACTGACTTGCCTCTGTGTGAGGCCTACCGCTGGCGGGACAGCTGGGCTTCCCCAGACAGCAGCAGCAGTTCGACTCCTGGTGACCGAGAGGAACCTGACGGACTTCTCTCACAGGAAGCGAATACCCAGCATCTCAATGGACATGGGACTGCCTCCATGGAGAAACCGTGATAGGGGAAACAAGTGCATGGGACTGGAATGCAGCACACTCATTCTCAATTTGGACATTTATGGTTGTTTGGATGACTTTGTTTGCATTACACCTTGTAAAATAGCATTTATAATTTGATTTTAGATTAGATTTTACCCTTTACAGGGCAAGTGCCCATATTTAGTAACTTCAGTAGATCTACATTCTGAGTAACTTTACTGACAAAACTGCCATGTGTACAGGACACAGAGAGTTAAAATTGTGTTTCCCTCATATCGGTGGTGCAAGAAAAAAAGCATGTGTAACAAATAAGAATAAAAAATTTTAAATATATACATGTTAAAAGATATCTATGAAAAAAATACAACTAGTCTAAAAGCATATATACAGTGTAATCTGGCAGTAGGTATTGTACCAGGGTGAAGGTGTAAACAATGCAGTCAGCAGTAAGGTTTTTTTTTGTTAATTAGAATTTTTTTTAAAAAAGTCTAGGTTCTTTTTTTGGGTTTTTTTTTTAAAGTAAAGTAAGGTGTATGGGGGTCATTTTCCAGGATTTTTGCGGGCAGAGGTCAGAGAGGGGTGGGGGTCTGGGAGGGAGTTTAGCATCCCGACACCCTGATGGATAAAACGGTCTCCAGAGGGTTGAAGAAGCAGTGGCTGGGATGGGTGGAGTCACCTGCAGTGCTGAATGCTTTATGGGCCAGGTGTGTATTGTAGATGTCCTGGATGGAGGGAAGAGGGGCACTGATGATATGCTGCAGGATCTTACAGCAGGAATCAGTGCAGCTGTCGTACAGCAGTGATGCAGCTGGTCAAGATGCTCTTGATGGCCCCACGGCAGAAGGTGTACATTATGGGGACTGGTGCTCTGGCTCTTCTCAGTCTGTGGAGGAAGTGGAGGCACTGCTGGGCTTTGCTGACCAGTGATGCGGTGTTGTTGCTTCAGGAGAGGTACTCAGTAATATACACACCGAGAAACTTGGTGGTGTTCACTCTCTTTATAACATTACCCTTGCTGGTCAGTGGAGGGTGCTGGGTGGAGGCTCCCCAGAAGTTGACAACAATCTCTTTGGTCTTCACATTGAAAGATTGTCTCTGCACCACACAGCCAGTTGGCTCACCTCATCCCTGTAGTTTTAGTCGTTGAGGAGCCCCACCGCAGTTGTGTTGTTTGCAAACTTGACGAAGAGGTTGCTGTCATGTGTTGGTGTGCAGTTGTGGGTCAGCAGGGGGAAGATTAGAGGGCTGAGAAAGCATCCTCGGGGCGCCCCAGTATTCAGAGTAATTGTGCTGGGTGTGTTGCTGCCAACCCAGACTGCCTGTGGTCTCCTGGTCAGGAAGTCCAGCAACCAGTTGCAGAGTGAGATGTTCAGTCCAAGACCGTCCAGTTTCTGGGTCAGCAGCTGAGGGATGATTGTGTTAAAGCTGAACTGAAGTCCAAGAACAGCATCCTCACGTATGAGTCCTTGGTGTCCAAGTGGGCAAGAGCTGGGTGGAGGGTGGTGGAGATTGCATCCTCAGTGGACCAGTTGCCCTGATATGCAAACTGGGAGAGGTCCAGGGAAGGAGAAAGGACAGATTTGATGTTCTGCATGACTAACCACTCAAAGTACTTCATGATGATGGGGTTAGTACCAAAGGGTGGTAGTCACTGAAGCAGGATGAAGAAGTCTTCTTCGGACATATGTGAGCTCCTCTGCAGATTCCTTAAATACACAACCAGGAATGTTATCAGGTCCTGCAGCCTTACGAGCGCTGACCCTGGAGAGTGATCTCACACTGACTGAAGGCAGGGACAGCACCTAGTCACCTGGAGGGGTGGTGTCTTCTGTGCAGGGGTGCTGTTGTCAGCTTCAAAGCGCCCAAAGAAGTTGTTCAGACTGTTCAGCAGAGTGATGTCGGTCACTGTCACACTGGACGAGTTGAATAGATTGCCTACTATGATTGATCACCTGAGATTTTTTTTTTTTTTTTTTTTGCTGTATGGAAACTGGTGACAATGTATTACATGCTTCATCACATCTAAATTGATCAGTTTAGCTAGGAGTTGTTTAAGTTACTGGTTCGGTATTTTTCTGGTCCTGTAAAGGTAAAGTCATTTTTAAGAGCCTCTGAAGTGTCATTTCATCATTTAACACCCCACATGAAAATACAAATGGTTTTAAAATGAGACTGTATCAACAGAGAAGGTTGGTGTATTAAAAGATAACAGTGTCATGTTGATAAAGTGATGGGGGGAAAAAACTATGTCACTAAATAGTTACCACTACAAAGTTTAGGTAATATTTCATGTTTGACTTTTGTACATGACCTAGTCCATAGTATTTATCCATTTTGTATCTCAAAGCAGAATTCGCAATAATCCAACTTCAGCTTTCAGATAAATGAAATGTAGTTAAAAGCATGTTTTATAGAAGCAATTATGTACCATAATTCAAATTAAAATGGATTTACAGAAATGCTTTTTCATTTTCAGAATATAGCTGCATTTTTGACTCAAACATAAAATTAACATATCCCAAATGCTTTTCCATTTTCTTCTTCAGCATTGCTCATTCTGACTTAATTAAAATAATAATACATTTTACTTAAAAGGCGCCTTTCATGGCACTCAAGGTCGCCATACAACAATCAACACATAAAAACACAAAACAACAGCAGAACATAAAAGACAGACATTATAATTCAAATGTTTGCCTGAATAAGATTTTGAGTTCTGACTTAAAAGCTGAGACAGAGTCAATATTCCTGATATCAGGGGGGAGGGAGTTCCCGAGGCGAGGGGCAGAGCGACTAAAGGCTCTAAACCCCATGGTGGACAGATGAGCTGGTGGGACAGTCAGGCTGATGGAGGAGGCAGATCTGAGAGACCGGGTGGGG
>JAOWBL010000024.1:8414866-8428905 GCA_028564865.1 Zenarchopterus dispar | reverse complement strand
TGTGGCGCTGCATTATGAATCTCTATAAGAAAGTCACATTAAAATAAGACAGATATTGGCAAGCTGATGAATCATTAAAAGGACATGAATGGTCAGTAAGTGTGTATCAGTAATCAGTGGCAGGGATGAGCTGGGAAATCCAATCTGCTAATGGGCTTGATGCAGTGTGAATTTTTAAAGATGAGATGGTCTCTTGCTGTGTGCCCTTTACAGCTATAGCCGCTCTCATTTTGTTATTATGGGAGAACAAAGCTGTGGTGTGGCGACACTAACGCAGTACTGAACCCAGCTCTTGGTGATGAAATGTCAGGCTTTTATTGGGGAATCATTTCTTCACTCTCAAGCTGTTGTTTGTGACTTTGTCAGAGCCTTTTTTTTCCTGAGAAATGAGAAGAGCAGATACACAGACCTTTTTCCTCTCATTCCTCAGGCTTATATTGCAATCTTAAGAAATACGAAGGTAAGCATTTTTCTGAAACAATAATAGCTTGTGTTTTTACAAAAAAAAGATGTACCACATTAATGCAACATAATTTCCAAGTTAGAATTATACATCCTTGCTTTTTAGAAAGTTTTTCTTGATTTTCATGCTGCACATACTAATACTACCTCGTAATAGTTTTCAATAGATATGTCAGAGGTGTCTAGAGGGTCAGTAGATACACTGCCCTGAATTTGTTTAAAGGGCGTAAACCTGAGCAGTGATACTCACACTATCATCAGATAGTAATCACCTTAATGCAATACATGATTGCCCTCTATTAGAATTCAAATAGGGCTCTGAATGGCGGTGCCATAGTATTGTGATGCATTCCAGGCTTCCACAGCAGTCAGGTTTCCATCCCTCATCATTAGGTCATGTATGGGGACATGCTGTCTAAATGTCTCTAAGCACAGCCAAGACTGAACCAGTGTCACCCCTGTGGAGCTGGCCTTCTAAATATAAACCAAAGTTGGTGTCTGCATGGTTTAAGTATTGATATTAGTGCAGGTTTCAGTGACAGATGTCATTGCCTAGGATTCACAGAAGGAGATTAATGGGTTTGGTCCAAGAGTATTTGACACTGCAGAGGTCAAGGCTAGGGCATTGCACAAATCAATGGGATTAATATGATTGAGGTCTCATATGTAATCTGACTGGATATGGTGGCTGATGGGAGGGCAGACTGAGATCAGAGATCAGCAGGATTATAATGGTTGAGATTAACTGACCAAAAAAAAAAAAAAAATGGTGGGGGAGGTTGGACTGAAGTGTGAAATTCATTTAAACAATGTTCACTATTTTAAAGAAAATTTTAAAGTAATGACATTAGTTTCAGAAAACAATGTATGTATAGTATTGCACTCAAACTTCAACCTTGCTGGTAATACTTTAAATAAAGATACAGTTGAATTTAAACCATTCTGCTGCTGCCTAACTAGCTGCTCAATAAGCAATATTATCATAGCTACAGCTGTCGTGAAGGTGATTTAATAATGTTTGGAAAGGGCTACAATGTTGCACTCTGTGGTGATCACTTGCCATCTGCCACATTTGACAGGCTATAATCTAGTGTGGCACACACCAGTGTCACAGTGTTTGCACTTCATATTATTACAGTTCTCTGTATCTAGTTTATCACTTTTCTCCACAACCTGGTCTGAATCCTAGCCCTGAGTTATGTACACAATATTCCTAAAACCGTGTCTGTGGATAATTAAAGCCAGGAGACAAGGGGATTAATTCAAAATCCCTTTGAGTTTTTTTTTTTTTCCATAAACCTGCAACAGCATCTCCAAGACGACTGGTACGCCTGAGGGAAATGGGTCCTAATGCCATTGGGCTGTGCATTTGCTCATTTTAGCCTCTACCGTCTGAGAACAATGACATTGTGGATTAGCCAGCATCTCTCCACAACAGTGGTGGACGATTAGGACTCAGAGAACACACCCATCTGTGGACCTCATGTGGATGTGGCAAAGCGTTCACCTTGTTAATTGGTCATTGCTTAGACATAGAGTAATGCTACCACTCTACAGAAATCACTGAATGGAAAAGGAAACATCACCCAGTCTGTGTACTCTTGCTTAGTTAAAGTGTAGAGAAAATATTCTTCAAGAATTCACCTCTGCACTTGTTTTTCAAGCACATCCTGTTCTTTTCTGTATTTCTGGGGGGGGGGGGCACTTTAGTGAGTTCATCCATCCTATACAGAACATCTGGTTGCATCTCTATATCAGGAATGTTTTTGTGAATGTTGTCAGTAGGAGTATTGACTGTGAGTAGTCTGGTTTTTCTCTCAGATTTGGTCAGAGTTGGTGTTTTTCAAGCCCAATTTAGAAGATCTTTTTGACCTCTGGAATTCAAGCCTGTCCTCAACGCATGCCCTGTCTTGCCAGCACTGATCTACAGCTTTTCTTATAGCTGTCATTAGTCTCTAATCCAGCCATCCTCTTCAACCTTGCAACCTGCAGGGTGGAAAACTGGCCTGCATTTACCAAAGATTGTTTCAATCATACTCCTCTGGTGAAAAGGGAGTTGAACCAATTTTTCTTCTTTGTTTTTATATTGCTTTTCATCCCTCTTTCTCTTGTCTTGGAGCTCTGTGGAATTTCACAGTAAGTGCAGGAGATAAAGGATTATTTCTGTGGATGTTGTGTTGGATGTTGAGAAAGTGTGAATGTTGTCAGATCTGTTCAAACAACTTTCTTTGTTTCTTTCTTTGTTTCTTTGTTTCTTTGTTTGTTTGTTTGTTTGTTTGTTTGTTTGTTTGTTTGTTTGTTTGTTTCTTTGTTTCTTTCTTTCTTTCTTTCTTTCTTTCTTTCTTTCTTTCTTTCTTTCTTTCTTTCTTTCTTTCTTTCTTTCTTTCTTTCACCAGACAGCTTCAATCACAGTGTCATAAAAATGACTAACTGAACTACTGTAAGAGCACCTCATTAACCCATATTATGATGACTATCCTGGTTTCTTGGTATGGCCTCTACACACACACACACACACACACAATTTTTTCCTTTCTGGACATTTACCTTCTCTGTTCAGAACTCTGGTGTGAGGGGATGATATGTGTCCTACCTCTTGTTGTCATCTCCTGCTCAGAGATAGATGGGAGACCCGCCCTTTAACACTTACTCCCCCCTTTTCTCCAGATGCACCCCCACCCCTCCCAACTCCTGCATACAAGCTGTGCCATAAATTTTGGAAACTTGCCAGTGTTAAAAGCCCATAAAACGGAGCACCCTCTCTCTGAGAACAGGACTTTTAGCAAAGGGGCATTTAGTAAGAAATCTAATAAAGCACATTCCTCATAAACTGGGTCTGTTTGGTTATTTTTTTTCTCCTTGGCCTCATTAATGAGCTATTACTTGTTCAAGGTGCCCCACATTACTTTTTTCAGTGTTGGCATCTCATTATTTTATATCTGATAGTCCTCACTTAACTTAAAAAAACGGATTTTTTCCTTTCCCTTTTTCTTTTTTTTCTGTTTTTAGTTGACATCTGTACTAAACTTCAGATAATCATGACATTCACATTCTGCACTGCACAAACCTTCACAACCCATTTCTAATTGGTTGCTTTCTTTTCTGCGATATAACCGAAATGAGCCATGGCTGGCCTGTAAATTTAACCTACATACTTCCTTTCCACAACTCTATTTTTATTTCACTGAAAGTAAAGGGTAAACAGAATAGAGTCAAATACAGGAAAGCATATACTTTTATATGTGTGTCTTAGACACTCAAGGTCTGCCTCAAGTGCTTTGACTGGGCCTGTATGCAGTCTGCACAGTCTGAGTAGAAAGAAAACGCTTTAGGCTATAGGGACATGGGAACTAATGCTTCATACTGGGAACTGCCTTAAATACTGACGTGCCATTTATCTTTATCTTTTTCAGCTGCCTTTTTGGGAGACATTGCTTTGGATGAGGAGGATCTGCGATCTTTTAAGGTGGACAGAATAATAGACTTGGCTCAGAGAACCGTCCAGATTATCAATCATACAGATACAGGTAAAAACAACAGAAACCAGTGCTCCTCAGGTGCCAACTACAGTATATTTTTCATTAGAGAACAAGGGTAAAATGTTATGGATTGCGGTACTAGATACAGTGGCACCAAAGGCCCAAGGTGTTCATAATTCCTGCATGGTTGGTTTCTGACTGGGATGATGATATATACAAGGACATTGCTCTCTGATAGTACAACTGTCAAAGCCTTCAGATCCATTCCACTTGGGTGTCTAATAACACCCTTGTGTTCTTCATTTGTATGTCTACTGCTATATTATTAGTACACATTGCTACACCTGTAACACATCTGAGACTAAGTGGTGGGGTTAGACTGAATGTTGTTCTCAAATTCAAAAGCACCATTTAAGCAGCAGCTGTGAGTCAGCAAAGACCAAAGCCCGCATAATCCTGTGAACTACAGGTGAGCTGGTGCCAACAAACATGTGCACATTGCTGCTTTTTTTCTCTTTCTCTTAAGTTAATCAGTGCACAAAGGAAAAGGCACTTTGTGGAGAGTTAATACTTTGCAGCTGCTTAAAATACCCATTGAGTATTGATTTTTCAAACTAAAAAGGGACCTCCTGAGTACATGAGTGCAACAGAGACAGATTCTTCAAACACACTAGTCTTTGAATATCTATTTGTCCACTTGAGCACATCAATTATAGCATATTTAATTCTTATAAAGTGGAAAAGCTACTCTCCTGTTTAAAGAGAATTTCATCGATTATTACATAACACTCTTCTTTAAAAACAGATGGAGTTAGGTTATAGTATTCCTCACAGTAATTTCTTTTGTACCTCAGGATTCAAATCTGCCAGTTTGGTAATTATACCAGATTACCTCACACAGTTGTGAATCATAATTAGAATCATATGCAAAAGTTAGTATCCCATCTTTCAGATCTTTTGAATGAGGGGATACTGTTTATATAAAAACAAAAAGGTAAAGAGGGTATATAGTGAATTTGACTGCCTGTGGGTTGAAGCTGTTTTGTGGTCTTTTGTTTTTTTTTTTAAACCTTATGGACCTGTCTTTTACCAAATACTAGGGGGAAAACAGGTTCAAGGGTGGGGTCATTTGAAATGCATCTAGTTTTCTTTTGGTGTCGGCCAGTGTAAATGGGTTAAAGTTATTCCAGTTACCTGCTCTGGTGCTGTCGCTTGCTGCAGGTCCTTCCTGTTCTGTCCTGTGTGGTTGGTGAACCACACTACGCTGCAGTAATGTGACAAAAAAGAAAGGAAAGGGAAAAAAACATAATGGTAAAATCTAACTAACGCCTTGCTTCTACAATAGGATTTGAAAGGGAATGCTGTAGCAAGGTGCTGCTTATCATCAACACCTTGATGAACTAATGAGCAGCAGGTTTGCAAATTTTAAACGACGACAACAACAAAAAAGCAAAACAAAAAACAGATTTTTGCGGACTCCTAGTCTGGAGCCAGGTGTTAACACAATGCCAAGAGGGGAAAACATAAGCAATAGTCTTAGAGAAGTAATTGTTGCTTGAAAAATATTTCCAAGTCATTTGGGGTAAAGTGTTTTACACTGCAGCGAGAAAATATTTACAAGTGGATTCAGAGCAGATGCCAATCTTCTCAGGAGTAAGCAATAGCTAAAGAAATATGGCTTATTTGAAAGGGTTGCAAGGAGATAGCCTCTTCTGCCTGAAAACAACATGGAAACACAACTAAGGTTTACAAAACTGCATCTGAGCAAACCATGTGGCTTCTGGAACAATATCCTTTGCACAGGTGAGACTAAAATGGAGCTGTTTGGCTATTAGGAGATCATGAAGTTGTTTGGAGATAATCAACTACATAATGTCATCAGAAAAACTTCACAACTAATCACAGAGGAGATGAATTGGGGTTGTTTTGCAGCCACAGGTCATAGACAGCTTTCAGTCACTGAGTCAATCACAGACTCATCTGCATACTAGAGTAATCTAGGGGCACATGTTGGGCCATCTGTCCAATTGTTAAAGCCTGGTCAAAACTGGGTCATAACAGGGCAAATGTCAGAAAAACACTAGACACTACACTATGTCAGCATGACTAAATAAATAAATAAATAAAACACTCAAGGTTGTTGCTACTAAACATGGATCTACAAGCTATTACTTCATGGAGGTACTTACTATTGCCCAAATTTTATTTTTTTCCCCTGTTTTTCCCGTGTTAAACAATGGCGCCATGAAAAAACATTATGATTTTGTTCCACTTAAGTTGTATTGGAATAGCTGCTACTACAGTCAAATTAGTTTTAGTATGTATTTAAACAATAAACATTGTATCCCCACATTTATTTCTAACTTTTTTACATAATTAGATTAACTTCAGATATGTATGACTATCATCAGTTCACTGCAAAAGAGTGTCTAATGTATAGAAAGGAATTACTTTTAGTGCAGTATTTTTAACCACAATGTAGGATACAGTACATAAAACCAGGTATAAAGGACAGTCAAATCTTTCGAAGTAATAAGTGCAGATAAAACACAAATCATAATTTCCATTTATGGGATCAAAAAACACCAGGTGAATCCAATTATTGTCTTCAGTACTTTCTCTCTATACTATGATGCTGCTCAGTTACCACAATTACAATCAGAGCAGCTGTGGATCAGTCGGAATAATAAATGACAAGTGATAAAATCTTTAGGGGAAAAAAACCTATCTGTGCATGAATGTGGTAGATTTGATCATATTATAATTAAAAATCTTTTGCAAGTTTTGTCTCTCCAGCACTTCTTATCAGTTAGCTGAACAGACTTGGTTGTTATCAGAATCTCCCACAGCACATGCACAAGTGTACATGCTAATTGTTCTTGCCAGGCTGCAAACTTTACTCCTTTGGAGCAATCTTAAACACAAGACATCAAGTCTGGTACCTCTCTGCAAATTGTGCAAAGTGATTAAATTTGGATAGAAAACATGAAAAGTCATAATCACAGCTTCAAGCATTTTTATGAAGCAGCAGTTAATACTTTTCAGCCTCTGGTCTTCAACAAGCTCGTGTACGACATCCTCAGACAAATTCACCCTCTCTGTTAATACTGAATGGTCACTGAAGCGATGCAAAAATCCACACTCTACTGTTTCTTCTGTGAACACAGTGCTTGGAGATCAACATATTCTTGGATTATTACATTTAATGTTTCATAGATAAAGTATTTGTGATTTAAGTAGGAAATGTACTGAGAATTTCATAGTGATTTTGTGGGTTTCAATGAAAGAGACCCAACACATTTACAGACTGAGTGGTGTCAGCACTTATGCCCCAACCCTCACTGACACAAAAAAATGATGACTTTAATGTACTTTATCATTATTGTCACACTATCACAGTACTTTTCCAAACTATTTTATTGACTGCAAAAAAGTATGGAAGAACGATAAGTTTATTAGTAAAAATGATGACTTCCTCCCACCCCCACATTAAACTCACACTGCACAGATGTAAGGTCTTTTCTCAGCAGTTTCTCAGTTCTTATTCATCAGATTGCTCAAGTTCTCCCTCCTACACCGATTTACTGTTGCTCTTTTAAAGGAACTACTAACTTCTGCTATTTCAAAAACTATTTTTGTCTGATGTAGCAATGTCAGAGACAACATCCATACAATTTTAAGTTCACAAATTCTAGCTATGAGATTATTATAAACCAAAGGTTTGATATGTGACCATATTTCACCCATGTGCTTTTATATAAACATGCTTAAGGTCATGATTTTATGAGTTTTACACCTGAATACATAACATTGAATTGTCATGGGTAACGATAGATTTCTACATTTAGAAACGTGTATATCCTTATCAGACACATTTGCATACCAGCAGCAGCTCCCCATGAGAAATACAAATACATACATTCATACAGAAATTGCCTATTAAATGTCTGTAGTGTGATGATGATGCAGCACGGTGTCTTAGTGATTAGCACTGTTGCCTCACAGCAAGAAGGTTCCTGGTTCGACTCCCTACAGGAGTCTTTCTGTGTGGAGTTTGCATGTTCTCCCCGTGCTTGCGTGGGTTTTCTCCAGGTACTCCAGTTTCCTCCCACAGTCCAAAAACATGTATATTAGGTTGATTGATAAATCTAAATTGCCTATAGGTGTGAGTGTGTGTGATTGTTCATTGTATATGTGGCCCTTTGATGGACTTCGATGGCGACCTGTCCAGGGTGTGCCTCTCACCTGCAATGTGCTGGGATTGGTTCCAGCAGACCCCCATGACCCAGAGATTGATTCAGCGGGTACAGAAAATGGATGGATGATGCCCTGTTTTAAAATTTGCATATTGTATTACACATTACTATATCATACTGGTTGAAAAAATGAAGTATGTTGCGTCAGAGAAAAACTACTAACATTATCATTTATGCTTGTTTAATTATTAATACACCATTGGCTCCTTTAGGATTTTCATCAGTTAATTTGTTGTTTTAATAGTTAATATAAGGGGCCAATTAGATCCAAAGTGGTAATTTCTGTGTCACATAAGATGTTTTTGCATTTGCTTTTCACAAAGCTAAATAACTTTTTAAAGCAGCAAAATTAGCTGAGAAATGATAAACACAATTATTTTTCATATTTAGGAAGTTTGACATCTGTAATACTTACTGAATTTCTGAAGCATAATTAAGTGTTGTCAGGTGGTCATACACTGTACAGTTCACATATGAATGTTTCTTATTTTAATCACTAGATTTAGGTGGGCGCTTTGTCTCTATGGTAATGTTAATGCATGAGTGGCTGAGTGACATCAAAATGGTGAAATTAATTTGAAAGAAGAAAGTATTCTTCTATAAAATACCTTCAATGCATCAAAGGGAAGAACAGAATTGTTTGATGAAATGTCTCTTTGAGGGTCTAAATGTAATTTCATTAATGAGAAACAATAATTAAAAAGTCTGAATGGCATTAAGCATTAATGACTATCCACTTTTAAAAAAATAAATATTCAGTATTGTTTTTCAAGCAGCTACAGCCTTGAGAACGTTTCTCCCTGTCCACAAATATAGAAGAAAACAGGTTATTTGTTCTCAAGAAATGGACTTTGTAATTTATGTCATGTTTGTTTTGTTGAAATAATCAGGATTTGCCAATCATCGTAATGTAAGTAGGCAAAGTTCCCACCGCAGAAGAAGGGCCGCCACCTCCAGACCCGAGCGTATTTGGCCTGATGGTGTCATTCCTTATGTCATCAGTGGTAACTTCAGCGGTAGGTAACAATTATTACTCTTAAGTTACTACAAATAAAACAACATAGCATAACTGATCAAACATTTAAACATATTACCTTAGAGGTCACAAATTCTCCACACCAATGAATTCTTAAACATAATTTGGATGTGGTTTGAAGTAAGACTAGATGATATCTTAGTTGTGTTTGCTTCTCTGAGCTCAAAGCAGATATAGAAAGAATTCATAAATAATGGCTAAATGGTGAATTTGCTCATTAGCTGAGATTAACCAAATCCTGTTGGGAAAAGGAATGGCTGTTACATGTGAGATGGGCATTTTATCTTAAGAATACTTAAGATAAAATGATCATCAATCTTTAGGCTTATGTTGAGTATTTGTTTTAAAAAGTACTTAATTTTTTACATAATACATACAAAATAAAGAAAGCTTTTCAATATGATTCCATTCCAATATCACCATTATATTTGTAATATGGGAAAAAAAAATGTTATTTTCATCAAGTCTTCATCCAGGAGCTAAGTCTTAAGTTGTGACCAGCTAAATTCTTCTTTTGTAATTTCCTTCTTTTCAACAAATTCTGTGTCCAAATGTATTTTCTCACTCTTTTGACATCCCATTCAGGCAATCAGCGGGCTATATTCCGCCAAGCCATGCGACACTGGGAAAAGCACACCTGCGTAACCTTTATAGAGAGGACCCAGGAGGAGAGCTATATTGTCTTCACCTACCGCCCATGTGGGTGAGTCAGTGAGGTTTTAAAGTTTCCACTTACAAGAGCTGGACAGTGGTCAGACTCCACTGAACCTTCATTATCCACAGCTAATTATTTATTTCCTGTGTACTCGTGCTTGTCTCCTGCTCAGCAGTCTTTCACCATTGTTTGCCCTTTCTGTTTGCAGTCCCTCTGCAGTCAGTGACGTGTTGTTTTAGCCCCCTACCAGTTCTGAAAGAGACAGCCATTCACAGGCTAAGAATTTCTTGCACTCCATGATCACACTGCATTACTCACTGAGCAGTTGTCATAATGTATATGGCATAAAAGACAGAACACAAGGGGTAGACTCCCCACAGCCACTTCATAACTATTTACCACACTTTTGCTGACGTTGGGCTCAGTATCTCTCATTAGGGTCGGCATTTGTCTTTAAACTGATTCTCAGGGAAAGTTCTGTTTGTAGCTCATGTTGTTGCTAAGCGACTATTGACAATCTGTATGGATGTGTGGGGCTGTTTTTTCCACATGATGAAATATTTTTTAATTACAACATTTGGTGCTCTTGGGAATTCAAAACAGCGCATCCTATCTGTGTGAGATTTTGAGAAAACGAGACTGAGATAACAGAAGCATTTCCAGAGGACATGCCAGGCTCACAGAGATTTAGTCTGTAAGCTTGATACCATCATAGACGGATTTTTATCATTTGAACACAAACAGCCTAACACAAAGCGGATGCAACTCATGAAACTGAACTTTTACCAGCTGACAGTTAATAGCCATTTTTACCCTGGTAAATGGCCTGCTGAGCAACAAGGATGACATTATCCACAGGCAGCAGCGGTTAGCAGTGGGAAAGCTTGACTCTGCTGCATATTCAGCAGGCCCCCATCTGTCCTCTGCAAAGTTCAAGGCGTGTCTCAAGAGAGCCTGGCTTGGCTTGCAGTAATTAGAGACTGCCCAGACGGTCATTATATGTGTACCCGTCCTGCAGACTCTCACACTGAACCTTTCATGTCACACTGAGGTGGAGCTCTGCAGCCAGCCAACTTCTAGCATCACTCTCAGAATTTGCATTGGCAGACAGATGAATGAATGTCACTCCTGTGTGTGCGAATTATAGGTCTTGCACAACTCCCTCACAAAAACAGACCAGACGTTGTTGCAATAAAAATGTCTTTTTTTTTTCTTTTACTTAATATATGATCAGTGTTGCAATGTTCCAGATATGAAAGATGCATTCCTTCTTATTTTCCATTTTGTTTCAACTTGTAATTGCATTTGAACTAATGTATTGTCTTCATTGCTTGGATGTCTTTGTTCGACTCTTGTTTCATAGGTGTTGTTCTTATGTTGGTCGCCGTGGAGGGGGCCCACAGGCCATATCCATTGGCAAAAACTGTGATAAATTTGGCATTGTGGTGCACGAGTTGGGTCATGTGATTGGCTTCTGGCATGAACACACACGGCCTGATCGAGACGAGCATGTCAGCATTATCAAGGACAACATTCAACCAGGTAGGAGGAGAGGCCTCGCAGCAATCTCTCACTAAAAATGTGTAGGACATAACAGCCTGAGACAAGATGAGAACTTAGTATTTATTTGGACAAATATTCTGAGAAAGAAAGAAAAAACACAAGACATGCATTATTTTTCTATTTCCACAGAAGTCATGAAGTATGTTGATGCATATAAAACAAATCATGACCGTCAGAATCCTATTTTAACACACATAAGAGTTCACAAAGTGACTTCAATCTCAGTTCACAGCTTCATATTCCATCTGCACATTTCCCTTTTCCCCTGCTCTCAGGACAGGAGTATAACTTTCTGAAGATGGAGCCGGGGGAGGTGGATTCTTTGGGAGAAGTCTATGACTTTGATAGTATCATGCACTATGCCAGGAATACATTCTCCAGGTAGGCACCAGGCCAAGTCCCCCTCCCTACACCTCAAACATGAATAATGGTTTTAGATCATGTCAAGCTGAGCTGCTTCCCAGTCTGCTAATGTCTTTTTAACGCATTCCTTTGTTTTCTGTTTTTGTCTATAATTTTGAGCAATGTATGGTTCTGCAATGCACTATGTTGAGCAATCTGGTTTTATTTCCAAATCTTGCAAAAAAGAGAGAAGGGAACACTAACTTCTTCCCTACTAATATCTGACTGTAATTATGTCTGAGGTAAAGAATCTTTGAAAAGAGGACTTACTGTCACTTTATTGTGTCTTGAATCTGAATGGTTTTGCCACTAGTTGACATTAACATTGACTTCCTAAGAGCGGAAAGAGTTTTAAACAATTTTTTAAAATTAAAAATACTATAAAATATTGAACTGAAGATCCATCTTTTCTTTCCCAATGTGCCTTTACCTTGGTCTTTTTCATGTCAATAATTGGTCCTCACATTGCATTGTCATTAGGGAAACCAGAGAAGTAGTAATGTGATACGTAATATTTGGACAAGATTGTGTTTCGTTTTGCTGTTTTGGGATTACTAGGGTCACCAGATCATGGAGTTGGTGCATAAAGTAAGTTTTAACAAGGAACTGGACACGTCTGGTTTTATTTAGCTTTTTCCTGTCCAACCCTAAGTGGATGTGTTTGTGGTCTTGGTTTTCAGTAGTTTTATTTGTGACATTGCCTTTTGTGGTTTAACAGTATGTTTTACACTTTTTTAGTGTCATTTTGGCTTTTGCAGGATTTCCACTATGTCAGCAGCCAAAGAGTGTTCTTTGAATGATTGAAAGCTACCTGAGGAAACTTTTTAAATATGAAATTCATATTGAATATAGTTCTGTTTTAGGGAGAATCCAGTCTTTGTAGATGCAGTGATATAGTTTGTCCAGGATATACCAGCCCCTTCTCACAGCATGTTCAAATTAAAGCTTCTCTTGTCAGTCAACCCACTAAAGCAGTGTTGTTCCTGGTAGCTGAGCTTGCACAGCAAAGCCTCTCTTCATAATTAGAAAATTTCACATGCTACTTTCAAGTCTGTATGAAGCTTCTTGTAAAAGTTGTGCTCTTGTACCATAAACCACCTCATTAAGGTCTTGAAAGCCCTTCGAAGAGTCTTTGATGAGTTGCATGATGTCACTCCAGACTACTGCTGGAGCTTATTTCAGAGGTGCCTACTGCTAAGCTGACCTTCATAGCACTCAGGTGTTTTAATGAATGTGTTGCTACTAAATGAGTTGCACACCTAACAAAATTTATTAACCCAAAATAATCATTTGCACATACAGAGAGTGTGCCAATGGCAAAATGCTGCCAAATTTCCTGTTTACTGCACTCAGTAAACCTACATACGTGATTCAAACCCTGTACACTGTAAACTTTGGAGTGGAGGTAAAGAACTTGTGAGTAATCATTAATGAATTTCTGAATTTGTTCAATACTGCAAACATGTTGCTTAGAAATCCTCTGTTTGTAAACTGAGATGAGTTTATATAACACTGTTAAATGAGACAGTTATCAAAAACTACCTTGAACCTGAACACTTGTTGAAAATCTCATGAAAGTTTGCTGGATGATGTGCTGTGTTTCAGAACCACACATGGGTTATGTATGGATTTTACTAGAAACAGCCACAAAAAACACTTATCAGGAGTCTTTCCTCTAGTTTTCGGAAGTTGAGGTTTTCTTCTTTTTTTTAACCAACTCGATGACTACAAAGTCAAATAAGTCTCCAGGGAGAGGTTAACTGAATCAGCAACTGATTCATATTTGTAATTGCAAAGGTATCGTATATTTTGCCATGTTCAAGTTGCGACATGTCGTCGTTATGTGCAAGACTTTAGTTTTATGTTGTAACTGAGTTTTTGCTCTCATCTCTGTTATTCAGATGAATAGCAGCAGCCGCAGGAACAGATAGTTCAACTTTGTGTTGTGCTACCTACGGCAAGTAAATCTGTGACAGAGCTCAGTAGGTCAGAGTGGGTGTATCATGATCTCTGGACACACAATAGTCAAAGAAAGGAATAAGTAAGCCCCGGACTATGATAATTACTACCTTGGCCTGATATAAGAACCAGCTGTTGGCTGTTTTTTATTGGGCCCTTTCTGTCCGCTGTGTGTGTGTGTGTGTGTGTGTGTGTGTGTGTGTGTGTGTGTGTATATATATATATAT
>JAOWBL010000024.1:8365868-8375957 GCA_028564865.1 Zenarchopterus dispar | reverse complement strand
TAGATTTTTTTTTTTCAATCAGATTTCAGCTATATAGTTACACAAACATAACCACATTTACATGTCATTACTCCAAATGAGAGGACCTGACCACAACAAATATTTAAAAACCCTCAAACAGTAGTGAGAGGCTCACCGTGGCGTTGCGGATAGCAGTAAGGATATCTAGATCAGTCAGTCCTCCCAGGGGGTCGATAGACTGCAGGGTGCGGCCAAAAGTCTCATGGAATATGTAACAGATCCGAGCCCCTCCACATCTGAAAAGGAGAGCAGTTCAGCTGTGACAGAAGCATTTCTTAGTTCTTTGTGTCAGCAGAGTTAATTTGGCCCAAATTAAAAGCAGTCATCCAAAAAAAAGGCCAATATTTGCTACAGACGTGTTGAAATGAATTCATTCCTTGGTAGAAGATGAAGGTGGCAACACAACAAGTTGGTGCCATTTCAATTTACACTTATATTACCCCGAGGACATTCATAATATTGTGTGCCAATCGAAGTAAAATTGCCTGATGTAAAAAATTTTAAAAAATGATATGCAGTATATATCCTATCTATACAAAATTTGGGCACATTCTTAAAACAAAAATGATAATATTTAAAATAACATAATATAATATTACATCATATTATATTTATTTTCACAGTGCTCCAAGTTCCATCGATGAAATGTTTGAAGGCATTACAAAAAAGCATATAGCTTTCAATTAATAACTACAGAAACATTAATAATTCAAGTTTTAATTAAACTTTAGTTAAATATGAAGTTCACTGACTTTCTTTTGGAAACAGGATCATAAGAATTTGAATTAACGCTGTGGGACTTATTCTCATCAAATCCTTTGTTTAAATATGGAAGTTATCAAAGTAAGGAGACACTCACAGCTCTGAAGTTTGAATGTGCCTGGCTGTTCCCTCTATGGTGTTGCAATAATCACTAGCAAACTTGGTGACAATCTGCAGCAAGGTGGCGCTGTGGTCCTCAACTGGCTGACCATAGCTGTTGAGCCGTGCCTGGTACTGGGCGCTCAGCACAGTCACTCGGGTTTTGAGGTCTGGCAGACAGTCTCGTATGTGGTGCATGAGCAGTCTGCTCAGAGTTTTGGCCAGATAGCGAGAGCCAGCATGGGATGCGAGTGAGGGGTAGTGGCGTTGCAAGAAGGTCTGCTCATCCTTCATTGAGTCCTCCAGGCTCTTTTGGATGTTGATGTCATGCTGGCTCCTAAATGGAACACCACAGAGGAAATTTGGGAGGACTGCAAGATTAGAAGGTATTAGAAAGATACTGCTGATAACCACAAAGGAAGACCAATGTTGATCAACAAAACAGAGGTGTTATCTCAGACCTGTTTACCACTCCAATAATACCGAGCCTTACAGGAATGACTCGACCCAGAAGGACCTCCAGTGCATCAGTACCTGCATCCATCAGGTCCAGTTTACTAACCACCAGCAGCGTTCGACGACCTGACAGACAAGCAAATGCATTATTTCCGAATTATTTTTTCCAGGAAACTGTTAACTTTTTAAATTAAAAGACTGACATTCTCAATCTGAAATGACTGAAGAATAAGGAATTCTTTCTCCACAATTAATAATGTACAATACAATATAACTTGAGGCTTATTATGCATGACAGAGAGAAGAAAAAAAGATTAAAACTGAGGAGAGTATGGACCTGTATACAAAATGTCATACCATCTGGATCAACCTCATGGGCTAATTTCAGTGCATCAGAGGTGGCTAAGTCAGAGTTGGCAGGGGACACTGCCAGGATAAGGGAATTTGGATTTGAGATGAAGGACAAAATCATCTCTTGCACTTGTTCTTCAATGTCCTCTGGCTGGTCCCCAACAGGAACCTACGGCAACAACGATAAGCATCAAACTTTACAGTAACCACGAATGCTGTGCTGCTGTGAATCTGAGATGACTACAGTTATGCAATTCATCCAGAACCTATGAGTCTCTAGTGTCATTATGTTTACACAAATCCAAGAATGAATGACAGTCAAAAATCAGCATCCTTGTCAGAAGGCTGAGTTAACCTTGGTAATTCCAGGTAAATCAACCAGAGTGAGATTGAGAACACTGGGGGAGAAAATCTTCAAATATATGGGCTCAGGACTGATCCCCTGGAAAACAAAAAAGAAGAAAGATAAAACATGTTTTCCATAATTCAAAAAAGCTAATCTTACTGCATCTAAAAGTGTACAAAAAAAAATTTTCTCACCTTGTTGTCTCCTGAACTCCGCTCAGTCTCTGCCTCGATTTCTCGACGGATTTCCATAAAATCTGTAAAGAGCTGTCAAAAACAACAACAACAAAGCCACCTCTAAGAACATAACACATGATAAATGAAACATGTAAATCATTTACATCTTCAAGATAAGCATACCTGGTTCTTGCAGTGCAGGAACGTACCCCATTCTTCAGCTTTGACACCTGAGCAAATAAGAGTGAATATAAGCTCTTTCACAGAGAAAGCCCACAAAAAACAAAGCTTGGGAGAGTATAATGTAAGATAAAAGATTACAAAATCACTCCTTGAATCACACTACACATAAGAAAATCTCATCAATCTAAGAGGATTGGAAAAGAAGTGATTACAAAAATGAATATAGGTCAAATATGCAGAGACCTGGATAGCTGTTTTGGCCATTTTGTTTAATCCCATTTCCTAAAAAGGTAGTGAAAAAGAGGAAGAAAAATGAATGTTAGTTAGCAAAGAGAGCCTATATATCTACAAGAAGCAAGAGTTTGAAACCATTAGTGAAAGTGAGAAGCACACATTCAAATGTCCAGACAATCTTAAGATCATAAGAAAAAATGATGGGCATGCTGTTATGCTACCCCAACTTCAAAAACATAAGTGTGTGCTAAAACAACTCCTATCAGAGACTAAATAACAGTGATGTTTATATTTGGATACCATTCTCAGTCTGCAGTCTGTCCTGCAGAGGGGGAACATTAATGAGCTGCAACACCAGAGGTCGTCTTGTGACAATTCCTGATCCCCGAGGCAAGAAATCCCTTCCAACCAGACTCTCCAACACAGAGCTTTTTCCACTGCTCTGTAGACACGTGATAAGAGCAATTCAATGCGAAATACAGTCATCTACATGTTTGTTTTCTTTTTATATGTTTGTGCTGTCTGTGAATAGCCTGCAGAATATTTTCTAGAGATTAAAGTGTCAGTAATTGTAAGCATGATATAGAAACATGAGTTAAGATAATGGTAAAAGTATTATCTTTGTTTAATCATGCGATTATCCTTGCATTGTCCAGACTGACCTGAGATCCAACCACAACTATCTGAGGTAGTTGTAAGACCTCTGCTCCCACAGTCAGAAAGACCTCCTGCAGCCGGTTGATGGTAGGAATGAGACTTTCCATCCTACAAGTGGAGTATGTACTCCTGCTACATTAGTAAAACACACAAGATACAAGAAAGTACAATAAAGTCACTGAAGTGGCTCCTAACATCTTATGCTACTAAGTGAGAGGGATGCTGGGTGATTTCTGCTCTGTGCAAGCATAATAATAGTCGTTGCAGTGCACTTTTAAAAAAGAACTATGATGTTTCTTGCAAAACAACGTTGCTTTGTCATAGGGATGACTGGTCCTGATGAGAGCGTAACGCCCAGTCCACTCATTGACTAACACAATCCTCCCTAATTTTACACTAGCTGACAACACGATGTGAAGATGAAGACTGGCAGTAATATTAACGACCTCACGTCGACGTTTAATAGCAACAAAAGATAGCAACACAAGAAGAAGTACTCGGGTTATTTACTAAAAGCCAAATGGCTGAAGACAGGAAGTGAGACGTGCTAGCTTAATGCTAACGCTGCCCTCGTCGCTAAAAACATCGTCGTCCATTCTGACCTTACCGAAGTTCTCCAGAAATCACTCCTTATCCAACTTGTCTGTGCATTATACTTTGCATAAAAAGAGACAACCGTCAACAACCTCTCATTTTACCCCATTCACATCCAGTCAGCAGCAAAAAAAATAAATAAAAATAGTATGCTAAAGAGGCGGCACTACATTATTCTCGATCAATCCGATTGGTCAGAAAATGTAAATGACGAGCTTTCCTCTCCGCTGATTGGTTGACACTGCAGCAGTCTCTTCGCTCCGCCTTAAATTCTTTTTTTAACACCCTTTTTTTGCTCAACACATACATTTAATATTATTAATAAATATATAAAAACTGATCTCAGATATCGTCAACATTTTTGAGACAAAAGAATGTAAAAGATAAACACACAAATAGATTTACACATTTTTTTAATTTTTTCTGGTTTTTAATGTCTGTAAATATAAACATATTTACAAATCATAGTTTAAGTAAGTTACTGAATATAACATGTATTACCTTCTCACAGATGCTTAACACAACACACCCAGTCATTCATCACAGACATTAATCATAAATACTCTCCAGAAGAAGTTAGTGTCCCCTGGGGTTTTAGCAGCCAGAGATCAAATGAGAACAACAGCATAAATGAATTCCTTTGTATTCAGATATTATGTGATTTAGCCTTGAGTCACTACTGAGCCATTGGTGAAAAGAACCAGTGCAAAGTGGCCATGTTTTCTTATTGGAGTCCATTGTAAATAGATGAGAAAGCCCTGCTGCTGAGGTAATCAACAGTCAGTTATCCCTGTTCACTCTGCCACTGATCATACAGGGAACAAGGAATCTATGCAGCTGAAATATTGTATTTTGCATGGTCTCTAAACACCATTTCCAAACAATGAGTGCCTCTCTCAGAGACAAAATTAGAAAAAAAAAGCTTTCATAAAAAGTAGGTTTAAGTTATGCAATGTAGTCTTAGTCCATGTATGAGGTGTCGATGCCTTCGTCGTCTGGGTGAAGCAATCTTCCTGCCAGGCGCTCAATGTCATCTAGACTAAGCTGGCGAAGTGACCGTTCGTAATCCTAAAAACAGAACAAAATGTATAAGAGACACTAGGAAAAATTTAGACAACACAAGATATTTCAATAATTATGTAAGAGAAGAAAAAATATTCTGCTTTTAAGAGAGAATCAAGGGTAGGAGGAATGCTACCTTTATGTTGTTGTCTTTACAAGTTTAAGTCTAGACCAATGACAACCTGACGTTAAACCTGCAGTCTCAAAATTACCCAAAAAATTAAGCTATTTTGCAAATATAATGGAACAGACAACAAAGACACATTAACCTCCCTAGGGTCAGTGATAATTTACTCATTCAGAAGGCTGATACGCCAGTGTGCCTCTCTTTTCCAATTTAGCCTGATCTCCTGACTCTAAATGTCATTTTCAATTTTATCAGCAGGAGGTGCCAACAGCAAGTTAGGCCAGATCTCAAAATAAATTTGTTGTTCAATGCATAAAAAATTATAACGTTTCAGAGCGATGATATCCACATAAACTCTGCAGGAGTACTAGTAGTAATTGTTATTTTTGACACTTTAATGGTTTTGTTTTGTTTTAATAAACCAAGCAGCTGACCCTACAGGAATGTTCTTCTCATCGTGTTCAAATAATGTACTACAATGACAAACGCCTGGTTTGAGAAGTATTACACAATAAAGAAATAAATAAATGAACAAAAAATAAAAAAAACATCTCTATTAAACCACCAACATGGGGAAATGTGGCACATCCAGTTTTTAGCGTTAATTTCCCACTTTGTCAAAATTTAGACAAATGTATGTCTCAATTAGGTTTGGTTAAAGACCTAAAAATAGAGACTTGATAGTATCCAGTACTTAAAAAGACAAAAGTTATATTTAGAGCACAATAAGCAACACATGTTCCAAAGACTTCTTTTTTGAACAACAATTACTGAGTTTCATTAATGATCTGCAGGGAAATTGGTTACTGGATCAATTTTTACAGAATGATAGTTACATAAATAAGTATAGTATGCAAACAATCTGTTCACTGAGGAATAATCCACAAGGAGTTGTATTTACATTACATCAGGAGTCTAATGCTGTCTAGCAGGGATTTTGATTTCATCTGAGGATGAGTTTTGATACATAAGTTCCTATGGATTGTGTAAAGAGGAAATGAAACAGCAGTTTATGACCACAAGAAGAGAAGAGACATAAATAAAGCTAGCTTCACAGAGTAACTTAAATCTATATCAAGGAAGTTTTTTTTTGTTTTGTTTTTTTTTTGTCATATCAAAATAGCAGTTTCATCTGAAGAAATTCTCACAAAACACTGTTCAGCTCTTACATAGTCATTTTCCTACTGTAAAGGAAGAAAAACTAAATTGGGAAAAAAAAAGATCATAACACACAAGGTAACTTTGGATTCTTGTCCTAGCTGCAACAAGTACATAATCATTACAGGATTATGTCACACATCAGTAAGGATAATCAACGATGGTTATAGGATTAAGCCTTGTCACAGAGCTACATTGAACATTACTGCAGAAGCAACAAAGGCTGTATTTACTTTCTACAGATCAAGTGACCCATTTCTGACTTTCACTTTCCACGTGGGAAAACCTAATTATGACCAATGGACATGTAAGTAGTAGAACCTGCATGCATTTGGACTTTCTCAGATTGCTTTTAGGCCTCATTTATATTAGAAATACATCTATGAATCAAATATTTACATTTATGCTGCCATTTAAGTAAACACCTCAATCTTTCCCTGATAATGAAACAGTGTTGTATGAGATAAATATAGCTAGGCAGGCTATCCTCTTTCTTTCCTGCTTTAAAATATGTGCCATCCTTTGCTGATTTCCAAAAATGCTTGGGAAAACAATGACTTGGATATCAACTTCTACTGTCTTTTATAACTTCAAGAACAGTAATGCAGACTCTGAGCTTTCATTAAAGCTATTTCCTTTAACTGCACCACTTGACAACAAAGCAGAATAAATGTGCACATTACACTGAAACACTGAGGTGCTGTGTCAGTGTGTTAATGTAAATAGATGTACTACATCTTCTGTTTCATCTGCATTAATTGAAGATGGTGCCCGATTTTCTTCGCCTTTACCTAACTTTTTCTGTGACAGTAGCCAATTCTACCTATGTTGCACATCATTTTCCGAGGTGCTTAAGAGTGTAAATGCAAATACTGGATATAGGTCACTTTTGGGAAGATGGTGAAAACAACTTGTCACCACAAAGAATTAATAAATAAATCAAAATGATAGATAGAAGCAATAAAACTGGTACTGTCCATCAAGAACTGTAGAGTAAATGCAGCCTAAAACACAGAAAATAAACATCATAAGAAGCCAGGAAGAAAAAAAAACAAAACAAAAAACACAGACTAAACCAGAATACATATTACACTCACACAGAGTTATAATGATCCATGTTCTTCTAACAGAGGGCCCCTGTATTTTCTCTGAAATTAGGATTCACAAACTACAGAGTTTACACTAATTCACCTTTGAGGAATACAGGCAAGATAAAAGAATACAATAAATTAATCAAATATCAAATTATGTCATGATCACATGTTTATTATTTATCAAACAAGTGGGACAAAACCTTTTTAACAACCACTTAATGTTTCCATAAATACAACCACTAGCAGCAAAGCAAGAAAACATTATCCAATCCAACTACTGTAAATATGAATACCCATTCATCATCAAATAAAACTGTTGGTATGAACACACATCTTTATTAATGTCTAAATAGATAATAAAAAATGAAAGCTTATCATGTTTAGAAGTATACATGAAGCATTTCAATACCTTTATAAGTTGTTCGTGTACTTTTGCAGCATCGGCTGGAGTGAAGTGTCTGGCAAGTATAGTCGACACAGTCTGCCACACTCCTCCATGTGTGCTCCTGCTGCAGCCAGCCACCCCAGAGGCCATGGTCCTTTCCCCAACAGGACGAATAACTAGATTCAGTTTAGCCTCTGGCCCAATGGAGTAATCACTCAGTTTGTGTTCATCTGACGGAGAAATAAACATTTTATGCGAGAACAAAACGACTGATGGATATGGCAAAGCTGTTATCATACACTTGACTGCTGGTAAATCTACCTGCAAGTGCCTTCCCTTTGTAGAGTAACCGCTGCTGATTTGCTGGTATGTTCAGTTGTTCAGACACAAGTTCCTTTACTGTGAAGACCTTTTCATCTTCAGTCACCTGCAATATCAACAGGACACTGCTCAGGTCATGGGTGTGTTTTCTCATTTTTACAGTTTGCCTCCTTTGTATTCTAGCATGTTAATCTGGTACTGATCTCAGGATCCACTCTTGAGAGAGACCCTGAAATAGATATGGATCACAAGAGGAGCAAAGAAGCTACATGTAAGAATACACAAGCATATTCTTTGAAAAAGTGTTTTCCAGATTCATAATATGTGGGTGAGATGTGACATTATCACCAAGTGAGAACTGAATCAAGTTACTATAAACCATGATGGATATCATTCTGTTTATTTAACACAAATCATAAAATATGTTAGCAGGCTCTAAGAAAATCTTCAAATGGTGCAGCATTGTGCATATCATAATTAATTAATGTTACTTTAAGATAGCAGCTCAGAAATCCAATCCTTTTCTTCCTTTGAGTTTTTTGTAACATCTTCCATCTGAAGTGGGAGACCAAGAAAACGAGGAATCAATAATGTACAAACTAGACTAACAAATTAAAAGAGTGGGACACAAGCAAAAATAATATAAGTCATTGTAATTTGAAATTCTGACATAAAATAAATCTCAAAGGCTTATGTTAAATTCCCATGAAAAACAAATAATCATTGCCACTCCTCTTTAGTGACTATATTAAAAGTGTAATACTGCTCACAGAAAGCACTGTCGCTATGTTATGTAATGTGTCCTGATATTGTAATACTTTAAGAGCAGAGTTTCGACCTCACTTTCAAGTATAATTTAGAGTTGGGAATCCTGTACCATTTAATATCTATGTCTTCAAATACTTTAAATCAACCGATCTATATATCAGTGTCCTTCTTTGTTCATTATTACTCTCCGTCTTTCTCTTTCGCACACACATACACACGCACGCACCTTTAACTGTGCGCGTTATACTCCAGACTGTGCCGATAATTTTGTGATCAGCATTATCACATCAGAACATAAATTTATGTGTCACAGACTAGAACAAAGACCACCAGAACCGCTACAAACTGGCGAGGGCAGCAGAAGAAACGTCGTTACACTGTACGACACTAAGTTTAACAAATATCCTGTTCCTCCTCTAATAAACTAATAAACAAATGACTTCCATTTTACTCCAAAGCGCCACTGAGCTGCGAGATGAAAGCCTAAAACCTAACGATTAACTTCGTATGCTTTTGCCTCGCAAGTGAGTACGTTACAACATACCCAGGATATGACGTGTATATACCACCGCACCGCTTAACTGAAACTGCGTGGAGTATCTGAAGTAGTTTTTGACGAGCGAAAATGCTTGGTTACTTAACTTTAAAGCAGTAATTCAACCGCCACCGGCTGGATGCTAACTGCGAATTAGCATTGTTTGCTCGAATGTGTTCAACTTACCTGAACGTTGCACTCCTTTCCTTGAAGTGGCTTCACAGTTATAATCATTTTTCGAGTACCCAAAAACACACCGAACAATGTGACCAAAGGCTAAACAGAATATATATATACTCAAGTAGTTTTACTTTGATAGTTCGTGGTAACCACACGGATTCTTCCCTTGTTGTCAGCAGTCCATCTTCTTCTCGAGAGAACTGCTGGTTTCGGTTGATACTCGCTACTGCCGCTTACTGGTTGGAGTTTAGTACTGCAGCTGAAGGCGCGCCCTAACGAGACCAAGACAAAGTAAAATCCTGCTTTATATCCGAGCCAGATTAGTGTGTTTGTGACAATACTCCGAATAAAAACTGAGACACAATCTAAAATCTACACACAGACTCAGAAGTAAAATGTTTGAAATGATCATATATAACACACACACACACACATATATATGTGTCCCCACAACCGGTGAAAACCAGAACACACACACACATACACACACACACACACACACACACCTATATATATATATATATATACATATATATATAATACACACACACACACATATATATGTGTGTGTGTGTATTAT
>JAOWBL010000024.1:8342941-8357089 GCA_028564865.1 Zenarchopterus dispar | reverse complement strand
CAACTGGAGGCTTTTTTGAGAGCTTTTAGAACAGCCAGATAGCAATGCATTACAATAATCAAGCGTGGAAGTAATAAATGCATGAACTAGTTTTTCAGCATCACTCTGAGACAGGATGTTTAATTTTGGCAATATTACGGAGATGATAAAAGGCAGTTCTACATATTTGTTTAATGTGAGCAATAAAGGACATATCCTGCATTTTTTTATCCTGATCAACACAAAAGCAGATTCAACTTTGATACATCTTACCACGCTTACCTTGGCCTTGTATTGGCACTCTTTTATAACACCTTGTAACCATGGTGAAGTGGCTGTTTTCTGAAAAAACAAGCAGCAACGTGGTGCATCAGAAGCGAACAGTGTTGTATTATATATTATATATTTTGTTTACGAAAGTGTAAAATATACTTTATTTTTCAGATGAAAAAGTGTTTGGATTTTCTTTTCCAAGTCTGCAAATGGACACTGTTGTGTTCTCGTACTCCTTTTACTTCTCAACAATCTCTATGAATTATCTGGAAAAACCCACAAAAAGAGGTCTTCATGTCTTCAACTGTACTGTGACTTTTTTAAAGGACAAACATATTCCAAAACTATGTTTTTAGTACATATGTGTTCTGTACCAACATGTTCATTGACTAAAAAAACTTTTGAAATATAATTTTAAAACTTTTTTTGAATGCTTCAAGTATTGCTAGAGTACAGAATTCATTCATTTTTCACTTCAGTTGTCCAGTCATTGGTGCTTTTCCCAAATTTTCACAGTAGCCGACTTTATCCCTGTCTCCATCTCAGACTTATGCAGTCGTACCTGATATTATCAATGTGTTCAATGGCTCTCACTGATTTTTATCTTTCCAATAGTTATACCCCTGACTTGCCAAATACACTTAATTGCAGACCACACCTTGGCCACGAGTGATACACACAGGTCTGGTCAGGTTGTATGGATGGGTTCAGTTATAACTTGTATTTAGAAATCCTGCTGGTGACATCAAGTGAAAAGGTTGATTCTAACAATGATCTTTTGCTAAACCAAAGCAGTTGTTTTGTTGACTAAAACTAACAAACAAGTAGCTTAAAAAAAAAAGGTCTTTCAACGCAAACATGCTGATGTAGTCAGAAATTTGTGCAACAATTTGTCTTCCAACAAAACCAAAATTTTATTAAATGCAACAGTGGTGCCTTTTTGACAAAACTACCCACCAAGGATAGATGGAAATAAAATGAGTAAAACCAAATATTTGAACAATAACAACAAAAAAAGCAGATCTAGTTTATTTGTGTCTGCAGAGGCCTTAAATGTACAACTGTATGTGTGCTCCAGCTGTTATTTTGATTACAGCAAGGATGATGTAAGAGGGTAATATAGGTGTGCATCAAAACCAGATATTGTGTGTGTTTGTGTGTGTATTGGTATCCTCAATGCGTGTCCTTCTATTTCATTATATAGGTGTCTGACCAAGTGGGTTCATAAAGCACCACCCCATAACAGTCAATGATTCACTCTGGCATGTTTGAACCTGCTGTTTCTTAGTTAGCTGAAACCGAATGCTGGACACTTGAGGCTTGAGAGGAGAAAAGACATAATTTTTTTTTCTCTTTTGTTTTTTTTCTTCTTCTGAGAATTCAGATTGGTTCCAGGTGAGTTGAACCTCTAGGAGACTCCCAACTGCCTTGTGGAAAGTGGAGCTATTTTCCGTGTGCAGGATGTGAGATCTTTCTCATTTATTCTTTACCTTCTTTACCCCTCTACAGGGAAAACTGTTGTTACCAAGTTTGTGTGTGTATGTGTGACTGTGTTCATTCGCTCTCCACCTAGGAATCGCAGCCAGAAAACACAGGAATCTTTCATGTTTTCTCTTCTGCTCTATCCCCCTCGCTACCCAGCTGAGTTATCATCCCCCCCTCGATCAGACCACTCGTCTCTTTGGGTGCAGGGAGCACGTGTAGAGTTTATTGCTACCGCTGCTGCTGGCCTGCCAGTCACAGTGCAAAAAAATGTGGCCTCTCTCTTCCCCCATAAAGAGATCCCCCGTCTTTATGTCACGTCCTGTCGTTTTTCTGGGTCAGCCCTCTGCGTTCCTCACAGAAGCTCTGTACTCCACACAGACGTTGCTGCCATTTAATGTAATTTAGGGATTTATTCTTTGTTGAGTATATTTGTTACAGAAGACATTTCATTTAATACTGTCTTCACTGGGTAAGTAAAAAAGTTTCATTTAGCAGATTGAAGAGGGGAAGGTAAAAGTATTTGCTGATTTTTAAAAAGCTTACTTGTTTCGTTTGCCTTTAAACAGAAGACTGCTTCTGCATGTTGTTCTTGTCTGAAAAGCAGCCTTGACTGCTTTTCCCCCATGTTACAAGGTTTGAATGGAGTAGAACATTTAATTAACATTCCTAAGTTTTAAATCGCTACAGCGATTTTTTTTTTTTTTTTTTTTTTAAAGCAGTTTCAAAAACCACCTGTTTTTTTCTTTTGGTGATTTCGCTAAAATATTACCTGGCTGCTGCTGCTGAAGCAAACCTTTTATTTGAAAAAAGTAAAATTAAAAATTAAAAAATCCTAGTTTAAATCTTATTCTGCATTTATACCCTGAATTTACCAAAGACAAGAAATTTTGATACCATTTTATCACCATTAAAAACAAATATGTCATGGATGTTGTAGGTGTTTTCAGTACAGCCATCATAGTACTTGATTTTTTTTGTCCCAGTATAAGTTAAAACAATACGCTTAAATAAATCACTTAAAAAAATTACATGTTTGTCTAATTTAAATAGACATCCCCCAAAATTGGATCATAGGTGACAATAATAGCTCTTGGTGTCAAAGAGCGTGGGAATCGCGTCAGGACCAGCTTTTGTTCTCCAAAAACTGAAGTAAACATACAAGCAAATACCAAACATTGCAAAAACTCACTCCTAAGAATGCAAAAAAAGCCTTTTTGCAAGACATTAACAAGACTGATTCACACTATTTTTGCCAGTTTTAAGAATATTAGTCAAGAAGATTTCCCTTACCCTATTGACAGAGATATTCAAATAAGATAATTTGGACTATATTTAGCAGTATTGGGCTTATTATTAGAAGGGCTGCAGTGTGGAAATGCAAACCGGAGGCAGATTTGTTAGGTTATGGTAACAACTGAGACTTTCCCTGAAGGCCAAAAACTGTTTTTGAGAAGAATCACAGCTGTTCAGAATAGTGGTAAAAGTATTATGAGCCTTATTTAGCCATGAATGCTGGAGATTTTCAGGAGAATGTGATGACAATACCTTCCAGACTTTCTCCTCAGTTGCTGTTCACACATACAAATCTGAGTCAAAAGATAAAACTTTCTGAAGTGGCACCAGCACAGAGCCCAGAGGAACAAGAGCACAATAAAAAAACAATGCAGGAAATTGATGTTTTTTGTTTACATAATATAAAACTTGGCAGCTTCAGTTCCCTGATCATTATTATTATTATTGTTATTATTTGTGGTGATATCAATACCACACATGTTTTGGGTGTATATCATGTCAGAACTGGCAGAAAGTGGAAATAGAGAGGCAAACTTACTGATTTTTGAGGCAGATAATCTTTGCTGATAATCTTTGCTGGAAGACACCAAGAAAACCACTGTGGATATTTGCTGTAGAATATTTCTTGAAAACATCAAGGCTACAGAAAATATAAAAAAATATCCTTTATACTTATCTATAAGCAGTTTCATGATCTTCCTCTTCACCAGGAATGTGTCAGCAACTTTGAAAAGATGTTTTCAGATGTTATGACACTTACTGAAGTCGAGGTTCAGATTTTAGCTTGGACCTGATACTTCGTCAGAGATGTATGGGCTAAAAAAAAGAGTCATAAAGGTTTTGTGGCTGTAAATGAATGTTTGCGCATAATTACAAAGTTTGCACTTGTAAATCCAGTTTTATCCCCCTGTAAAAGAAATCTGCCTGAAAATTCAAGTTTATGAATGTATAGTAAATGATCTGCATGGTTGTATGAAAAAGATTTGTATTTGTATTTCTCTACAGCGATATTAAAACAACTGAACACGTCAGTAAACTTGTTACATCAACACTAGCGTCCCTGAAGATTTAATTACTGCTGACGTGCCTACAGTCATTCCTATACCTGGACAAAAATGTTATTTGTCATCAGATTCATTCATGACCCCATAAAAAAGTATGACTTTGCATGAAGCAGCATCAGGACAGAGAAACAGAGTAGACTGATTAGGTCCACTGGATTTCTGGATAAATAATTTTTAAGCAAAATTTTTAAGCAAAATGTTAATATCTTTTGTACAAGTTTGGCGACTTTGACCTGTTCAACTAGTCAAATTTCCATTACACTTTTTTGCAAAACAAAAGTGAAGCTGAATTTGTAGTAAAAGTAGTGCTGCAGGGGTCTCTGTTTCCACTGAATGTGAACATATATGAACCGTTTTCCTCAGATTTCCTGGTTCAATTCCTGGGCCTAGCAGGAGTCTTTTTGTTCTCCTCGTGCTTGCGTGGGTTTTCTTCCACAGTCCAAAAACATGTATATTAGGTTAACTGAGAACTCTGAAACAACCCATAGATGTGAGTGTGAGTGTGCATGGTTGTCTATGTATGTCGCTCTGTGATGGGCTGGTGACCTATCCAGGTTGTGCCCTGCCCATCACCTGAAATGGGCTGGAATAGGCTCCAGCAGACCCCCATTACTCCGTAGATGGATTCAGCGGGTATAGAAAATGGATGGATGTTGTTTCAGATACTTCAAGGACCTCCTCTTTCAGGATCTGAATGCAGTGTCAAAGGCGTTGAGTGATCTGCTGTCAGCTGTGG
Organism: Zenarchopterus dispar; assembly: GCA_028564865.1. Lineage (NCBI taxonomy): Eukaryota > Metazoa > Chordata > Actinopteri > Beloniformes > Zenarchopteridae > Zenarchopterus > Zenarchopterus dispar. The sequence goes on along the minus strand of JAOWBL010000024.1, from coordinate 8,352,259 downwards.
CTTCTGGGTTGTCTTTGGAGTGAATCTGATAAAAATTAAGAAGTTTAATAGGAACAATTAAGAAAGATCGAAACACAAAGTTTGACTGTTTATAAAAAAGCTGTAGTTTCACTACAGATTATAGATCACATGCCTGATTTCGCTCAGAACCAGTTTTTGTTTCTGGTTTTTGCACATTCTCTTGTGTTTGTCGCCAGCTCTTAATCATTCTCAGGCCCATCTCTGAGGTTCTGCATGTGCAGACCTGCAAGCTGCCTCAGGCCTTCTGTAACATGCCTGCTGTCTCTCAGTAAACCTGGATTTCTGCTCCTTAATAGCACTGCTGTGTGTGTGCTCCGTAACAGGATGTCAGTTAATTCATACCAAACCTGCTTTTAATGTGCCAGAACTCCTTTTGTTACATGAAACACACCTCTGTTCCAGCCCTCTAAATAATAGGAATAATAAAAGTAAGATTAAAATGTGCGATGCTGCGATTTAACTCTCAGAGCTCGAATTGGCCCTGATTTGCGGTACATTTGTCTCTGTCAGTATATTTTCACATGTGCTTGGCGTCTCTTTTGTCTCCTGTCTTCAGGGGGTAAAAGCTGGGAGCACAATGGTCCTTGTCTGAGCCTCAACAATGCCAGTAATGAAAGAGAGAGTGGAGGGACAAGTGGGGAGAGATAGAAAAGAGGCTGCAGGAAGCTCTCTTCACAGCGGACCTTTTTTTTAAGTCACATTTATAAAACCCTTAATTTTCCATTTATTTACCCACTCAAAGTCCTTAAGGGGCTGGCCAGGTGCTTTGTTGCTTCAGCAGGTGCAAAGTGGGAACTAAATGGCTTTAGTTCACATAAATTGCATCTTCAAGAAGATTATAAATCTTTAGGGGACAATTGTGGCATTGCTTTTGCCCATGCAGGGAAGGGAACCAGCATAGCATTGGCCTGACGATAGAGGAGGGAGAGAGGAGACGTCGCTCCTTCCTCCCCCTCCTCCACCTCTTCCCTTATTGGGCACTGGGGGAGAAACTAGGTGAAAGGTTGAGGGGTATTTAGGGAGGGTTGTTGGTGTGGGAGAGGAAAAATTCATTCAGTCAGATGAATTCCTTTTAAAGATAAAGTAATTGCTGGTTTGGGAGTGAAATTAACAGTTTTAGGGAGAGGTCTAATGTTGCAGTTTGTGTGTGTGAATGCTGCTGGAGTTTATGATGCTACAAATCAAACTCAAGTTACCTTTACCCCCTCCCTGTTTCTCACTCATTCATTCAGTTTTGATGTGAACTGTGAAGTCTGGCAGGGAGTCGCCAGGGCTGGACTAAGCGCTCTCCCTTGTTCCCACCCCATCTCACCATCTCCCCACCAGTCCCACACTACTGTACTAACCCTGGGTCTTTTTCTCTCCCTGCTGGGTGAAAGAATGACAGAACATGACTGAGAGTAACCCCGGCTCCTGTTTCTGTTGAACCAATCGTTCCTACTTCCTGGTGTCTCTCCACGCCCCATCACTCGTCACTCCTCCCTTCACAGAGCCCAAGTCTTTTCTTCTCCTTTCTGTGGGTGCTGCCAAGTCTGTGATTCAGCTCTCTAACCAGATTCTTTGTCTGGATTATACACTTTCACAAGTGAAATGTTTTTTTTTCTTGCTGCTGATTTGTATTGTATATATGAGCCAAATGAACAGAGCGTGCATGGGGATAGTCAAAGGAACTTCCACAAATTTAAAAACAAGTCCATCAACAGGCCTGAAAGAGTGCAACTGCATAAAGAGAATACATAAAATATGATGAAAGTAACTTCAATTATGTCATTATTATAACTGCGAGTGTATGGTCAAAATGTGAAAATATTACTGCCTATGTAAAAAATGTTTTACTACAAGGTCAAAGAAAAGTGAGATTAAGAGGTGATGGGTTGAGCTGATATCAGCAATACAAAGGTAATAATGTCATAATGAAATGTATCAAATAAAATGTCAGAAGATGAATGTTTTACATGGTGAAGCACTTTGTAATTTTCATTTTTAGAGTTTAATTCTGTTTATATAAAAGTAACACCACCTTTATTTATGTATGGTATAATTTTCTAATTTTTCAGTAGGTATGTTTTTTTTTCTTTCTGCATTTCCTCTTCTCAGCTATGCATTTCCAGGGGTGGCTGCGGTCGCTTCGCTCCCACGCAGGCCTTCAAGGGTCTGAATCGGAGGACCTGTGGAGCCTCCTGCCTTCTCGGCCCCTGCCCTCCTTCTCCTTGCCCTCGCTGTCTCTGTCCACCTCTTCCTTGCTGGGTTTCGGAGCGCTGGCCTCTCTCACTGCATACTGGTTGGCGACCCGTCCTCGGCCACTGCGTTCTCCTTGCGATCTCCAAGCCCAGTCTGTCGCTGTTGGTGTAAGTAGACCACATTTGATTACAACATTCGTAGCATTTGGATGTCAGCAGCTTTGGAGTGCCCTTAGCCCTGACTACAGCCTGTGTTTGTTTTAGGGAGATCCCAGCTGCAGACGATCCGCTCTTCTTACAGATGACACTCCGCTGGACTATTACTATGATGATGTCAGGACAGCCTACGACTTGTTCCAGAGAGGCCTCAAAATCACAGGTATTGGACAGTGGACGCATTTAATGTGCCCCTAAAATCTGTTCAAGAGCAATTACAAGCACATTTACTAAAAAAAACGAAACAAAACAAAAAAACAAATGTACTCTGCTCTAAACAAACCTTGTAAGAGTTACAGTGAGTGAGCTGATTTAAAGTTAGCGAATAAAAAGAGGTCAAAAATAATTGTTGAGTCATCAAAACTAAATCACATTATAATAACACAGCCTGTAGTTAAAGTATCAAAAAAAAAAAAAAAAAGTCCTGACAGAGAGCATTTTACTTTTCAGGAAATGGCCCATGTCTTGGGTTCAGGAAGCCGGGTCAGCCCTATGAGTGGATCTCCTACTGTGAGGTTTGGCACATTTTTGGTTTGATGCTCGGTAGTTGTGAGTAGTATGTTGACCTGTCCTGTGTGTTGACCAAGCATCTTCAACCTTTCAGGTGGCGCAGCAGGCACAGTGGATGGGCTCTGGCCTGATGTGTAAGGGCTGCCAGCCAAATCCAGAGCAATATATTGGGATATTTGCACAAAACAGGCCTGAGGTAAGGACTCATCACTGCTCCTGTTGGTGGGAAGTTTGGAGCCTGAACTTCAGGAATGTTACCATATGCAGTTATCTTTAAACCATTTAAACAACCCTTTCAGGCCCTCTCTAATAAAAGTCCCATTTTTGCCCATGTTAACTTCTCCTTATCCTGTGTTAAATCCCATGTTTGAGTTTACACCCCAAAGAAAAGAAAAATGATTAATTCTTACATTTACTTTGACTTTCACTCCTTTACCGATTGTATGGATAAAATATAATTAATTTTCCTTGTCAACTTAATTTCATTTGTTATCCCTCCTCTTCTTTTTCAGTCATTAACAGATTTCAAAAATAATTGGGATCATAAAACGTTTACCACTTGTAAGAAGAAATATTGCTTTTTCTTCTCATGAGGCGTTCAGGTATTGAGCTTATGATGTGTTTCAGTTTAGTTGTTATTTTGTCCCATTCTTCTAGCAGACCTATCTTAAGATATAAAAGAGGACAGGGTTGTTGTTTTTATTTTTAAAAATCTCCACACATCCTCTGCTGGGGTCAGGTCAGTTGCTGTACTCTCTTCTTCCTCAGAGTGTGCTAAAAAATGCATGATCATCTCTGGAAAAGATGTCATCTTGAAGGCAGCATATGTTAGTTTTCTGCATTAATGATGCTGCTGCAGAAACATAAATGCAGTTTACCAGCTGTCACAGAGCTTGGCTTTATAAGCTGCTGATAACAGTCTGAATGGTCCTTTTTTCAAGCAGTTTTAAGAGGCATATGTAATGGCAATATGCAATCTAGCACCATATGTTAGCAGTCCACAAATGTTTTTCTGAAAAATTCAATGCCCACGAGGTTGTATCAGCTATTAATGAAGGATGTTTCTAGTGCAGGTCGAGGGATCTGAAATGCTTTTAGCTTAAGCTTGTTCTTCAACTCTTCACACAAATAAATTTCTCCAGTTTTCTTCAGCACTGTGCTGTGAGAAACATGCAAATCTCTACAAAGTTTTCTTTAAAGAATATGACTTTTTAAAAAACTTTTCAGTGTTTTTTTCCTCACACTTGTAATGACAAAACTGAGATCATCTGTCCATCTTTGCTCTTAAAGATTCAGTTATTCATGGATACTATTTTTTTAATTTTATTTTATCAAATCATTATTACTATAACCTGTTGACACCACCCATTTGAAAGTTTTCTTTCAGCCCTTGATTTAGTATTAAATTGCCCCTATACCCACTTTTTTAGAACATGAGATTCCTGAGATGCCTCAGATTTAAAAATGAATATGTATTAATACCTAAAATGAAGTTGAGAAAAAGATGAACCATCTTGGGGTGATCTTATTGTCAGCAGTTTTATATACATTATCTTCATAGTTTTTTGACTGACCATGTGACCATCAAAGCTCTGGCCTCTGTGTTGTATGAATGTTTGTTATTTTGGTTGTCTAACTAAGGGTTGCATTTTATTCATATCAACAGAAAGTGCTAGTGGTGAATCTGGGTCTCCAGGGTAGCATATAGAGCAGTGCATCTTCCTCCAAGCACGTTTTTAAATAAATCTATCAGGCAGCCCTGTTTCTGTCCTTCCTCTGTTGTCTGGTCTAATGATAGATTGAGAGCTCTGATGGAGCAGAAAATTACCTCAAATGTTTAATCTACACACTGAATGCCATCTATTTAGAATATGGTGGTGTTTGTTTTGTAAATGGGAAATGCATGGTAGAGTAGATCATTATGCATCAGCTCTTAATATGAAATAACTGCCACGAGTACACTTAATGGGTGAAGCTGAGTGAGTCTAACAGCGCTGCTTTGTCGTCCTCTGCTGGTCGCAGTGGATCATTTCAGAGCTTGCCTGCTACACCTTCTCCATGGCGTTGGTGCCTCTGTACGACACACTGGGGATGGAGGCGATGGTCCACATCCTCAATCTTGGTGAGAAGCCCTGATGTAGAAACGCACAAAACAAAGTTTAGCTAAAAAATGAATGAAATCTTTTCACCTTGAACCTGATGTCACACAGTGAGCCTTCATGGATGATAAGATAATCTTTATTATTGTCAGTATCTCACAAAACACACTGAAATTTGTCCTCTGCTTTTAACCCATCACTATTTATACTAGGAGCAGTGGGCTGTTGCAGCACCCAGGGAGCAGTTAGGGGTTAAGGGCCTTGCTCAGGGGCCCACAGTGGCTCACCTTGGTTAGCTCGGGGGATTGAACCTGGGGACTGAACCTCCACGCCCAAACCGACCTCTGTAACCACTAGGCGGTAGCCTGACATGATAATGTCAGGGAGCCTGCCTCATGAAGACTGTTTTATATCTGCAATTCTAAGGAGGCAAAATAAATAAATATATGAAAAAATATATAAGAATGACCAAGAGAGATGATAGTTTTGATCTTATGATTTTGAATAGATTGATGTGGTTTAAAAGTATACTGAATTGTTAGCTAGAAATTCATTAATTTAAAATGCAGGCCACCTAGAAGATTAAGAGGATTAAAGAGCTCTCATGTTTATTTTCTCTTGTAAAATCTACATTTTTAAGGCAACTATTGAAGATGGGTTAACTTAAGTGTTTTGGCAACAGAGCAATTAACTGGTACATAACTCATAAGAAAAATTATAAAACAAGTGACAATGTAGTGAAATACATCAATTCTGAAGTAGAGAAATGTATTTATTTTTATTTTTAAAAAAATTTAAAAATGACTCTGTGCAGTTACCTGAAAATTTATCCCCCCCCCCCCCCCCACCCCCCCCCCACCCCACACACACACACACGCACACACACACACACACAAAGAAAAAAAAAGTTTAAAATTAGTTTTAACTTTCTTTCTTATTGGCTTTGATGGAAAAATCAATCAAGCTTAAGAAGTCTGAAGGGAATATAGTTTCAGTACAAAATAAGTAATTTCACTCTAAAAATCCTTGTGTGTTTAGTTGAGATGACGGTGGTGATCTGTGACCAGGAGCAGAGGGCAGTGATTTTACTCGAGAGCAAGGAGAAAGGCTTGACTTCCAAGATTTCCTGTCTGGTTCTCATTACCGACTTCAGCCAAGCCTTTGCGGAGAGGGCGGAGAAGTGCGAGGTGGAGGTTTTGAAACTGGAGCAGCTCATGGTGAGTGGGGTGAAAATGCTAAATCACAACTCTTTCAAATGTGTTCCCTTTAATCGGGGCGTTGGTGATGATGTGTAAATTGATGTAAACGCTCCTCCTTGTGCACATCTCAGGCCCTGGGAAGGGAGAACCTCCGAGATCCTGTGGTGAGTTTATCATTTCAGCTGCAACATTGCCACATCAAAACTGATTCATGTGCATACCTGCTCTCCCTCTAAATGATGGTTTAATGGCTCCATTGCTACCCCTGTCCCAGAAGATATCATTAGCACTCATTTGTAAACAGACTTAGAAGGATGCTCCAAGTCACATTTTCTCTTTTTTTTTTCTTGTCTGCTGCAGCCGCCCCAGCCTCAGGATCTGGCAGTGGTTTGCTTCACCAGTGGAACCACAGGTACTGTCTGATCTCAGATGTCTCTACATAATTATACCTCCTTCACTTCATAAGAGAAATGTCTCTCAGTACCCACTAACAACCTCTCTTTATGGCACCACTGTAGTTTCCTTTGCTGTTCAGGGCACAGCTATAATGTCTTGTTTATTTATTCAGGGAAACCCAAGGGAGCCATGATCACCCACGGCAACATCGCCTCCAATACTTCCTCTGTCATTAAGAACCTGGAGGTCTGTCTACACTTCCGCCTCCTTGTCTAATTGAGAACAGCCTTGCAACTACCATCACTTCCCATCTGCTTGTAGCTCAAACAAACTTGTCCCCCTCCCTGCTGTGTTTAATGGTATGATTAATAGGGTATTTGATTCCCCCCGTCGCTGTGAGGTGCTTTAACTAATTGCCCCTGTCTAAAGATTTGGCTTCCTAACTGCTGCTGAGAAAGCTATGCGACATGTTTTATCGCCTGCAAAGCTTCTGTGTAATCTGTCTCTTGTGCTTTGCTCATATTGTTTCTCATTTTCTCTGAGGGTTCGTTTGTGATCCACAAAGAAGATGTGTCAATTTCTTACCTGCCACTTGCCCACATGTTCGAGAGGATGATTCAGGTAGTTGATCCTCTCCCCTTAACTTTTTTATTCTTTTTTTTTTCTTTGTCAATAAACCCTAAATGAAATCTGTCTGTCACAGTTCTCACTGTTTGGCCATGGATCCCGAGTAGGATTCTACCAAGGGGACATTTCTCTTCTTATGGATGACATGAAAACTCTCAAGCCAACCTTTTTTCCTGTCGTTCCTCGCATACTGAATCGCATCTATGACAAGGTCCGTCAGTACACTCATCAATTATAAGGTTCATTGTTCCATCCGGGACTAAGAACTTTACCGTAATTAAGTTTCCTCCTCTTTTTGGACATTTTCACTGATTTGTATACAGATCATGGGTTCTCTGAGCTCCCCCTTTTGGCGGGCTCTACTACAATATGCTGTGAGGAGGAAGCAGGCGGAGCTCAGCAGTGGGATTGTGCGCAACAACAGCCTGTGGGACAAGCTGGTGTTCAATAAGATCCAGGTCAGTCTCTGAAGCATTCAGCTGGGACTCTGTCTGGATCACACAGTGTTTTTTCTCTGCAGGTATGGTTTTCCTCAGCCCTCCATTCAGACAGGAATTATAGAACCATTGTGCAAACTAACTTAAAACTAAAATTAATCAAAAGTCTATCACAAAAATTGCACTCACAATAGGAGCTCTACAAGGTGTTCTAATAGATTCAAGTTGTAGTTTTAACTTTTTTTGTGTTACAAACAGGGAATTTCTTCCTCTGTCTTCAACATGGTGAAGTAAAATCTTGTATACTCACTGCCATAGAGCACCATGAGGAAATAACTTCTTCACAACAATATTTGCACTCATACAGCCCCAAATCATCACATTCCCACCTCCATGCTTCAGTGTCATATCAATACATTTACTGTTGTAGTTTTGGCCAGATTCCTACCAAACTTCTGTTCACATGTGACCACAGAGTGTGTTTGGTGAAGGGTTTTTTTTTTTTCTTCACAGAAAGAGCTTAAATCTCACTTGAATATCATTTGTAGAGGCTGATGATAACATGATCTCACAGCTGTGATTTTAAAGACAGATTTCCCTGGATAACATCTGCATCAAATGAGGAGCAGTAGTATGAGTGTTTTTCAAAATTTGTTTCTGTTTAATCAGTGTAATTATTACTGTAGCATCAGTTCTGAAGCTTCACAAGAGGACTTTCCAGTTTTTCTGCCTTTGTCACCATGATGCAGATATGAATATAGGCAGCAAAGAAAAATAAATAAATAAAAACTCACAAAGTTCTGGTTTACTGCTTATCTTAAAAATATTCATGCAATTTTTATATTTGGAATGTTGAGGTGTGTGTGTGTGTGTGTGTGTAAAGTTTATTGACTTATACAAACATGAGTGTTGGTAGTCTTTCATTAAAGAAAGAAAAACCCACAGATATACCTCAAAACTGGCAAAAGTCACATTAAATAATAATTTACTGACACTGACTAATTAAAGTCATACATTGCTTTGAATTGTGGTCTTACGGTATTAAAAAAAGAGGAAAAAGTAATGAAATTGGCCTTAGCAAATTAACTGGTACATCAAGAAATAATATAGTGACATGCGATTGGCATGTCACTCATAGTGTTTACCACATTGAACATGGACCAGACAAAATAAAGGAGAGAGGTGTCTGAGGAGATCAGTGAGAAAATCACAAACATGTTAAAAGTAAAGACTAGAAGACCATCTCCAGGCAGTTTGATGTTCACAGGACTATAGCCAATCTCTCTGGATGTGGTTGCAGGAGGAAAGTGTCCATGAGGTGAATTCCAAGGTCAAGGTATGTCAGTGTTAGGTTGCACCATCTGTCACTGTTTGAGTCAAAGTGGATGATAGAGAAGGACTCTACCGTTAAAAGAAAATCATAAAAAACTGAGTTAAAATTCATAATATCTGCAAAGCTTCTGGAAGAATGTTGTTTGGACAGATAAGACAAAACTTGAGCTTTTTGACAAGTCACATCATACTCACGCAAAAACGAAACATCAAAGAAAAGAAGACTGATTCTCCTCCATGTTTCACCTTAAGAAAAAAATACAGCTTGGACTTAAATCATCATGATTAATGAGCATCTGGA
>JAOWBL010000024.1:8285472-8342841 GCA_028564865.1 Zenarchopterus dispar | reverse complement strand
TGGACCTGTTCATTGCAGGTCATCAGTCCTCCAACAGGATAATGACCCAAAACACACAACTAAAACACCCAAGAATGACTAAGAACAAAACATTGGGGTGTTTTGAAGTGTCCTATTATCTAAATACTGTTGAAAACATCAGTGGAAAACACTGAAACACAGTCTGGAGAAGAAACCCTGCAAATCTGAGACAGCTGGAGCAGTTTGTTCACCACAAAAATAAAAACAACTGAAAGATTCTGGCTTGGTGTGTCACCACAAATGGAAAATTGACTCAAAACTGGATCCATTATTAGATGTATTATAGGGATAAGTGCTGCATGAATTTGTGTTTTCTGTTTCAGGCAAGTTTAGGAGGTAATCTACGGTTTGCATTGACTGCCTCAGCACCCATCTCCTCCACGGTCTTGTCCTTCCTCAGAGCTTCTCTGGGCTGTATGATATTTGAGGGTTATGGACAAACAGAGTGCACAGGAGGTTGCACTTTCTCTATGCCAGGGGATGCGAGCACAGGTAAAAAAAAAAATTTTTTCCATTTAAAACACATGTATAAGCTTTTCTTCTCCTCAGCTAGTATATGGATGTCTCTCTTACAGGTCATGTTGGGCCTCCTTTACCCTGTGCCACAGTGAAGGTGGTGGATATCCCTGAGATGAGTTATTATGCTAAAAATGGAGAGGGAGAGGTGAGTTGGCATGTAAGGAGCATCCATAGTACTCCCACACAACTTGGAAGTCACACTGCTTTGTCTTGTTAGATCTGTATCCGTGGACCCAGTGTGTTCAAAGGGTACCTGAAGGACCCAGAGAAGACTGCTGAGGCCCTGGACAACAGTGGCTGGCTGCATACTGGGGACGTGGGCCAGTGGCTCCCAGTAAGATCCTGCAATATTCAGCTTTATGTGAAATACACATGCAGAGTAATATCCTGCATAAGAGAGCAAATGTTTATTATTTCTTGTATCAGAATGGGACCCTACGAATCATCGATCGAAAGAAGCACATCTTCAAGTTGTCCCAGGGAGAGTACATTGCCCCAGAGAAGATAGAAAATATCTACCTGCGTTCTGTTCCTGTGCTCCAGGCGTTTGTGCATGGAGATAGTTTACAGGTACATAATACAAAGGGACTTTATTCCATAAATTGCAAACTATTTCCCAAAATATGAGTTGTGTATTTATTTTTTTTCTCTTGTATTTTATGTCACCAGTCTTATGCTGTAGGGATAGTCGTGCCTGACAGAGAGGTTTTTGTTGACTGGGCCAAAGACCGAGGTTTTGTGGGGTCCTATGAGGAGCTGTGCCAAAATCCTGTATGTTCAATTCATACTTTTTAAAAAATTCTCCTTCATGTGACAACTTCCAAATGGGTTTTTAAAAAATCAGATTTTGTCTTCTAACAGGATGTAAAAAATGCAGTTTTAGAAGACATGAGAGCTGTGGGGAAGGAAGCAGGGCTGAAGTCCTTTGAACAGGTGAGCCGTTTCTCGTTTTGGGTTTATTTACTTACAAGATACAACAAGGTTTCTCACATTAAGAGGCTCTGCTGTGTCTCACCTCTGTACCCACCAGGTGAAGGATCTTTATTTGCATCCAGAGATGTTCAGCATTGCCAACGGCCTTCTCACTCCCACCCTGAAAAGCAGACGTGCCGACATCCGCAGAGTGTTTCAGGAACAGCTATCAAGCATGTACAAGACAATTTAACTCCAGATGCTGAATGATGGTCACTAGAGTCCACTACGAGAAATAACTGGAACCTGAAACAATTAAATTCCTAAAACTCCTGCAGTAGAACAACTCTAAAGTTGGATCTATTTTGGTATATAATATTGCTTTTTTGAGATTTTAACTTCTTTCCACATTTGATTGCATAAAAAAGTCCTCCCCCCATATTTGTCACAATATCACTTTTATCACCTTCACTAATTTACTGGTAGCTTTATAATTCAGCTTTGGGAAGTTGTTTAAAATGTAAAAAAAGACAACTACAGAAGTTGTTAAAATCATTCAGAAACATGTTTAGACATTTACACTGCACTATTTTCCTAAGTGATATTTAAAGGGATTGTATTAAGTGTATGTGGGACAGTGTTTCTCATTTGTTGGCTTGTATTGTACAGTTGTTGGATCCTTGTATCACCTTCAGTTTAGCTTTTTATGAACATTTTGATTCTAACTCTGTAATTGCACATGCATCTCATAAGAAAAATACTCAGTTTGGACTTAAACCATCATGATTAATGAGAATTTCAATTGATCTGTGATAAATAAAGGATGAACCATCAACTCCTGTCTTCCTAAGAAATACCGAGAAGATTCAAACTCACCAAAGCTTTATTAAGAAAGTAATCAATCACTAATCTCACAGTTTACAAATTATTTTAATACATTAAAACAAGAACCACTGAAACAAAAAAAAAATAATCATGTAACAAAAGAAAACCCTTTAAAGCACCTTCATTAGTACAGTTACTTTTGTGTTTCACGAACCTGAATTACAAGACACAGCTCATCACAACACAGACTAAGTATTTAAGTATTCAAAATAATTAGACAGAATAATGAATAAATAGTGGAGCTGCTCTGAAACTTAAAACTCACCAGCACAAGAATAATCAGTGTGTATACATCGCCATATATTGTATTTATCATAACAAGGCTCCACCTGGAGAAACAAGAGTGCAACTGATTTGCCCGAACATATAAACTGTGCTGAGGGTGAAGAGAGAGGGCTTTCCTTGCATGCCAATTATATGTGAAGTTCTTTGATAACCACGAGTCGAACCCACAATACAACAAAGAAAAAACGTGAACTAAAGGATGGTGAATGTCATAACCAGTATTACCCACTAGAGGGAGTACTAGCCCTGGTTTTGTTTGGACAGAAAGCTTCCCATCCAGGCTGCTGACATCTCACACAACACAAGTTAGTCTTCCTTACATCCAAAGTAGTGACAATACAGGCACATTACTCACAGACTGTGTTACAAATATAAAATTATAATCCCAAATAAAAAGCTCTAACAGATAAAAGAAATGGCCAAAATACAGAACTATATTGTATTTGCCAATAACCCGCAGTCTTATTTGACACTGAATCTGAACTCTTTATTTCAGAGTTGTGTAACAAAATCTGTGACATTGTTAGTAAAATGGTTGATGATGAAAACAATTTCTTGTGAAGATTCTACATTAGACAACTGCTTACAAATATAACTAAAACCACATTGTGTAACCCTGTAAATTAGTTTAGACGAAAGCTGTTTGATTCCTTTACAAAAAAAAAGAACATATTGGCTTATAATGTTGCACTTGGCAGATGGCTTAGTTAATGTGGCATTCAGCTGCTTTGAGTTGGAGTGTCTTTATACAAAGAAACATACTTTAGGATGTAATTGAAGAGGAATAAGAGGTGATGAGGCCACAAAAAAAACAAACGAATAATTAAGTTAAGGCTGGTTCTGTCCATTTGAACTCCGCATTATCTTGAAAGAGAGTGGAATCCATTCAGAGACGCTTGGGAAAAAAAAAAACTTCCCAGTATTCAGCTTTTCTCCCTCAGTCGTCAGCGACAATGGACAGAGCGCGCAACTCATTGAGCTTGGCCTCGGTCTCCTTCTCCCTCTGCTCGTCAGTCAAGCCCGCCTGGTCGATCTGGTCTGTTAACTCACTGAAGACTTTGTACATTTCAGTGAAATATACCACCTGTTGGGCAGACACAAACAATCCTGATGGCATAAAAAATGAAAATAATAATATAAACCTGTCCTTCCTGTGAAATATCCGGACAGAATCACTCCAGACCCATTTATACAAAAATGATACCCCACAAGCACAATCTAGCCATGCTTTTATTTACTCAAGTCTGTAGCTGCTCGTCTCTTACATCTTCAACCCTCCTAATGAGAAGTGATTTGAAAAGAGAAGGGGGAACCCACGGAAATCAAACACCTCTGACAAAGCCCCAAAACCCAGCATTTCAGTGGGTACTGACCCTGCTTTTCTTCCCCAATCTGAACAAGAGATAAGACTGTTCACTGAAAGCTTTCTTGACACTTCCCACCCCTGCTTCTTCCCCTTAGTTCATGAGTCAGGCTCCCTAGAGAGTTGCTTTGATGATTAATAGGCTTTAATCACATTACAAGACTCCAGAAGAGTGGGCAGAGAATGAAAGTACTGGGAAATACAACCCCTTGAAACCAACATGCACATCTCAATATTTATTCATGCTGCAACACAAGAGATGCCATGTGCTTAAGGGGGTATCACCCAACTCTACCACTGCAAGCAGAACAAGCAAGACAAAAAAAACCCTTTAAAAATGCCAAGGGAAAAAACGTTTACTCATTCACTCAAAGCATCACAACTAAGTAAAAATTACTGAATTAGAACTCTGTCATAACCAGAGGAGCTCCTATCAAAAGGACCAAACTCAAGTCTGTAAACCACCTTGTACATGCTTTTTGGGAGTCCTGTCTCAAAGACATTGCCTGTTTATACCAATATTTGCTGACTAAACCACAGGAGTGGGCCATAAGTACTGGTTTACTGGTGTTTGTAGGGGTAAAGCGGATACATTTTTCTTCCCAAAAGTGGTTTGTTGAAAGGTCCATCGGAAATGCCCATATGATCAGTGATGATAATGTAGACCAGATCCGTGTACCCTCTGTATTACAACTGCTCAGGACACCACAAAGAGTAAACGCAGCTTCACAGAACTGTGACTACCTACAATACAAAAACAAGATGCTGCGTAAAGCTTTAATTTACATGATCGTCATCTGCATTTTAACATAACAAGCTCTGCTTAATACTATTTATTATTTACTGTGATATCTAATTTTGATGTCTGAAAAATTCTGAATAATTAACATTAGACTGGGATAATTTAAGCATTTATTTAATTATGACAGACTATATAAAATTTATCATCTGTACAGGTGGACAGATCAGACTGTCTCACATCAAAAGCACACTTTTCACCTTTTTTTGTTTCTGGCAAGAGAGAGGAGAGTTAAAAATAAAACCAAACTCCAGGCTGGAGATCAGGTTCATTGACCGTTCATTTGTCACTGTGTACGAGCATACCCATAATAAAAAACAAGAGAGACAAAATTTAAATGGTAAACACCTGTGACATGACTCAAATCCAGGTCTAAAGAAAATAAACTATAAATTTCATTTGACAAACAGAAGGCCTGCATTGAGATTTGTGGAAGTATTTTGTGTTGGGTTTGATTAATTACCAAGTTTGCTGGTCTGAAGTTCAAAGTGCATCACAAAACTCCTTCATCGTCATTAGATCTAGAATAATCCAGTTTACTAATTACGAGTGTGTTAGTGTCTGTCCCAAAGCGGAAATTACAGGACCAGGCAGGTCTGGGGTGGGGGAGGAGGACGTGGTGGCGCTAACTTCAGACACCCAGCTGCTTTAAGAAAAGCTTCAGGTTAAAGGAAGGATCGCAAGACTCCAGTGGAGCCAGACAGATGAGGCCTTCCTCGCAGCAGTGTGGGCTGTCGCTGGGGGTTAATCAAATTAAGACCGCATAGAGAGAGACAGACTGCCTGAGTTATAACACACCCTTCATCAGATCGTCTGTTAACAGCACACTGTTGGAAGGGTGTGTCTATGCAGCTGTGAGGGCCTCCTTGGGTCTGAATCTCTTGCGAGGGATACTAACCTGGGCTCGGATTAGAGCCTCAAAGCTGGGCTGGAAGTAGTCAATACGACTTTGGTAGAACTTGGGCATCTCGTCCAACAGCTGCTTGTTCTTCGCCTCAAAATCTTCCCTAACCGGCCGAAGCTCTTCTCTCGCCTGATGTATTGAGAAAATATGAAAAACAAAAGCACAAGACACAAACGGCTTCTATTACTTCTAAAATCAGAGAATATTAAAGGAACATGAGCTCATGTAGCATTTACTTAACATATAAAAAAAATACATGTTCAAAGAAATTGCATATTCATAAAAATAATACCTGCAAAGAATACAAAGTTAGCAAAGTAAATTCATTACTTGTGCCATCATCAATTTTTCACTTTCTTATTGTTGGGAAAGATATTTGTCAAATTCCCATGGATATGGAGTGCAAAATGGCTGTAATCACGACCACAGTGAGGAGGAGTGGGTAATGTGGGCAGACTTGGCTGTGAGTGGACTACAGCACCACTGATCTCTTCTGTCAATGTATTAGTGGGCAGTCCACTGTAGGCATAGAGCTATGGAAAGCACAATGAATAAGTGTGAGAATTTTTATTAAGGGGAAGGGGGGAGTTGCAATATTCATACATCAACATATTGTACTGTATATCTGCTGCATTATGATGTTTTTCTTCCACACATGCCAGTTGAAATGGCAAACAAATATTGTGCGAGGATCATTTCTTTAAGTGCACTGGGATTCAAAGGGCAGGGATGTAGGGGCCTCTTCAAGGCATTGTTCCCCTGACAGTGCTTTTCTCAGAGTGTGTGGGTGGCTCACCATGTGAGAATGTGTTAGAGGCAATATCATAGGCAACACTGCAGCACTATCTGTGAATGTGAGTGCTTTTGTACTGGCCTTATGGTATAGTATATTTATAAATAAATACATATGTGTGTGCTTACATGTGTGTGTCTATACTTCTCAATTACCTGCCTCTAGATGTATAGCAGTGCCTTTTGAAAAGGCAGTACTTGAAAGTCTGGTAGCTTGCGTGGGTTAAGGAGAGCACATGTACAGTATGCATGTGCTCAACTATTTTTGTTCATATCCAGTCAGCATTTGTATCGTTTTGAACTTATAAAGCTCTATTCACAATACGAGCTACATGTAAGAGCAGGTGAACTTTGGCCTCCTGGAGTTAAAATGAACATTTTGAGTAGATCAAGATTGTGCACTGATGAAAAATGCCAGCACCTGATGTAGTTTGACCATAACGGGCCCGGTTTTTTCTTTCTCTTCATATTTTTCCACTTTGGATTGCAACCGTTTGTAGTCCTGCAGTGCCTGTTCCCGACGTTTCACTGCCATATTCAGGCTGGGGAAGACACCACTATACCTGAAACAAAGCACCAAATAGAAATTCTGAGTGAATCAGGGTGTTGGAGACATCATGTGCAAGTGTGCATGGACAAGCATATTATCAGACTTGGATTACGTGCAGAAAAATAAAAATAAAAAAAACAAACTTTCCCTCCTAAACTTACTAAATATACCTGAGCAGCTTTCCCTGCTCTATAAAATTTACAGACATGAATGCTGCATTGCATCACATCGCAATGAAAGCCATTATGATTTAATAAAATCACTTTCCTCAACATCTTATTGTGGAGGTACTTTGAAACCCCAGAGGACAGCTCTGCATTAAGCTTCCTCTCATCTATTATCTAATTACTATAGTTCAGAATGGCATGAAACATTTAATTTTGTGACAATTATCATATTCCACATGAAAATATATTCTTGCAACAAGAATCCTGGTCTTGTGCACTAAAAATAGAAAAACATTCATCTGTAACTTAGCAACAGGAGTCTGAGATTCATCCTGGGACTTGTTGAACTGGTTTTGTGGCCGATTTTAATGGGGAAAAAGGAATATTATGCACATCTACAGAAAACAGAAATAATATTTGGACAAAAGTAAATAAAGACTTTTTAAAGATGGACTAAGTAACTAAAATATAAGATTAATACATCCCTAAATGCACTGAGCTTTATACATCGTTTCTTTATGTTTTAAATGACAAAAATAGGAAGCAAACAGTGGAGACTGTAAAGGTTTCAAGAAGCTTCAAAAAGCTCACAAAATGAAAAACGACTGTAAAGATTTCAGAATGCTAATATAAAATTAACCTGAAAAGGAAAAAAAATGAGATGAATTCTTAGTATTTTCAATAAACATAATCCAGTGACAATACCTAATAGACTATAAGATTAGACAGGTGTCTCCTTGATATGAGTCAGTAGTGAAAAAACAAAAAACAAATACTAAAAAAAAATCAAATAAATAAAATACAGAATCACTATGAAGAATGAGATGAACCTTTTCTGAATGAGCCATTTAAAGCATTCTATCATCTGTGTAGGCACACTACTACAATAGTTTATTATGTGAGCCTCTACCCATAGGGTTATTAGCAACAGAATGTGTGGGCTACATGATTTACGTTGCTCTCCATGCCAACCCTTGCACTGCTCTGTGCAGAAGAGGAGGGAACCATTGAAAACCTGTGAATTGAATGTGAAATCCTAGATTACAAATGTGTCTGGTATTGCACCTTACTAGAGATCTAAGGAGGGAAGAGGCGACTGAGACTCAGACAAGCAGGGATTGTTTCTGACAGGAAGTTAAGCAAGGAGTGGTCTTGTAGCATTGGAGTGACATCACTGAACTCAACACAGCCCAGCCCCACAGCCCACGCTCTACCGCTATTTATAAAATACCACTTTGGCCCAGTTTACGGCAGGGGTGGATGCCGATCCTCAAGTCTACTATCTGCTCCAGTGTACACATACTTGAACTGCAAAGGGATTATGCAACTGCCCTCTAGGCATGACTGCTTTCCAACTTAGTCCTTCTGGCTGATGACAAAGCAGCAGCAAACCAGCTTTTACACGGCATATGGGCTGATAGAATCTGCACCACTGCAGCTAACCTGGTGCTATTTCCTCGTGACAAACCACAATGGCCTCCTGTTTTCACCATGTAGTTGGAAAACACTGTCAGCAACTACAATGTTTCAGCACACAGAAAGTAGAAAGAGCTGGAATCAAAGCCAGTTTCTTATTAACCCTTTCTTGTCCCATTTATGCTGGATGCTTGTGTCCTGCTGTAATAGATAAGGCCCTCTCTGTGAATATATTGTCCCAGCTTTGTTCTGGACTTGCAAATTAGAAGACACAGAAGTGGTTCTCATGGAAAATGCATATGCATTCTTTTCACTTTTTTTCTTTTTTTTTTTTTAAAGAAAAAAAATCCAGGCCTGAGAAGTTGTCTTTAATGTCCTAACCTTGGGTGGGCAGCCACCCTTCAGCCACAAAGATCTGTATTTCAGATCAGTCTTAAAGGCTGTCTAGCTAGATGCTGCAAGGGGGCCAATGGCACAGCACTGTACATGTGACAGGTCAGGGTGTGGTGAACAGACTGGATGGAAATAGCATCTGGACCAGAGTGTGTTTATGAGCAGCTGCCAATCCACAGAAACGCCAGTTTGGCCTGTCAGCCAACCCCAAGACTGGTCTAGACAACCTCAGTCGAGGAGGCTGGCTGTCCCTCTTGACCGTGATCACCATCACATAACTCACTACTGCAAAGCACACAGAGTGAATCCCTGAAAATATGTGAAATGTTTTATGTATTTTAAGGTCATTCTCTTAGATGAAGATGAGAGGTGGCAAGTTTAGTTAAAATGTTTACTTTGAATACAACTGCCACTTGAAAACAGTTAATGAGATATAAACCCCTCACCCCACCGCCTCCAAGTGAGAGTTTTATTATGATAGAACGGGTGCTCATCCCGGGGCAGAGGTCTCAAACTAATGCTTGACACTTCTGTCTCAACCAAAAGAGCAATTGAACAGAAATGGTTTGGTTAGGAGGCCTAGATAACACAAAGGTTGATGCCCACACACTCCCCCCCACATAAACACAGTGATGTCATTCAGTGACCCTGCTGAGTGAATGAAACTCATATCTAGGCCTGAGAGAAAGAAAGACACACTTAGGGTAAAAGTAGGGGGGATGCTTTTATGTTTGTTTATTCTGAGCTTGACCAAAGTTAAGTATAAAGGGTGTATGCCAAAATCTTAAATGGCAATCACACATAAACAGAATACCATGATAAAACAAATCATACAGTATATAGACATGGAAAGACACATTATCTTGTGAAAGCCGTCCATTAACAACCATCTTCTTTTCAACTCTTCTCTAATTGTCTTTACAGTGTCACAAGATCTCAAGCAGAGTATTTTGACATAAACAAAAATATTCATTAGCGAAGGACTAATGGAATCTTAATGGAAGCCTTAAAGCACACATTTCTCTAATCTTGTTTTTATGGGAGACATCCTTATAAACTAAGAAGCAGTAGATGGATTTTTAAGGAGGATAAAACACAGCACAGAGTGGTCAGTTTAGCACAGGACTGAAATTCAAAGTTACTTCCTCTGCTTTATTTTAGATTCTTGCAAATGCAAAAATTGTTTTATGGTCTAAAATACCATCTTTGTAAGACAGCGCCCTCTCTGAATCCTGAGCTGGTGTTTGCATGTTTGTCTGTGCCTGTGTGAGAGTGTGCTCTGTCCTGAGACAACTCTCCTTCTTAGCCAATCCACAGCTCTGGGCCCGGGAAGCTGGGCCCTTTGCCATATTTTGAAACTGCCCACACGTCCGCCTGCCGCCCACCAGGAAGAGGAAATTAGAACCATTCCATCCTGTCCTTGCTCCGCCACCAGAGCACATGAGGCAGAGAAGGCCTAACGCACATAGACAACGACCTAACCTAGCAGTGTTTTCAAAGATTCTCTTTCCATTGGTTATATTAACAAAATAATTTTATAGGAAGAGATTTCAACATAAAATTGCTATAGAAACAGGATGGTCACACTCTTTTACAAAGTTCATGTTTTATTCCTGGGAGGAGTCAAGAGGAGGAAGCAAAACCTTAACAAGCGTTCCGGAAGATGGGTGGGATAGCAGAACCACTCCCTTCAGTACCTCTGTTTTGCGTCTGAGTGTGTGTGTGTATGTGTGTGTGTGTGTATGTGTATATGTGTATTTATGTGTGTAGCATGGAATAGCACTAACTTCCTCTCAAATGGGGGCGAATATTAAGAATGAGGACCAAATAAACTTTCTTCCAGACACACACTCACCACCGCAGCAGAGCCCAGTCCCTGATTCATTTTTACAATCTGTGTTATGACACCACAGGTCTTCCTGTGGTTATATGTTACAGCTGTTCTTTTTACCATGGAAGTGTGACAAGTAGAGCAGGTCAAGTAATAAAAATGTTATAGACTATGTGACTTTTATCTATTCGAAATGTTGATTAAGTTTTTTCACTTAGGGAAAATTAATCTGGAAAACAGAACTAAAGAGAACTTACAATACTTTACCAAATTATCTGAATAATTTGATGTAAAATAAATAAATATGCAATTCAAAAACACTCTATTGACTTTTTAACAAATTTTATTTGTATTTGCTACAACAATTTGACCCTTCCATGGTAAAAAGAGCATTTTAAAACCAAAAAAAGTTAGACAAAAAAATGTATGAGAAACTCAAAATATCACTTACTTTTTTAAAGGGTCGATAACAGTCTTCTGAACCTGGTTGACCTATGGTTATTAAAAAAAAAAAACAGCTGTTGATATAAGCAATATTCACCAGTAGGAAAGGAAAAATACCAACTGCTATTTATTGTCAAATTAAATTACATCAGAAGTGAAGTCTGAACAAAATAGCTTCGACATCTCTCACTCATTAGCTGCAAGTTAATACTGCAGCACAAACACTTGTGTATAATTCAGAGCAATCAAGAAAGAAAAGGAAAACGGGGAGGGGGATTTACAAATAAACTTTAATGATGTTGACTCTTTTATTGTACACACCCTGAGGAGAAAACCCTGAATATTCATTGAGCTTGCGATACAAAAGATGGAACTGTCAGGGGACAGACATGAAAGCAAAGCCCAACTGATTTCAAATCCTGTGCAGGGTGGGCTGCCTTACTAGATGAAAGTTTTTAACAAACAAACATTTTAACATTTTAACAATAACAGCTCATATTTTCAAGCATTCTCCTTCTGGTTGTCAGAACCAACAGGGGAAAAAAGGAGAAGAAGCGGGGTGTTAAATGGAAGTAAACTAACATCACATCTTTGAGCCTCCAGCCTCAGAACCAAGTCTTGTCAACAGAAGTTAGTGCACAACTGATAAAGTTTCTAGCTTAATTTAAAATGCAAATTGAAAATGCTACTACTACAAAAGCAAGTATACCATAGCTATGTTAACAAGGTAACTGACGCAAATTCAGAGCATGGTAAGAACAATCAGAACTTTAAGAGTCAGATTTGGAGTGACAGCTGCATGATATTAATGAGCTGCTCAAATAATCATAAGTTCACTTGCTATTGGAAGGACAGTCAATCACACAACAACAAGGAAGCAAGATCGCAGCTGTTCTTTGTAAAACTGCCCTGACCATCTATGAGAAGATACAGCAACACTCACTGATTCACACAGGCAGATTTCCAAGTACAAAATGGTTGATTGTGGTTTGAGGGAAAACAGAGAACCAATAACAAATAAGTACATGGGAATTCACATTTTCTTTGTTTTACATATTCACACCACCTCCCCTCCCCGTCTTGAGCTACGCTGCAGCTTTTAAGGTGAGAGCATGCAGTGAGGAGGGAGAAGAACAGCGGCAGATTTGCTTAAGCATGCTGGTGCCCTCTACCCTCTGCCCCTTCCCACAGGAGGGGGGGGCAGAGATATTCCTTGGAGACTCCACAGAGCCCGAGGCCGATGCTCAAGAAGCAGTCTCTATCAGTGAGTCATGGGGCAGAGGCCATCCCGGCACACAGGCCTCCCAAAAATATACACAGATCGCAGAGGAAATCAATATCCCTCCAAACGGAGCATCCTCTACCGCGCTGCCGCCATCTACACTGGGGCTCAGCTTCGGTAGCAGTGTGCCGGCGGGGCTGTGCGCCCTCCTCAGCCCCAGAAATACACATACAGACCTGGGCCACTGCTGCCTTCATTATCGCTGCACGTTTTATCTGCTGGCTTTCTCACTTGTGGGCCCTCCGGCTGAACATCTTGTCTCAACATGGAGAAGAGCAAAGGGTGGATGCTTTTGTGTCTGTTTTGCTGGAGCAGCAAGGTTTGCTGTTGGTGCCGTCAGAATCAACAGCCAGCTTAAAGGGAGAAGTCAGAGTAGTGTTCCAGTGAGCTGTGTTGGTTTATAAACACCTAGCAAACCTTGAGGTGATGCACACTCCAGACTTATCAGCAAGTTTTCACAACGGCTATTTTGATTTTAGCTCTCTTTTAGCCACTATTGAAAAAGGAGCCACACACCCCATCCAAAACCCTGGAACAGAAGATTATGTTAAATCAGAGATTTTTATTTGGCAAGACTGAATATCAGATGTGGCTTAGCTGACAAAAATCAACTCTGATATTGAAGATGCTATCAAACTAATCTTCAAATGACAAGGATAGATAGATCCATTTGAAGGCAAGTCTGCACAGTAGCATGTCTTTTTTTGCATTTCAGAATTCAGAAGATAGTAGAAATTTAAAAAAAAAAAGACAATTTGGCATTGTATAATATCTGAGGAATGTTAAAGCACTCTTGTGAAAACAGTCACACTGGCAGGAGTGCTCTCCAAGGCACTCAACCAAGCCAAGTCCTGGAACATACGCACCCCAGGTCACAAACCACAGGCTCAGTCCAACCTACATTTTACTTTGTCTAGTCACTTAAAATGGCTCCTGTAAAATTTGATAAGCTGTGAGCAAAGCTGGTCTGACAGACTAGTATGGTAAAGCAGAAGAAGCAAGGACAAAGACAATTTCCATCCTCATTTACAGGATGTTTTATATTATATATTTTATATATTTTTTTCTTTTCTGTTTGACATTTGAGCCTTTCTGTCAAAGTAGAAAACAGTATGCTACACTGAAAAGGCAAAACATTGTTCAGATTACACTGTAATGAACTTTGGGTCTTTATCTGAATTGTACCATGGACACTGCTTCACTAACACACATTGTGAAAAAGCTTAGGGTTTATTTGTTTTTTTGACAGAAATTGTTAAAGTGCTCAAAGAAAATACAAATCATGTCTTCTCAGCCAAATATGGACATTTCCATGTGACTATGTCTTTACATGTAGGTCTATTATTTCTGTAATATCACACTATTTGAATTACAATATTAAAATTATCCATAATATTTAAAGATGAATGACGCCAGTCTCTTGCTATCACATGTCCCTGTATTCTGTGAAAACCAGCCAAAAGCAACTTTGGATTTCGATCCCAAAGTTACTTTTAGGCTATCCTTTTATTGCACTAAGTAAGATGAAATTAGCTCACACAGCTACAGTGGACATCACAGAAGAGGCGATTAAGAGACTCAAGAAGGTAGGAATGAAAAAGAAAATGAGAGAGTGACCATGTAAGAGTACAAACAAATGATGTCATGTAGGGCTGTAAAGGCGAATTAACTGCCACACCTATAGGGGGAGCTCACTGAGCTAAAAACAAGAAAAGTTCTTTGTGCTGTTTTAAAGGGCAAAGAGTCACAAAAACAAACCTGAAAAAAAAAGTCAATCAGAATATGCTTTAGTGTGATCGCTGTGTTCGCCCTCCTGTATTTTTCCTCTTTAAAACAGTAATACCTTGAGGCAGCATACATGCGCAGCCACTATGAATCATATGATAAGTACCTGTGGCAAAGATCCTATTCAAAAACATTTTTCAACCAGGAAAATAAATGGAACAGGCCAAAGAACTGATCTTTACAAAGTGCAGTTGTTTTAGAGTAAGCAAGAATAAGAGTTTTTTTTTTTTTTTGTGGTGGTGGTGGGGTGGAGGAGGGTGGGGGAGATTGGATATCTATGATTAGCCCTTGGAAAAATAAAAACGAGTGAGAAATGGAAAGATAAAAAAAAGACACTTGAATTTTGTTAATAAAATTAGCACAGTATGAAGGAAAATGTACACATAAAGCATCTTGTCTAAACTAGTGGTATGAACATGTCAGTGAGTTCTTTGTCTGTCAGACTTCTGATACATCCTGAACCTTCTGATTCCCCAAGATTTGTTTTATTTAGCACTACCTAAAAACTGTCATATTACTGGGAGGATTTGAGGTTTATAGTGCTTAACTGTTATAAGAAGTTTCATAATCATAAGCTGCTTACTGCTCTTGTTCTCCTCGAAGGAGGAAACAACTTTTTGCTTGGCTCTTTAATCCTTTAAAGACTATATGGGGTGGTCCATCACAGCAAAAGAAGTTGAACTGAGCTCAAATGTGCTCTTGTTCAGTACACAATTTGTAACTTTAATGAATTTTGCAGCAGACCAAATTTTCTTGTTTGAGAAAAGCCCCCTATATTGTAGCCGAGTTATTTTAGATGCCAGTGAGTCACAAATGCATCAGTTTTCACAGCTGATAAGCAGTAGCTAGAGCTTATAAAGGATAATACAACAGATGGTTTTCAAAAAGAGCAGAAGGAAACGCATACAAATAGTTTTCAGAACATAAGCAGCAAAATGCTGACAAATATGAAGACATACAATCTCAATAGTCTTGTCTAATTTCTTCCTTTGTATATTTGAGAAAAAACATGAACCCAATACCAATCTAATAGCAATCACAAGCACCAAGGGAAAGGAAAAAAGGAAGGAAGGAAAGAAGGATGGAAGAAAGGAAGGAAGGAAAGAAGGATGGAAAGAAGGAAGGAAGGAACACAGAAGGAAGCATGAAAGGAGGAATGAAAGGACAAAAGGAAAAAAGGATCAAAAGAAAGAAAGGACCAATAAAAGAAAGGACAAAAGAAAGAAAGGACCAAAGGATGAAAGAAGGAACGAACGATAAGATGAAAGAGTGATAGAAAAAAGAGAGAAAAAAGAGAGAGAGTGAAAGAGAGAGAGAATAAAAAAGAGAGGAAAAGAAAGAGAGTGATAGAAAAAGAGAGGGAAAAAAGAGAGAAAGGAAGAAAGAATGAAAAAGAATGAAAGAACAAACGAAAGAAAGAAAGAAAAAGGAAGAAGGAAAGAAAGAAAGAAAGAAAGAAAGAAAGAAAGAAAGAAAGAAAGAAAGAAAGAACAAAAGAAAAGTATATAAGTAAGTCTCACCTTCTCCTGATTGAAAGCGTCCATCCTTCTCATTGCTGTATCCAAAGCAGTCATGGATTCCAGGAATGCCTGGTCCTGCTCACACAGCGGGTTACTCAGCAGATCTGCAGAGATCTTCACTGCCGCTTTGGACATAGCTGACAGCCAGCAAAAAAGCAGAGATCACTGATAAAACATACTTTAATGATTCTGTGCAAAGGCTAAGGGTTGAGTATCAGATTGCTGTATGTACCTAATAAGGTAAAATAAGCTCTTGGGAAATACCAGCTAGTTTTAGTCAAAGAGGGTAACTTGTTAAATATTCACCCATACAAAGAAAGCTTCTTAAATCACGGCTGAAATTACTTATAATCTACACGTGGCCCTTTCAGACACAGAACACACATCATATTATGACGTAACTGTTAAAACAAACTCCTAAAACAAATGAGCTATACTGATGATACACAAGCTGACAAGAGAAGCTGCGCTGCAATAGGCTTCTTACAGATCGGGAACGAACAGTCAGTAACCTTTTTCCACTCCACTGTGATTCTCTTTGGACAAATATCACAAATCAGTTAAATCACTGTGACATTTTTGCATCTTTTTCCATTTGGGCTGGTCATAAATTGTTAAACTGTGATGACAGAGGCATGATATTAAAGGGGATCATGAACATCATGAGCAAATAAGACTGGTGTTCTTTAGAATCATCTAGGGTTGAGACAAGAATAGTAGTGTCCACTTAAGCTGCTAGTTACTACTTATCAGCTTGCCCTGATCCATTGTTTTCCCTTCTTGCGAGGAAGCTAGGTCTCCACTGTGGGAGTCTTTTGTGTCACTGCTCCTGCAGTCAGTCACTTGTCTCAGCCACCTTAGACTGTAGATGGCAAAAGTGGTCCAAAGTCAGAAACTGCAGAGTAGAGCAGGAACTAGCTTTGCTGGTTGCAGTCCAACACAGTCTAGATGGGGGGGATAGAAGATGGGGGGATGCAGAGTACTAGGTGACATGACCGTGCAGGTAAAGTAACACATAAAAGGATAGGTTGAGACTTACAAGATTGCATTAGCCAAATTTGGATTAGAAAATACTTACAAAGAGGGGTTACCCCTGCAGTTTTGCTGATCTTCTGTTATTTCAGCAAATTTACAAACATTTTCAGCCCCAGCAGGGAATATCAACCCTAATCAGATGATTGTCAACCGGTTAAATAGAGCTCTAAATATCACTACCATTGACTTGATGAATGATGGCCAATGTAATAAAGAGCAGTGTATTAAATGCAGTGCTGACATGCAAAGTGGGGTAACAGTTGGTGGAGATGGGACCTGTGCAACAGATGGAATCCATTAACAATAATGAGGCCCTGACAGCTATGACACTTTGATGAAGCAGACATCTATATTCCAGAGCACAAAGGAGAGGAAATGAAGGAGCCTCTTGCTGCTCCATCCGTCCCCGCTCCTCCACCCCCACAACTGACTACTTACCACAGGCCATTTGTACTGATACTTCCCAAATACACAAATCCAAAACCAGCAAATAAGCAAATAAATGTAGAGTAAACATGGTGCCTGTGCCAACAGATGAAAAAAAACCCAAACAATAACAAAGACGCAGTACAAATCTAACCATAACTGACAAAAAGAAAGAAAGGAAAAAAGAAAAAAAAAAACATCTGAAATGGTATCATAGAAAAGACTGTAAAGGAAAAAAGTGGGCCCATAATCACTTCTCAGTTCATTTGTCATGTTGTTTAGGTGAGTTAACCCACCACAACCAAGACATCAAAATATCTTTCTATCCCATAAAACCTGCCAAGCAACATTAGGTGTGTTGGTGAACAAGTGAACATCAATAGAAAATCCAGCAATAACACACACAATGCTGACAGAACACACCTAAATCAGCCTCTGTGCTTTTCTTCATGTCTTTGTGAAGCTTCTTTGTCTGATCCTCCAGCCTGTTGGGAAAGCAAAAGAACAATTATCAGCAAGCTTTTTGACAACTGAAGACTCAGTAATCCTGAGAATTTATAAAACTCTAGCTTAAAAAAGATGCGTTTCATTCACACTAAACAGGTTTTGTGGACATACTGACATGTATAAAATAAGAAACATTAATTGAGAAGATGAAATTGACATTAAAAAAATGGTTCAAGAAAGAATTACACATTTCACTGCTTCCACATAAAATCTGTTAGCTAATTAACAATATGAGGATCGTGCTTGTTACTGTCAACTACATTTCTGCTCAACAGCAATAATGTCTTCAATCATTCCACCACACATATTTTACTGATGGGTGTTAAAAAAGGCAATTAACAGACTACGGAGGCTGAAAACACATGCCATTCATTATATCAATTAAGGCAAGCAAGGGGTTCAGGATCTCTCAAGAGACAACTATCATAGCGCTTCTCCTGGTTTGTTTTAAAAAAAAAAAGTTGTAGGATTTCATTTCCCCATCTTTACCTAGGCTACATTAAATATGAAGACAATCACTATAGTCACAATGATTTCTGATGTCGACATTGGCCAGAAGATCCAAAGACTTTGGGTAATCAGTACCCACAGTCTTATTTCAAAGATGCACAGCAGTAACAAGTTACTTGTCTCTACTTACACAGTTCAACTTTATGTCAGGTAACCAACAGTTGAATTAATCATTTGATTCAGCCACTGAATTTTAATTTAAACTATTGTTAAAAAAAACAAGTATTATGTGTTTATAGTCCACGTTAAAAAAGAAACACACACACACACAAAAAAAAAACATTGGGTCCTTTTTGCTGACTAGATGTAACTGGTCTCACACGACACATTAGCCTCGTGAAGCAATTAAAAAAAAAAAAGGGAAAGAAATGCTGTGCTTTTTGCCTTAATTGGAAAAATGGCAAAAAGCATTAACTGTAGTCAAAAACTAGAGTTATTATAAATAGCTCTCGCAGAATTTAGATTGTCTCAAATTATTTGTACATGCTTTCATAAGCACTTTGCATTCAGACCAGGACATGAATGAGTTCAGGCCACTGCTTTTTCTGCTTTGTAGAGAACATCTGAAGAGAGTTTAAAAGTTAGACTAAAATAATATTTCCATGCAGCTATCATACTTAGAATCAGAATATAGTATTCACCACAACAAAGATGGCTTCTCCAACCCTGTTTTAAACCTCTGGAAGTACTGACAGATTTCACAAATTGTATAGTAGGTTTGTGATGTATCCCACTATACAGAAGCTAGTCTTAATTTTTGAAATAAAATACTCTGTTTTCAAGTACAGTCCTGTGTTGTAATAGTACTTATAATACAGAATGACAACTGCCACGTAACTTTGCAATTATGAAATCACGAGTAGCTAAATAAATAATTTGATTCATTTTTATTAACTCAATCTTTACACAAGACAATGAAGTGTTTTGAATGTTTTGGGTTAACATTGTTATCATCATCGCCACTATTGTTATTAATATTTGTACAAACATGATTTAAGGAACAATGAATAACTAAATATTGTTAAACATTAAAAGAGCCTATAAATAATGTGCTATGTTGTTAGGATAGCAGTACAAAAATAACGTTTATAAAAAAAGTGAATACATGCTTTAGAAACTATGGTCAATGTCTCAACCTCAGATTTATGTGACTGGCTGAGAACTAGGGCTACAAAATATATATTAAAATGTACCATGACCACAATATAAACATGTGCAATATCCATATGGTTGAAGACTGCAATAGTTAGTGTTCCTTTAGTCTTTTAGGTACCATATATGCAATTATGCACTGCATGCCAATAATATATATGTCCAGTAAGATGGACCCTACTGCCTTTATTGCCCTCCCCCTGCTTTAGTTGCACTAGAACTACCAGAAGTAGGGCTGCACTATAAATTATTATAAAAGAAAAAAAAAAAAACCTCACGATTGCAATTCAAACCACCATGCAATCTCATTTCCAATTGACAATTCTTCTGGATTTCCTTTCACAACCTGCATCAGAAATGAATATTCCCGTCTTCTTCCAAGTTTCTCAAGTGCTCCTCAATGCACCCAAGAGCTGCACTGTTGCTGTGTTGTTGCCTGACAAGGTGTCTTGATGTCAAATGATTCACTGCTAGGTGGAGCAAGCCCACTGGCAGTTTAAAGAGTTTCTTTTTTTTTTTGAAAGAGACAGTAGTGTCAAGCGAAAGGGGCTTAATAGCTCGGTTGGTAAAGCATTGGACTTTGGGGGTACTGTGTTCGAGTCCCTCTCTCCCTTTGTGGGGTTGCATCAGGAAGGGCATCTGGCCAAATTGATGTGCTGACTTGTTGTGGCGACCTCCCTGCTTGGAGTAGTAGGCCAAAATGGTGGAGAGAGTGAGTATGAGATAAAATGCAAGCGAAAGACTGTGGTAAGGAAATACAAAATAGTGAGAAAAAAAAATACAGGTGGTAGGAACCAAATGTAGCTGCTATGTACAATAAGCAGCAGGAATGATTGTGGGAAGTGGATATATTTTTTTTTAAACAATGTCTGATTTTTTGGTCTAGCCAGACCATGGAGTCATACTGAGTCTGTCGATTTTATAGCAACTGATTTCCCCATGAAAACCAAGAGCCCAAAGACTGCTTTTCCCCCCTGAAGGTGAGTCTCTAGTAGAGTGATTAAAGAATGGCCTTGCATCTTGGGAGGCCCTTTCTTTATTTTTGTCACTAAGCGTCACCATGCTGACAGACTTAAGTTTCTGGGAAAGAATCTTTCAGCCAGTTATGCTCAGACATATTCCAGGCCATGTGCCTGGAATATGTATATGACTATAAATATGAATAATTCTGTTTTTGGTACTCTATTTGAATAACCAACTGAATATTTCTTTTTTTTTTTTGGGTCAAGGTTAACGAGTGCAAAAAGCATTTTTATTTGTGAAAAAACCATGCCAGACCCCAATTCTAAGCAACAAAAATCGTGATTCCCTAATGAGCAATGAGAGACAGCATCAAAAGGATTTAAAGAACCTGTGGAAAGAGATGAAAACCTGGAGGATTCATAATCATGGCTAAGAAGAACAGTATATCTAGTTGGTTACAAAACGGACAACGTGCTACAAACACAGGCAACTGCCAAGTCATGCCAAAGATTTGTGGCTAGTATCCAAGGAAACACGAGTAAACTCCACCATCATCACCACCCAAAAAACCTATGATGAGTTGAAAAAAAAAAAAATCCTGTTTGTCAAAGAAAACAATTAAAGTTGACCTGAAGAGTTGCACAACAGTCAAGAAGAGATCTGTTTTTAAAGTGTTACTCCTAATGAGAAAATATTAAAGCTCTATAAAGAAATAACAGAAACCACTGCAAGTTATTTGGCAAAGGACATGGTGCCCAAAAATACAGTAAGCAGAAAAGTCTTTATGACTCTAATCTGCAAATGGAACCAAAGGTATGCGATTCCTTCATGGAATTATTTTTTCCTAAGTTATTATTGTTATAAAATACAAATTTGATAACTACTTTCAGAGCAATATAAATCTTAATTCATTCAAGGTCATTTATACTTCTTTTTTTTTTTTTAATGTGTATATTGACCTTCCATTGTGTTTTTTTATTTTATGTTAAGAAGTGAAAAGACAAAACACGCAATATGTATATGTATTCCCAATATTGCATAGCCCTACTGAAAACTAATGACAGAACAAAGGCTCACTGTTAAGAGGAAAAGTTGTACTGCAATTCCACTGGGGCTCATCAAAATGCAAGTTTAATTTCTTATTTTTTTCTAGTTGAATTGGACCCGTGCAGTCCAGTGGATTGTGCAAGACATGGAGTTGGTTACATGGTAGGTAGCTAGGCAGCTTTTGAAATGTTTGGCCACTCATTGTCAACAAGTAAATAAACTAGTATGCCTGATCATTCAAAATGTGTACTTGTTCTGCCTGTTTATGCACGTGAATCTAATGCTCAAGACACTTCCTCCTACATAAAGATGTATTCCACAACAATGTATCTTTTTTGTTGTTAGCACATTGGCAATGAGAAAGCCATTCTGTGTGAGTGTAAAGCGAGAGTCTGGACAGTCTTTCCAAAATGTGATAATAGGATGACCTATTGAAACAGCTGCTGCTCCTTGCACCACAACCTTAGGCCAATGCAGCCACACTCATCATGAGAAAACTAAGTCACCAATTCATTTCCCAGACATCCAAGCACAACCCTCAGTATGATGGTTGGTAATTGGAACCGAAATTTCACCATGTTTGACAGTTCACACACAACAACCAGGTCAGGCACTTAATTTCCAAAACCAAGGATAAAAACAGACCTTATGTACAACTATGAACAGTGTTGTCTAGTTTTAGCAGATGAAAAAAAACCCCCACAAATTATTATTTATACTACAAATCCCTAAAATTATGAGATTTTGCTGACTTTGAAAATTAATTTGGAAATGCTGATTTTAAAAAGATGCTACTTAACACAGAAAAGCAATTGGTACATCTAGATACTTTAAACTGACTTAAGTCATATAGATATTTTTAAGAAGTTGATACTTTGCCACCTAAACATATGCTATTTTAATCATCATTCAATCTTCAATTTAACACGTCAACTGACACAAAATTTTCTTTAGTGTGGCAGACAGAATACAGAATCACGAATCCACAAAAACACAAAACCAGATACACCAAGATCAGTTTATAAATCTCCAGGGTGGAGAACCAAAATGTCTGTACATGCCTGTTGCTCTGACTCATGTATAAGGTCTATTGGCACCACACCTTCTTGATAAAGGGCCCTCCTACTCAAAAAACCTGAGAGGAAAAATGTGCTCCCACTCCTTTTGCTGGGCCCTTAGGGAGTTTCTATAACCTGACGTCTTGGGCGATTAAATGCTCGGAACCCTCCACTGTTTAGTTTCACAGAAACGAGGAAACAATGATAATCAACAGTTTAAAAAATCTCTTAAAAAAGGGTTTTTGTGTGTACTAATACTACTACGAATAAAAATAAATCCACAAAAAAGTAAAAGAAAAAACCCAAAATATTGACATTTTCAAATACACAACAGCAGAAACATGGATCTTTTCACTGTTCCCTGTTGAGGCAAAAAAGTGACTAAACTTGCATACAACCAAAATAAGAAGTTCATAAATAAAACTGTATTAAAACCACCATTCTGTTTTTTCATTATGATACAGATAATTGTAGCATCAGGTTTTTATATTTCCTTCTTCTTCAATACAGTGCATTAGGTACATTCTTCCAACAGCACAACAATTTATATTACATTTATAATAAATATCACAAAAGTCTAATCAGTAGTTAAGCAGTTAATGTTTTTTTTTTCACCAAAAGAATTAGACTATGAATCTTGCATATTGACAAACGTAAACCTCTGAGTTGTGATGGAGTTTAAGAAGATGAACAGTATTTTCCTACAAATGCATATTGTTGATACAGATAT
Source organism: Zenarchopterus dispar (assembly GCA_028564865.1). Classification (NCBI taxonomy): domain Eukaryota; kingdom Metazoa; phylum Chordata; class Actinopteri; order Beloniformes; family Zenarchopteridae; genus Zenarchopterus; species Zenarchopterus dispar. The sequence continues at coordinate 8,319,545 of JAOWBL010000024.1, read as the reverse complement.
GGCAGTGAGGAATCACCCTTCACCAACCCCAGCACTGGGAAAAACAAAAAACACAGTTTTAACATTCTGTCCAACCTCTTTCTCTAAATAAATATTAAACAACACACACACACACACACACACACACACACACACACACACACACACACAATCATTTCAACTTTAGTGTGATTCAACACACAAACTTACTTTTGGAGTTTATCATATTCTCGCTCAAAATCCCTTTCAACCTACAAAATACAAAAAGACTAGTTAGAGAAAAAGAGAGAGACAGAAAAAAGAAAGAGAGAAAAAAGGAAAGAAACAAACCAAGAAATAAAGAAGTCAGCAATTACTTTGTAGTATGATTGAGTGCTGCAGATAGAATTAGTGCATTCTCAAGGCTCAATAATATGGCACAAGTAAGAAATGTACTTTTTATCCTGTCAGTAAAAAACAAAAAAAAAAACTACAACCCAGGACCCAAAAAATGATAGGTTCAATCATGGCACTACTGTCACCTTGCTTCTTAATACATTGGGCTTTTTCTGCTCATCTATGAGCACTGTAACGTTTATACACAAATTTTTAATGTGTTAACCTGTTTTCATTGCAATTTGTTGCATTGATATCTTAATAGAATATGTTTTCATCCTCTCCTCAGCATGGAAAAGGTTTGTGCTATATTTCAAGATTTTTTTTTAAAAATCTTTTATTTTTTTGTTGTTGTTGCTTTAGCATCCAGCTACTTTTAATGTGCAAACTGAGCAAACATCTTCAATAAAGTAAAGTAGCTGTCAGAGACTACTACTGTCAGTGTAGAGCCATACAATGGACTTACACTCAAAACTGCAAAATCCCCAGTTTCTTTATTTGATAAGTATTTGCTCATTTTTATCACTTAATTTAATTTACTTCAAGATACCACTGGAGTCTTTTCAAACATTAGATACAAACATATAAGTGACCTCATAACTTTTTAAAGTGATATCATTCTGTCATTCAGACATTGGTCACTTTTAAATTCATATTCCTCAAAGAGTCATACATAAATTCAAACAAAAGTGAAAAGGAAAGCCATAATGTGCACAACATTTGAAAACTGCATAAGATCACCTTTTAAATCAAGTGATGTCTATCACTAAATCCTCAGAAAGTTACTGTTTTCTAACACCATCTCACCATAACTATTCAGAAACTGTGTACTAAAACCACAGAGGCTTTGTAAAACACAGCAGCAGGGGACTGAAGATGATGAAAACACAATCTTATATGTTTAGGTTTGCTGAAAAGTCAGCAGTGATTTAAATGCACATCTGAAAAAGCATAGTTATTTCAAGAAAAAAGTATTTTTTAATATGCTGTTTACACTTTCAATTCAAACCAATCTAACAAGTGTTTTCCATAGTGCTTTGCAAAATAGACATTGATCAGAGCAGCTGAAAACAATGACATAACAAAACAGACAGACACAGATTCATATTAAATTCAGTTAGTTTTCACTTGTTCACCTGGCTCAGTCAAGTGAACAAGTATTAAATTAACTTCACTGCCATTAATTATGATCTGTGTAAAAGCAAAAAAAAAAAAAAAGTGGAGCTAGGGGAGATCTGGATGCAATAATACTGATTAAATAACACTGTCTATCTGAATTTTCTGAACAGGTAATTATAGGTAAACTTATTAACCCACTACTGATGTTCATGTCTGTGCATTAATCTGAAGTTCAGACTTGTGCCGTGATGAAAGTGAAACAGATATCCTACAGAGCAACGTAGTCAGACTGCCATTGCAAAATGTTACAGAAAAGCCCTGGGGGTTAGGGGCAAATTCTGAAATTACACTAGCATGTTCAGTTGCTGTCTCATAAATGGATGTCTAAAATGTCTGTCTGAAAGGGGCTTAGGTCACCAAACCTGGAAGGGATTGTAAAGGGGGGTGGGCTGATATGAGCAAACCCATACAGGAAGACCCACAGTGTCTGAATGAGTCATAAGATAGTTTGTAGCTTCCATATCTTTAAAACATGTCAAACAAGTTACCGAGCCATCATGGGTTCCTGTCTTGTGGTTCTGTGGGCTCCTGGATTTAAACATAGTGGCAAAAACAATGAAGGCAACAGTTGACAAAATGCCACAAATGGACCTGCTAACCAGGCTGCCTGTAACCCCCGCCAAGTTTATAGCTTTGGATGGCACAGGAAGCTGGAAACCGAGGCTTGGAGGGACTGCCGGACTAAAAACCCATTACAGTGGAAGTGGTTTTTTGCCAGCATGGGGAACACCTACTCAGTGTCACTTCAAGGTAATTGCCCCCTGAAACAGCTTAGACAAATTTGTACCCAAAAAGTTTTCAAGCTGAGGCATCAATAATAGAATATGAACTATTACCAGCGCCATATACTCCACTTGTAACTACAACAATGCTTTTCCTTTTTTTTTTTTTAAACAAATACCAGTTTGATCATCTTTTTTTTTCTCATTCTTTGTGACTGATGTGTGAATGAAGTGAATGTTTCTTCAGGTGACTTACAGTTTTAGAGACAATCTGTTTTTTTGGTTGTCCAATCTTGAAGGGAATCCTGAAATGATACAAAAAGCAATGAGAGGTGACAGACATAAGCAAGTGGAAAATGACTACCTAAAAGGTGAGATTATTGAATACTTAGATTGTCATCAGCTGTATGATGCCTGCCCAGAGGTCAGTACAGGTCCTAGGGTGCTCAAGTACCTCCTTTAGACCATTGACAGACAGCAGGAGGCACTTAATCCCCGTTCCTCTCAAGTACACACTCAGTGCCATGCACATTAACTTCATGTCATCACTGATCACATCTGGCTCCAATTGCAAGTGGATATCACAAAACAGAAGTGGTTGTGCCCTGTCCTATGTGCAGTATTACTGCATGACCCCAGCTGGCAATCAAACACAGATGCTTTATTGTATATCAGGAAAACAGTAAGCCTTTTTCAGAATGTCAGGAAATAGCCAGCATGTACTTGGACTCAAAAATGAGCTAGAGAACAATGCCTTACCAAAGGAAATTTTGTATATCACATCACAGATATGGCACTAATGGTAGGAATTACGAAATCTATTTCAGCTATTAGATGGACAGTTGCTGCTGACAGGCAGGGTGAGGCACCAGATGCGTCAAAAGAAAGGTGTGTAGACTAATGAGATGGAAAAGAGAGGTTATGATGTAGGAATTTGTTTTGAAAGCAGGAAATGCTTTTGATGTTTTGGGCAGATCGTTCTGATGAATTTAAATCACCAAATCCATTATTTTCAAATAATGGGAAAAAAAAAACCTTTTATAAAAAAACAGATTAAAAAGACACACAGCTTTAATGAGTATTTCAGGTATGGAGATTTCCTTTTGATTTCTTAGTTCTGTGTAATACTTTAAGGTTACACTAGTTTCCAGCTGTGACATGATTTTTTGAAACGTTTGAATACACAAGTTTAGTTATTTGATTGCAAACATTTTGCTGCTTTTGTTAAAAATGTTTCACACACTGTCGTAATTTGAGTGAGCCAGCATGGAAAATAACTACAGAAATTAGTCATCTGACATGACTCACATTTCTCTAATTACCTGAGAAATATACAATTACATCACACAAATATACAGCGTTTGTAGCTGTCTGAGAAATTTGCATAGGATTTTTTTTAACTTCTAAATAGAAAAAAGATGAATCACTTAATATAAAGTTCTTAGTGTAAACTTAGCATCAAGATCAAACTGTTGTCTCAAAGCAACAGCATAGAGAATAGCTTCCCAAAGTCACACTATAATTTGCAAAAAATTACTTTTAAGATTAAAATGCACCCAAGAATCATTTCATCTAGTCAGACATATACCAATCACCTAAATATTTCTGCATTACTGCTGATAAACCAGTTAATATGTTGAATGCACATCCCAATAACCTGTTCTATCAGAGCTTTTAAGCTTCTGCTTCCTGCGATGACTCTTCCACTGGCTGATGCAAAATTTCCAGTTTTGTCAAATGTCCTCATTATTTATAACGTGAGACACCACATCTAGAACGATGTAGGGTCTGAAAAAGCGATCCGCAGGGCCTCCCCAGCCAAGGCACAGCACCAACAGTTGCTCATCAAACTGCCTTTGCAGGCAATTTGTTAGCACGTCGGCCAATCAGAACAGCAAACAAGGTGACGTATTCAGAGTAACGGACCCAAGTCAATGGGAGAATGTGCTGTGTAGAACAGTAAATTTAATTTTTGCTGCAGCCTGTTACAAAATACATCTACTTTGCAAAGGAATGATTTGAGTGCCGTCTTTAGTTCAATTTTTAAAGAAAAATTCCAAGTCTTTACCTGTCAATGCCAAAGCTGATTCAAATGACGCTAATCCTCAACACTGTTTATATCCACTCTGCAGTCATCATGTAAAGCCCGCCCACAGATTCTGTCTATGAGGATAGACTAATCTGATTAGCGCCCCATGACTTTTGGGTATATTTAACAATTGCTGTACCTGCAAATTAAATTTAAATTTGCTAGCTATACGTCTAGTTTTCTAGTCTATATTATTTGCAAAACATTTCTTGGCATAGCTTTGATAATGATGAATGATTAGTTACATCAAAAACTACAGTTAGGCAGAGGTATACAATGACGCACACAAGTACTCACAGTTTCTATCCCCCTCACCCCTGGTTTAAAAAAAAAAAAAAAAGTTAATTAAAGTAATTGCATTCATTTATTTGATCAGGGATTTTCTTGCTGCAATATTTAATATCTTTGGGACTTTTCTTTGTTGTGTCACGACTTAACTGTATTACTAACAGAAATGGTTTCCCTACTCCAACTGTTCTCAGTTTCAGACTGGTATCTCAGAAATAACACAGACCTCTCACTTGTTTGGGATCACCTAGCTCTGAAAACATCTTTAGTGAGCAGTTTAGGTTTTCATGGGTTCTGTAACCTATGAAGCCTAAATTTTAATATACTAATTTAACATAGTAAGATTATTAGCGAAAGATTTCCCATGTTTATCTGCCCCAACTTTACATCCTGTTGCACCTCTCATGCATTTAGCATGACTGTCTAACAACAACTTCATAGAAGAGACACCGAACAAAAAAATAGGTGGTTCGAGTAGTTATAACAGCACAAACAGATTTTTGTCATATTTAGCCCAGCAAGTCCCCCCTGTAGGCAATGTAAGTTAAGTCACTTTTATGTCAACGTTTAACGCAAAATACATCTCAGCTCCTTGACTGTTGATCTTGTCACTACAGTTTGTTTTTCATCTTTTTTTCTTTAGCTGTGGCCTTTTCTTTTTCTTTCATTCATGATAGGTGGCTTCAGGAAAACAAGTGCACTCCATGCGAAATGGAGTGATAGCTTGCTAAATCAGTAATCTCCTACTGGCTCTATCACTCTAAAAGATGACAAGACTGCTAAAAGATTGTTGGCCCTATTACAGCTTCAGCCTCCTAAGTTTGACCCCAGACCACCACCAATGGAAACACTGTTTATAGTACCATAAACTGATACAAAGTACTTGGCAAGAAAAAACTGGGACAGGAGTCCAAAGTTACTTTAGCTGTTTTTTGACAAAATTATTATTGCCGCTGGAGCCAGATGACATCTAAAGCTTAAAAAAAAGCAATTTATGATACTCTGATTTGCCAAAACCACTCCTCAAAATATGCTAGTATGAAAAGCACTGAAAAAAGAAAGTTGAAAAGAATGCTTTTGCAAAGTATCATTTTGGACTTTTTGACCAAAAAAACTGCCTCAGACATTTCATCACTGCCTCAATAAAATAAATATAACAACCAACTTGAATGCTTTCTACCACCATCAAATAAAACAGCTTTCATGCTTTAAGTATTTGCTCCCATTTGGTGGATGAGTTGGGGAGAAAATCTAGACTTTTATGGCAAAAACTCAACAGGAGAGTGTAAAAATTATACAATTCCTCCAAACAACCAACAAATGAACAATGAAACACAAACTCAAATGTTTTGTGCTCAATGCTCTAATTTTTTTTTTTTTTAACTCTTTTTAACTGCTCATGAGAACTGGAAAATACACCAAATGTATGTTTTGGGAAGGTTGTGGGGAAGGGTGAAGGCGACTGAGGAAAAGGGAATACAGTAGACACTGTGAGAATCCTTTAAAATAACCACTCTCACAGCAGTATTTCTGTAAGAGCACCTCACATTTAGAAACATTGGTAAGTCTGCATGTGAACCCAGAACTACTAACATAGCAAAGCCCAAGATCAAGAAGAGGACAACTAAAAAAATTCCACCTAACACTGACAACCAATATATTAACAAACCTAATTTTGGCCAAGAAATGACAAGGATAGGTATGAAGCCTGATTCTTTCTTCCATGTAACAGCTATGCACAGCACCTATGCCATCTCTGTTGTTTATACTTCTGTTATTTTGCTCAGTTATTACAACATCAACCACTAGGCTGCATTATACGTTCTTTTGTAGCCTATGCCATTGGGTTCACACTTATTCCATATTTGTAGTGTAGCTTTGACACAGAAATATAAATTAGGCTTTAAAATGAATTGATTTATTGTAGAATCATAAAAACTTGATCGCAATGGGTGTCATTTTTAATGCCCATTGGTTAGTGCCAATTCTCATGCCCAGATTTAAATATATTAATGGGCTTTTTACACATTTGAGATCATCATCAACAAGTTGCCAACTTACAATTACAGAGTTTCTGATTTGCGCTGCAATATAGTACACGTCACCACCATCATCGAAGAACGTAGGCAAGAACAAAGACATAAGTCTTCTCTATGTGGGAAATATGATGCACTAAGTGGAAGAACCAATGGCTTTTCATCGAAACTACAAATGTGCACACCATTAGTGAGATAGAGCATCATTTGACCTTGGATATCCCATGAAGCACAGAGGGCCAGTTGAAGATGTTGGGAAGAGGAATTGTTTTGATGGTGACCCCAAAGTCAAATCTCTCACGTCATAGAAGCGAGTGTGCAGACTTTGCTGGAATGCATCTGTCAGCATACCCCATAAAGGGTTCCTTTCAATTGTAGTTCACTCTATCCTTGACCTTGTGTTTGGCAGTGCATGATGGCATAAGTCCTGCTTGTCAGCTTTTGACTGTTTGGCTGAACTGAATGATGCTATCTTGCTAACAGTCTTGACATTAAGAATTTGTAATCCATTATAAAGTAAGTTAATATACATACACGTCACAGTCACACCAAGGAAATTGGGTTCTCCTGCCTTCCTTTTGAATTGCATTCATAAATAATAAGCAGTGAATTACGCAAATCTCTCTATAAGCTCCAGTCCTTTTCAAACATGGGCTACAGAACGTCAGTGTTGAAATGTATTCCCCCTTTTGTTAATTTCTCTTACAATTCCACATGCATCCATGACACTGCACAGAGAGCCAAAAACCTTCACAAAATGGTGGAATACAGAAAGGACTGGAGGGTAAATTATTTGATGTATGAGGTCAAAATTTTGATCAAGTAATATGGCATAATAATAATAATAGTTTTCATTAGGATTTTATCAACAAAGTATTGATACTGCTTAATGGTAATGATATTTATTGATACTATATTCTATAATTTTAAGAAAAACAAAAACATAATGTGAACTGTTTCAACAGGCATAATACAATCACTGAAATTTCTGCTGTCAATTTCTTATTACCATGCTCTTTCATGTCATACTAAACTTTTCTGTATAACCTCAGACATTCGCTTTTCTCCCTAGTTCACCATCTGAACTGCTCTAGATCTACATTGACTGCTTTACTCACTATGTGTTGGTCTCCTGCTGCAACGTCAATTGTTTTTTGTTTGTTTGTTTGTTTGTTTTTCTACTTCCAAAAGATGCAGAATACAGGGAATTTCATGTGATGTTGCATGGACATGTCAACCTTGTACATCATTAGGCTGGGAATCTGAAGCTATCAAATAATGAAGTCCCAGTCACTGAAATATTGAAGTACAGATCAGCTGCAGCAACCAATCCCAAAGCTTATCAGTCATTCAGCCCATTCAAGGGGAGAGAAGCACTACAGTGAACATAGATCAGATTTAAAGAAGAGTTGTTGGAGGAGAACAGAAAGAAAGATATAGAGAAGCACATTAAAGAAAAAGTATACCCTTCCCAGTGTATGCTTTCAGAAAGTATCAGGGTCCCTAATGTCTCTGGCCACTAGCTGCTTTATTCTGTTACTGCTTTTTTTTTTTTCTTTAATCCTTTTATTTTTTTATTTTAATGTCAGTGCCAATGTCACATGGCCCAGTGTCCCCCTGCTCCCATTTTTTTTCATTTAGCATCTGTTTTCTCCCCCTGTCTTTTCACCTGTCCACCACTGACAGACAGCCCCCTTGGCCAGGTCTCGTTGTACAGGTGATTTCAGTCATCCTCATGCCCCTGTTACACCCCCTCTGTATTGCCAATTTAAATAGTACTCATTTCACTTCCATTACAGTGCTGTCACTACTTCCCAAGGCAGAACAGACTGCAGAACGAAATGTAACACCGTTACACCTCCTGTACCATTCACACAGAACAGTGGGGTGGAATATTGGTGCTACCGAGGAAGAGTGAGCTGCCTGTGTCACTGTGGATAGTGACTGGGTTTCAATATGAGGTCCAGGGAAGTGTAGCTAGCCTGTCAGAGCATAACAGCAAGAAGAAATGCAACCCCAGTATGATTAAAAAGATTATATGGGTGATAAGCAAGACTTTGTGACAAGGCAAAAATGCTTCTGGGAGAATGCCCTTTGAACTGATGAAATAACTTTTTCTTTTTTCTTTTCTATTACAAATTACACCACTTTTATATTCATATAAAGAAAAAAACTATTTCAAAGAAAGAGAACTACATAATGTTAAACATGAGTAGGGCTTGGCTAATTACCACTTATTTCACTGCAATTGAACATCTATGGAAAAATCTTAAAATTTTAGCATGGACAAAGAAGTTACATTACTGTTGATTATTACTTATTGCTATGACAAAACAATTCCTCTTATGGCAGGAATGATTATTATTTATATATACACATTAAATTGCAGTCTCTTTACGTTCTCAAATAACCAAATGAAATTAAACAAACAAACAAACAAAAAAAAAAACCCTAAAGCTGCCACACAAGTGTACTGAAACAAGTTAAATATTTTCCAATCAGATTTAGTATAAGTAGTATTAGTAAAAAGGGGCACAACATCCATATGAAGTACATGCAGCTCAACACATTTACGTTTTAACAATAACACATTAACTTTAAACAGGACAGCAAAACTAACACAAATCCTCTACAGGTCTTAAGTTAGTCACAAACTAACCCTCCGCTAGACAGCTGACTGCTGTCGACTCATGATCAAATCCTTTTAAAAGGTTTCGTATCTGACCCGCTGACTTCACGATCGGTTACTATTAATTTTTCCATTATCCTCAAACGCTCAGCGTGTATTTCTTTTAAATTTTCTTTGACTAGTATGAACCAGCAGCTGTAATTCAATACCACCTATAAGACTTGTTGCCGGTAATTTTTCGGTGACCTAACTTCAACACGAACAGTCAGCTAACTAAAACTGCACTAGCAGCTTTTGCTACACGACTCTCTGAGACAGCCTTCAGTCCATGTATGCTGACAGAAACTGCGGCTACACATTCAGATTATGTTTTTCTTCGTCTAAACGAAGTCACGTCAAAAACAGCCGTGGAAAGTAAACTAATGTTTAAGAAGCTACAGCTAACTGTACTGAACGGGTTGTGTAGCACGTCCAGGAGTTAGCCGGACCCCGCTCAACAAGCCATTTGAATAAACCAACCCATATTGTAATACGCTGAAAAATATTAAGCCTGTGATTTAGCAAAAATACCTACCAGCTCATTTTGAATAAGTTTTTACCCCGGTTTAACAGAAAAATCGTATTATCTTCCGGATAGCATAGCTTTCTATCACTTCACAGCGAAGCTCTAAACAGGAAGTAACCAAAGCTGAGCTGCCCCGGTTTCCTCTAGGGAAGTTTTTTTTTTTTTTTTTTTTTTTTACCTGAAATGATCAAAACGAATAAAAGTTTTAAACTTCTGTGCTAACCGATAATAACTATAACAACAGAAAGCAGTCACTTCTTATTGTTAAGTATATGTAAACCATACTCATCTTTTAATTTCGCATTTGAATACGTTTATTACCTGCGGACGTGGAGAGTCAAGTAATCTGAAGGCAAGTTATATTTGTCTTTATTCAAGAACTTACATAGAAATAACAAAACAATTGCATTACAACAAACGGAAGTGCCAGGTAAACAGGGGAACACATCTCCCCACCACAAAGATATAGTAAAATTCATTTCAATATTCAGCTCATCATAAAAGGACCTTATTATAAGGTAATAAAAACATGAAATAGGCTAAAGACATCCACAACATTTTTAACGAATTCCCTTGTTTTCTTCAACAAAAAAAGAAAGAAAAAAGGCCAACAGAACAGTTTTCCCAATATGTGTTTCTAATTGTCTGTCTTGCATTGTTGTTTGTCCCATTTCAGCCAAATGTGACTTTTTTTTAAAATTGTCATGCATAATAAAGAAATGAGTACCACCCATCTGAGGGCAGCACTTTGGAACATTTCCGTGCACATGCAAACGTGAGGATATACTGTTAATGAAATGAAACACAACACAACAGAAAACAGTGAGCGTCGACTCCATCAGAACACCAGTGTCACTGCTGAAGATCACAAAATCCCTGAAGCCACCCTGTAGTCCATAAAATGACACGAGTTGCTTATAATATCTACACTGTTATCGAAATTATTTTTTCTCCTTTTTGTTATTTATTTTTGTAGTTTTTTTCTTTTCTTTTCATTTCTTTTTTTAAGAAAATCCACATTTATTAATTGCCGTAAGTGACCCAAAACCCACGACCTTGCCCAAGGCCAATTTTACGGAGACTAAATCAAACAGTTACACACAAATATTAGCACAAGGCTGCCTTCAGCTACAAGCAGACGGAGGTCACATTTATGATTTGTCACTCCTGTTGAGCTTTCGTCATGTATTGTTTGTGATCAGCCAACCCTGCAACCCAGTTTGGCACAAAGATGGTTGCTGATGGTGGCTTGTATCCAACATGGAGCAAAGAACAAGGATGAGGCTAAACCCATTTGCTGAACTTTCAGTGTCCTGCTTTTGGCCAAAAGAACATACATCACCTACGATAGATAATTCTTGGAGCAACAGTATTAAGAGAGACCTATTTCAGAGCTTAACATGTCATTTACGTATATATATTTATGGTATTCACATAGAGTGTTACATAGTTAGGTGATCTGAAGACAATGATGCAGCCTGTAGTAGTTTAACTGTCATACTGCATTAAGTAAATAAAGGACATAAAGGAAGTCATTAAAAAAAATCAATTTTTTATGACTCCCGTAAAAAATATACAAAATCTACAAAAATATCACAACACAATTGTGACTGACACAATGAGTCTGATGAAATATCTTCTTTTTTCTTTTCAAACTTGTAAATACATGACTTCATTTGGACGTGGGAATAGCTTGGTGTCGCCTCCAGCTTCCTTCATATGGTTCTTCACTGGACAGCAAGGAAAACAGTTTTCTCTTACAGGACAAGATGAAATTTGGTCAAATAAATTCTAAATTATCCAGAGTTTACAGTAAACAAACAAGAATCTAATAATTCACCTCTTTAGAATAAACATTTTGGTTTTCATATCTCTCTATGTGCTGTATATATGTTTTTTTTTCTTCTGACTCCATAAAATTATGTCAGGATGTCTAAGATTTAACCTTAAACTACACTTATTACCGAGCTAATTATCTGGGATTGTAGATTAGGAAACTAGTAAAATATGTTTATATTTTTAATTTTTAGTAATGACATTAACTTTTGTTACATTTTATCAAGTTAGAGAGTAAAAGGTTTATTTATCAATGTCCAATGGAAATGTGTGTTTTCATGATATAAGCCTACTGATTTACACTTAGATGTTCCAGACTGCTTAAACTTTTTAAAGAAATGCACAGAGGTCTGTTCAACCATTAAAATGAGTTGAGAAAAGACTCTCTGAGGCCAAATTAATTAGAAACTAAATGGAAAGTTGCCAGGAAGCTCAACAGTAGAAACTGTTTGAAACAGGAAGGGGAAAGTATAACCTTTCAACCTCATTTGTGCATGCATCTTATTCTCTGTGGCACAGTTTGTCTTAAAATTTCCTTTGGCTTTTGTTAGTTAGTTCATATCTTCTTGCAGCCTGATTGGTGTGTCTATTGACAGGCATTATATTATTTCCACAGCTGTCATCAATGTCTACATAAAATCACCATAGTCAGACTGCAAAGTTAGTGATCAAAAATACTGTCAAACAAAATGGAAAGGGGCAGGTTTTCTTTAAACTGTGGTATTTGGAAATATTATTGGAATTTTGATAAAATTGGATGTCCTGTCACATTTGAGAAGATTAACTTTTTAACAGTTTTTTTGATTGATGGATCCAGCACCAGTATGTTTGACAGATATGTTTTATAACAGCTTTTGTTAAACTACATACTTAAGCATCACTGTTATTTGTTACTTGTTCCGTTTTTAAAATACATCTTTGACCACTAACCAGTAGTATAAACTATTTGAAATATATGAAACTACCATATTAGAGTGTGTTTTACAAGAGTCCCATAGAGTCAGAAAAACAAACTTTATCAAATGTCCTTTTGCACTGATATTTGTCAACACCATAATAATACATTTAGTTCCAAGTGAAGCTATTGGCAGAAATCAGTCTAGTTAGAATGTTTCACTAGAAAAACAACGTTGATATTTCCTTCTTTGAGCAAAAAAAACAAGCAAATAAAAAGTTGGGGAAAATCATTTGCATGCCTTCACTTGGGAGAGTGTCTAGAATAACCAGCGGTTTTTGTACATCCAGAAGGTTGTGGATATTAAAAATAACCAATGATTTCATTAGCACAGTCAAAAAAGAGAGAAAATATCAGAAAATCCTTGCTATCTATTCAGAGAACATTCTAGATCTTCTGCAAACTCAACTTTTTTACTTTAATTTTACAGATTATGCCTTTATTATTATTATTATTATTATTATTATTATTATTATTATTATGCATTGATTTTTTTCTATGAAATATTGAAATCCATATTTGGCACTACTGAAGGAACCCAAACTGTTTAGTATTGACCTATATCAACAAAATGTTGTGTATTAAAAAATGATATCACTGAAAGCTTTAAGAGATATTCTGCACAAGCGTTCAGTCAGTTGAAAGATCCTCTTTATGGAGACAATTGTATTTACATAGTATGCTTGAAAGAATGCACGTAAATTGACAATTTAATACTGAATTATGTTGCACTTGAGTACAAAAAAGAAATTTCTACTTTAGCTACCTGCATACATATTTGTATACTGTACAAGAAGAACAATGCATCAGTTTACAGCTCAGTCGCTCTGTTTTAGAAAAGATGTAAACATGAATTTGGAGATTTTTATTATTCGCTTAAAATGTAATGCTTATTTTCTGGTGTTTTAAACCAGGTAGTTTATTGTTTTTTTTGTTGTTGTTTTTTTGTTGTTTTTTTGTCTTTTTAATTTTTTTTTTTTTTTTTTTTTACACTAAGAAGCACAGACAAAGAGCTTCATTCATCTTAATCCTAATTTAACTTTGCTTTTATATACTGCTGGTTTGGAACCCAGTGTGCTTTAATTAAGTGGTTCAGTCTGTCTGAATGTCCTCTCAGTAAATTGCATTTACGGGTTGGTGGCATAAGTCATGACTGTATTTTATATAACTGCAGAGCTCAGGAAAACAGAAAAGTGAACAGGATCCATGAGCCTTTCAAAAACAAAACAAAACAGAAATAATGTCTGGTAACATGACTTAAAGTATACATATAAAAAGGCAACAAAAACACACAGTGTCATACAGTGACTACAAATAAATAGGAATTGGCAAAGGCATCAGTTGCTGCATGCATGTTTGAACACGTAACAGGACAAAACTTCAGTTGGCTTTGTGTTATCCAGACAGTCATCTAGATTTAACCAAACTATATCTGGTATTCTGTGAATGAACCTAGTCTGTGCTAAGTTGATATCACTGTTGGGTTTCGCAAATGTCAGGCACAAATATAAAAACAAGGTTGGCTGCATCACCACAATACATTTGGCACATTCTTTTGAGAAAACAACATTCAAATAGAAAAAGAAGAAGAAAAAACACTACACTTCAACAAAAACAACAAAATAGACAATCAAGTGCCACTAAGGTATTCATGACATTACACAAATATAACCAATTGCACTTTCAAACAACCTAATAAAATCAATGCATACATCTTAGACAGCTAACCCTTAAATTGATCTCCGTTTTGCCTGCTTCCACCCCCGTCATAGATTCTGGCCTCTTTCCAATTAAGAAAATTACTGTAAAATTTACATATGTGTAGTCACCTCAAAGCCTAGAGGTGAAAGAAATGGCCTTTTTGACAGAATGTTCTTAATTTTCTTTCTTTGTACTGACACTGTTACAGTAGCTGAGGCTCTGAATTGTTTGTTGAAAGGGAAAGCAGCCTTTCCTTTCTCTCTTAAACTAAAGGCATCCATCTCAAAATAGAAGGAACTGAAAGGAGCAGGGGTGTAAAAGAGAAAAAAAGAGTCACCTATTTATCTGGTAGTGGATGTGATCCTTTTTTCCTAAGTCCCTTTATGATGTGTGGCAAGGGTCAAGTCCAAGTGCACGTAGTGACGGTCATGATGTCCCCACTGTTGGTGCCCCACAGGAGCTAGGCGGCGAGCTGTGGCTCCCAGCTGTCCCAGTGTTCTTATCAGCTTGCTTCTTGTCTTTCTGTTTCAGATGAACCTTTGCATGTCTCTTTCGCTCGTCACTTCTGGCAAACTTGCGTCCGCAGAACTCACAGGAGAAGGGTTTCTCACCTGTATGTGTACGAATGTGCGTGGTGAGGTGGTCACTCCGGCTGAAAGAGCGCATGCATATTCGGCACTGGAAGGGTTTGTGACCTGTGTGGATGCGAAGGTGACGTGTGAGTTCATCTGAGCGTGAGAAGCGTCTGTCACAGTTCTCTGCTGGACAGGCATGTGGCCGCTCGTGGACTGGGGTTTTGCTGGGACGGTTGGGGTACTTCCGAGGTCGGATGGGTTTGAGAGTGAGAGTCTGAGGCGGGGGATGGTGCTGAGGTGGATGCTGCTGACCACCGATGAACCCTGGGTGTATTTGTTGCTTGTCTTTGAATGCTCTGATGGTTTCCAGAGGGGTGATAGGTGGAGGGTTGACTCTGATGGGGTCCATGGTCTGGAAGGGCTTATGCTCCATCACGCCAACGTCCCCCTGATGATGAAAAAGGTTGTAGTCAGGGATCATGGAGAAAAGGCTGCCGTCCATTGGGGCTTTGGATGTGGAGTGATAGTCATTGCCAGGGTAGGCTAGAGCTGTGCTGGTGGCAGGACTGTGGTGGAAGGAGACCTGATCTTGGTACAGGTCACCACAGGTGGAGTAGGCAGGCAGTGGTGGACCATATACCTGCTCCATGTCTGACGTCTGTCCGCCCATGTTGGGTGCAGAGGAAGATGTCTGTGTTGTTACTGTGCCGGGTGATGGAGAGACACCTAGGATCCCTGCACTGACAAGACTGATGATATTATTATCAGGGCACCAGCCGGAGCCTCCAATGCCACCTGACGGAGGAGTGTCAAAGGCAAACTTCCCCAGATAGGTGACGGTTTGCCCGCTGCGGTTGGACTGGAAGCTGGATCCATACTGAATCTCTGAAGTTCCCTTCTCGCTTCCCATGCCCAGATCCATGATATTATCTAGATTTTAAAAAAAACACACACATACAATAACATAAATTAATTGTTCACCTGATTGCTACATTTCATATATAAATGAAAATCACAATCACTTAAGAAGAAAAGCCTATGAAAGTGACAGATAGCAAAAGTTGTGGAAAGAAAAGTCAAGAAAATTAACTTTATAATGCTAGATGTATTTAAGTGCAGTCCTAAATTAGTCTAAAATCCAACTTATCTGCATATTTCTATATCATATGACAAAAAAAAGAATTAAATAAAAAAGTCCCATACAGTTCATGAAGAAACGTGAGCGCTGGCAGACCTGCAAGTTAAGTGACTGAGTGCTGCATCTGAGAGTGGTGTCTCTCTCTCTCTCTCTAGCAGATCCCACAAGCTCTCATAAATCAAGACCTAAACACCCCCTTTGATCCAGTCATTGTGTCCCTCAGGAGGACAGCCAAAGTGAATGGAGAGATTTGATGTCTTAACAGCAGGGAGGATTATAAGGCAGACGCCATATCTATCACGCTCAAGAATTTAAGACACATTTGCAACAAAGAACATCTGGAAGGAAATTTAAGTGCTTCCTTGCCTGTTTCCATGTTATTTTATTTGCACATCTCAATTGTATAATTCACACACACATTCACACTCCTACAAATGTTTCACTTACTCCAAAGATGCAATAAAAGCACTCATAATTCCAATGTATTAATGGAGATATGTTGTTATGTCAAGCTCTGATGGGTAAATGTGAAACATTTGAAAAATAACTCTTTCCTAATTAGAACAGAAAACAGATATTTTTTCTCCATTTTCAGGAAATCATATTCGGGGTGCTTGTATTCACTCCCAGCAATGACAAACTGCTGGATTTTGGGTGAACGCATATCATATTGCAATGAGGCAGAGAGAAGTGTGTATGGCTCAATATCATTTGACACATGAGATTCACATGAAACCTTGTGACCTCTTTATTTTTGGAAATGACATTAAGAAAATAAACTTCCATAACATTATTGAAAGAATAATGAAATCTTTAGTCTTTTCAATTTTGAGTGATATTTTAATAGCAAAACACTGTTTCCTTGTAAATGTAGGCACTTCTTTTATTTCTGTTAAACACAGCAAATCTGTAATTTTTAAAATGTTTAATAAATGTCCAAAATGTTATGGGTCTATGCCAAAAAACACTACTATGTATTTTTTTCCATTTAACTTCTGATGTTACAGAAAATCATTTTACTTCTGTGTTTAAAGGGAAGAAAGAGACTAAAATGTTCATATGTGCTATACATTTGCATGCGCATGTATTTCATTGACACCGCTAAAAAGTTTATTATCTGTAACACCTGGCGTGTGGATGAATTAAATATGCACCTTTGGGATAAATAAAAGGAAGCTGTTTCGTGGTAAATTCAAAGTAAGCTTTTTATTTATTTTTCATGCATAAGCAATAGAACTCGAGATAAAAAAGATTTGTACACAAGTCGTATTCTGAGATTGTTTTTTTGTTGTTTTTTTTTTTTTTTTTTATAATTGTCCGTGCTGAGTTGACCTATCACCTTAAAAGGTGAAGTGATTGACTGTTTAACGGACATGTATGTGAATCTGAACTGAACCAGCCAGTCACATTTAGATGCGCAACAGAAAAATAGTATATCAGTCAGTGTCTTCGGCCTCGCAATTTATTGAATATATGAGCGGGTTCACCGGCCTGGCGTTTAAACGTGTTTCACGTATGAGAAAGCAGCAACATACGCCCACAAAAATCCAGTCGCACACGCAAATATAGTCGTGAATGAAAGTCATTGTTTAGTTGACCCACCTCTGCGAGTGGATACAGAATATGACACATTGTAGTTTGGCCATATAAGTGTCACACTGATTTCATTCAGGAGCTGGATACGTTTTAAATGGACGCTGCGTTAGAAAGGTATTTTCATAAACATTCTCACCTATACATTTCCCCAATTAGCGTTGGTAATATAAAATCTCCATAAGTTTGTGAAAGCTAAAGATCTAACATCTCAGACACTGTGTAAGTTTTGGACTGAGTGGGTCGAATTTTGCACGTTGTGCTTGAAATGCTGACATCTCGGCAAGACAGAAAGGAATCGGAAAAATACGTAAAAAAAAAGGGAATAAAGTCACCGTGGCAAATTTAATTTAAGATAGTTTATACAAGGTGGCGTAATACCTGACATCAAAAATACAGGCTTTATGGATCTGCTTTCATGCGCAACAGCCGGAGCGCAAACAGGTGCTTAGCCCGAAGACAACTGTTGCCGCGTTCTCGCACATCACACCAGCAAACTAAGCCACTTTTCACAAAAGCACGCACACACACAAAAGTAAAACAAACTTCTTACCTGTATTCATCTGTGAATAGTGATTAATAGATTCCGTACTGGTGAAAATATTCATAGACGTCGGGATGTCCTCTTCTGGGTAGAGACTGTCTGGGATCGTGTTTATTAAACTGCTCATGGTAAGAGGGATCTTGTCCGCTAGTTTTCCTGTCATAGCAGTTATATTCAGTCCGACATTTATATAAGGACAACAACGCGCAGGTATCCAAGTAGTTACACGAAAACGCCGGGCAAATCACAGGTGTTGCTCGGGTGTTAAAACAAGGAGAGAGGTACAGGAATGGGTCCTGTTGCTGGAGCTATCCAAGTATCCCGCGGTGAACGAGTGCTGCCGGTTATCTTCCCCCGAGTGCTCGCAGGCTATTGTTGTTATTAATCTGATCACTGTGGAAGCTGACGGGCTGCTTGTGGGAGAATTTTAAGTCTGTGAGTCAATGAAGGAGGAGGAGGTGGTGTTGCTTGAACAAGAGCGGCTCTACTTGCTCTATTGGAGCTGGATAGGGGACTCCAGTCTGCTTGTATTAAATAGGGGGATGGAACGTTTGTGTGACGTAGATGCCCATATATGGACATGGGCGCCCAACACCAGGCTCTCCGCGCGTCAGTCTGTGGAAACTACAGTGGAGGCAAAAGGCTCCGACGGAGAGATAGCTGTAAAAGTTAACAAAACCGAGATGTCACCTCCAGCTGCGTCCTTCTTTGATATAACCAGGCAGTTCTCTTCTGTTACCGTCCTTGTGAAAGGCATAACAGGAATTTTAGCAGATGTTGTCCTTCTAATATTTTCAATAGATTATCAGGAAGCCAGTGAGCTGTGCTAAAACAAAGACTATATTGTGGCTATAGGAGCTGTCACTCATTAAAAAAAAAAAGAGAAAGAAAAAACAAAAATCAAAACTGTTTTGTGTCAGTAACTATGTTTGTACTATATTAAACTACAGTAACCAAACTATTAAAAAGCACCTTATTGTTTTTTTTTTGTTTTTTTTTTGAGGCCTCCTCGTGTCTATTAAAGTTCTCTGGAGTATAACTGTTTTCACTTTTCTCCTGGAGAACTTGCACGCACTTTGTTCCGTTCCATTTTGCAGCACATAGGTTCAAAACTTCTTTTAAAGTAGCAGCAACTGTCAAACAATAGCAGTAACAGACCTAAGTTAAGCGTTTGTAAATATTGCAAGTCTTCGCACAGGCTTGCTTTGACTTGGAGCTCAAGTGACCGGTTCAGTGGAAACTCCTAATAAGGCAGTATCCGACCACGCCCCTTCATGTCTGTATTTGGTCATGTAAGTTCCGGGTGAAGTAGTAGTGGAAAAGTGATCGGAAGCCACAGACGCTTAAATAGATGACAGTGGACGAAGCGTCATGGCTCGCTTAAAAAAAACAAACAAAAAAAAAAACTTTTTAAACAAACAACTCTGTTTTTATAATGTTACATGTTACTTCATGTCATACCAGTATTATACACTCAAAATTAATAATTTAATGAATTTTTTATTTTTGTCAACTTCACATATTTCATTTTGTACCAGAAACAATGTAAAATAGCCTTTTGATCATTCTCAGAAAGGGCAGCAGGGTGACTTAGTGGTTAGCACTAAGAAGGAAGGTTCCTGGTTCGACTCCCAAGGCTGGCAGGAGTCTTTCTCTGTGGAGTTTGTATGTTCTCCTTGTTCTTCCATGGGTTCCCTCCAGGTACTCCAGGTTCCTCCCACAGTCAAAAAATTGACAGGTTAATTGACAACTCTAAATTGTCCATAGGTGTGAGAGTGCATGATTGTTTGTCTGTGATATACTCTCTATATACTAGCAATCTGTCCAGGATGTACCCCTGCCTATTGCCTGTAATGAGATGGGGTAGACTCTAACAGACCCCCATGACCTTGGAAATTGATTTAGCTGGTATAGAAAATGAATGGATTATTCTTAGAAAAGTAGTGAATGAAATGCAATGATTGCATATACAGACAGGAGAAATTAATAGTAGGCCTGCCTCAATGAAGCACAAGTGTAAACAGAGTGTGTGGGAGAATTAGTCTGAATCATGCTTGGTGTTTGGGGGCTTACTCAAACAGAGCAGTCAGTGATCAAGCCAGTCTCACTGCTGCGGGCAAATCGTCCATGTGCATGTCTTCATGTCATACCCGTAAAGTTGAGCAGATTGTTAAAAAATGCAGATTCTCAGTAATTCAAGTGACAGAAATCCTCAAAAGCTTGAATCTCCTTGTTGGTTTTTGGAGATGTTTCACCTTCCACCCAGAGGGTTTCTTCAAGCCAAACTGACTGGTAGGGCTTTTCAGGTTTAAAATGGATATACGACTTAAAGCTGGAAACTCCCTACCTGTTAGTCTGAACTAAGGAATCCTTCTGGATGGAACGTGAAACATCTCAGAAGGACCAAGAAGTCCAGTTGCCTTTGAGGGAGATGACTATTGTGTTTCATAGTTTTTTCAATTAATCCATGGCAAACTGAAGTTAAAGTTGTGTCACAAGTTGAAAACAAAGGTTGCAGGGATTGAACTGAACTGAGTAAAAACTTGACAGTATAATACAGAATGATAGGGCACACAAACTAGCATATTTCACATTAACATTAAGATAGATAAACTGGAAGCTTGCATAATAGTCAAAGATGGAATCTTGGATTATGCTTTCTCTTCTTCCTGTTATTTTGTCCATCCAAATAAGTGTCCAAGTTTGATCAATAGTGTGGAAGGCATATGGAAAAAGCCTTCCTCCATAGTTGAGTTTATGGATGCAAATCAATGAGAGAAATCCCTCAGTTGTGATTCAGTTGTGACTTTCTTCAGGGACGTGTTTGTATAGCTGGAAAGTTGGACAGCCCACCTGGAACACTTACATGTTGCAAAGCCTATTTCCTCGATTGTGAGGTGGATCACATGGGGAGGCACACAGTGGTTGTCAATACCTCACGGTGAGGTCTCTGGCTGCAGTGGCCATCTCTTTTGCATATGGGGATTCCATGGAAGCACAGGTTCATTTTAATGCACAGTGGAAAACTTACCGGGCACCATGGATATACAGTCAAATTAGTTTTGTTTTTTCCATGTCTAGTGGGGAAGACTAAAATTATTTTTTTGTTGTTGGTGTTGAAGCAGATAGAAAGATAAAACATTCCAAGTTACACCTGCAACTTTCCATCCCTTTATTGTCCTCTTTAAAGTAAATGCTTTTACTGGCATGAATCTGCACTCTGCACCACTAGCAACTAGAAGTTAGATATATACAGATTATCAGTGGGTGGGTAAATTAGGTGATTAAAAAACACACCAATAATTACAGTTTCAAAGACAGCTTGTTATCATTGTTGTTATATTATGGCTGAGAACCTCAGATTTAGGAAAATGAGGATTTAGTTACACAGACATCATGTGAAAAGAATTATACACATTATTTTTGACATTATATGTATTAGGACATAAATTAAAAATATTACATGGTTCTTATTAGGTTGGAAAATTCAGACAAACATAACATTAGATGAACAATAATACAACATATTAGATCATGTCATTATTTATTGAACAAATACAAAGCTGAAATGCAGGAGCAGTGTGTGAAAAACTAAACACACCCCACAGTTCAACAGCATGTAGGACCTTTTAGAAGCTACAACTTGAAGTAATAGTTTTGTGTTTGATGTTAACAGTCCCTTACATCACTGTGAATTTTGGCTCACTTTTCTATAGAAAATTGCTTTAGATCACTGAGGTTTGCACATGTTTCACAGGCCGCACTGCAGCATTTCACTCAGGCTGATGCTTAGTAGGTCACTGTAACTCATTTGCTTTTTTCTGCCATTCTGTTGAATATTTTCTGGTGTGCTTGGTATTATACTACTGTTTATGATTCAGCTAATGGCAAGCTCTAGCTATTGGAGAGATGCACTTAGATGACAACATACTTTTTACACAGATGACTGCATGATAAAACACACTGACTGTAAAGAGCCCATGTTTTGTAGCTACAAAAAGAAAAAAAAGCCCCAAATCATTACCCTACAAATGACATGCTGTTCAGACAAGTTTATACACATGCATCTAAATTCATTCAATTCATCAAACAAATCAGTAATAAATCACATTAGTTATAAAGCCATGATATTTTGTTTTATGTCCAGTAGCTTCCAATAGTCTCAGTTGAAGAGCATTCAGCTTGTGCTCAGTCTGATATCTCTGTAGGTTTTCTTTTGTACTGTTAATAGGAAGAATAAGAACAAACATTTGGGAAACAAGACACAGATACCAATGCAAAAAAGAAAAAAATTAGAGAATGCAAAAAAAGGCGCATTTAAAAATTCCTCATTTGTTCCTGGTGAAAGTAAATACAGGTTCAGTGGTGCTTAAAATGTGTATAATTAAGTGAATTTTAATCTTTAACAAGACTAACAACCTGGGGCTAGTTTAAACTGTATTCTGGGGTCAAAAAGCAAAAATAAATAGAAGTATAAAGCGGTGACAAGGTCATATTGTGGATATGCATTGAATGCGTGTTAACTCCACATTCATTGTGCCACTGCCTACTATAAATGAAGAACTCCAGTATTTTTCCCAGTAAATAAAATTTTCTTCTCACCATCAAATTCTTTCACATTAGGTATTTTATTTTCTTGCTTAGGCAGTGGAATGATATACAAATTACTTTTAACTGATGTACAGTAAGTCTGAAAGTATTAATATAAATAATAACTACTTTTCTCAAATCATCAGTTGTTATAAGAAGCTATTAGTTAAGAGAACCAAATATGCTGTGCAGTGCTAAAACTACAGCTGTCAGTTTTTTAATCATGATATTCCAACTGTCTTGACATTTGTAGTAAAAATAATCGCTTTTAAGGAAGCTGAGTATCAAAACTCAGCTGTTTTGGAAGGATATTTCCAAGCTATAAATGAGAGAAAAAGAACGTGTAGTGCATTTGGAAGTATAAATCTTGGCATTTCAATTGTGTACTGATAGATTTAAGTAGGTGGTTTTGGAAGAATCTTCTCCCACTTGGCATCCTCCACAGTGAGTGTGGAATTACAATCCACTTGCCAGTTGTTAGAAATGTGATTTCATAAGTCAAATAAGATGGACAAATCAAGGTCAAGAGCAAGAGTCCAAAAGACAGATATTTAACATTTGTTCAAAAGTGATGGATTCTCTTCCTCTAACTCTTTGCTCATGTGCACTGTTTTGGTTTTTTGTTTGTGTATTCAGATGCTTTGACTGCTAAGTCAGGGAGACAAACAAAGCAAACACAGGACAATTTGATCAATGATCTCCCAGAGTTCATGGAGAGGGCACGTAGAGGTTTACCAAGGCTGGCTTAACCACCAAAGGAACAAAATAAACCTCCATTACCTACTCCTGCCTAGCCCACTGATGAGACACCAAACTGGGGTCAATAAAACCACCAACTAAAGATTGATCATAAGAACATCAAAGTCATTCATGTAAATCCAGCCTTTTCCAGACATCTGGGGTATTGATACAAACAATTCCCAGAGGAGAGTTGCTGGTTAGAAACCAATATTCCTCATGGGGAGAACTCTGACCCACCTTCTACAAAGATCTTTAAGGTCTGAAAAGAATCTCATTGTGAAAGGGTTGAAAAGTTTACCCACACCATCCTCTGCAGACCTGCCAGGTGAGGTGCTTATGCAACTCTTTAAAAAGTTCAAAATGGGTTCATCATTCCAAAGTTACACTGAAGGACACTTTAAAAGGGAGCATTTTTCTTTACTTCTGATAAATCAGTAAAGTACCCGAGAGTAATTCATTGTTTCCAGTTAGGGTGAGAGTGGTCAATGGAAATATGATAAACAATTACACAACCAGCAAGTTCCCTTCACTCAGTGCATGACAGGCCCTTTAACCCTGCCCCCTGTCTTGTCACTCTAGAGTATTTTGGTTCAAGTTCCACTGCAGCATCCGGCTGTGTTGCGGTCTTGGTTTCACCTCCCACTTCCTTTTTTTGGCCCTGACGTGTTTCCGCCCCTTGAAACAGAATCAATTCTTTCCACACTGAGTTGTGATATCAGGCCATCTTCCTTCTCTTGTCGACAGTGTTCGGAAACTATTAAGAAATCCCCAGTGAAGTCAAAATCTATCTCCCAAATCCTTTGCTCCAGACCACATGAAGGAGATATGGGACAACATCACAACCAACCAGTTAACACAACACAGAGGAAATCTCTCTCTAACTTAGCAATAAGATAGAAGCACAGAGAGCAGATATTTGTAAGCTTTGAAGAACCTCTACTGTTTAATGCAGGGAAAGTGGAGAAACAATATAAGTGGGGAAGCCTTTCATTTTCTATACTTATACTGACACCTTCCTCTTCATCCATTTCAGGCATCTGAGCATCCTTCAGTCTTTGAAGTTCTGGGTCAGAAACTGCAGAGTAGCCACAGGTTCTCCCAGATCAAACCTTGTGATGAATTTCTGAATATCCCACTTACCTGAGGGAATAAAAATACAAAAAAACACAGATATTCATAAGTATTCACAATAATTTTGCAGGGAAATAAATTCCATTTGTCCTCAGTCTACTACAAGACAGCATAATACTACATAAATGAGATGCACTCTGAGTGCACTTTGATGTAGTATGAGAGCATTTCTTATGACCGCTCGGTCTGTGTTTAAGGGATCTGAGGCCTAACTGAGCAGCACATGGCTTTGGGATGTGAGTCACTGAGAACAGCTCTGCTGAAAATAAAACATGTTGCTGAAATGATGGAGGTGGGAACGCAAAGACGTATTGGCAAGAAGATATGATTCAATCGCCTGGACTGTTTTTTTTCTTCCCTCCCCTTTTAAACAAACACCAGACGGCCATCCGGCTGGTATGACAATATCACTTCTTAGATTTTGACAACCACCGATTCCCTGCCGCTTCCCCTCCTTTGACAAAAAAAAACAAAACAAAAAAAACCCAAAAAACAGACAAATTCACAATTATCTTTTGGGTGAAAAACAACCCTGCATGCTTTAAAATGGCAAAACTTTAACAGAGTCTTAAAAGAAGAACCGTCTGTCTGCATCTTCTTATAATAAGAAAGTGCTTTGCTGCTTTGCATTGTAACCCAGGGAATCAGTGACATTCTGGTATTTCCATGTGCAGCGCAATTACATTAACAGCTGCTCAAGAAAAGAATCGGAAAGTTAATCTTTTGAGAAGAAAGCCAACTATTGAAATGGTCCAAATCTGTAGAGAGAATGGCCTCACAGTTAGGGGTCAAATCTGACTAAGCCTGGATTGAAAAATTACTGCTTTTGACCTCTTGCTGCAGCTGCTTTACAGGCCCTTTCTCTGCCTGTTTTTGCCATCAGAGAGCCACATGTTCTATCCAGAAGACATACGCGTCACCAGTGCCATGCACATTAAGTCCACTCATCAGTGGAGAGAAAAATCAGAAGGGTAAATTAAAATTTCAGATACTTGGAAAAAAAATGATTTATTGTGTGTTTGCATGTTTGAAGATTTGGAAAAAAAAATCAATCACAACACTGCTGAATTATCACTAAACCATTTTGATCTTACCTTCCCACTTGTTTAGCTTAAGACACTTACACCTCCATGTGTCTGGGTTTGCCATGAGCTCTGGTCATACTCTGAGCTCAGCTGGGAAGGATGTTGAATAATAACTGGGAGATGAGTAGATGAGTACTCGAATCTCACCAGGTCTTCCTGTGAATGAGGATTGCCTGCAGAGAGGCCACCAATAATCAAGTGAGGGCAATGGAGTCAAGTGACCCATCTGTATGATAGGGCAAGCCCCACTGGCCTCTCTGGCCTGTGCTTCAGACACAGATAATGTACCGCCTCTGCAGATCTCATCATCCATCAGAGGTAACACTTAAGAAAGAGCTGAAGGGTGAAACAGCTGAGAGACAAACTTTACACTAAATACTGTGACATAGTTGACGAGTCATGTTGCAGAAATGCTTATGACAGTCATGCATAAATGCTTTTTTGTAGCAGGAATATGCCTTACAGTAGTGTTGGGCAACATTTCCTCTAATAAGTATCAGTCAAAATCAGGCAGTGCTTTTAAGGCTTTACACATAATCCTGTCTAAAGCTATGTAATCACTGGGCACAGTCCAAAAATGATGCAAATTCACAATATCTGGTGCTATCACATTGGTTGGTACCGTGCAAATACTGAGACTTGCAAGTGACCTTAAAATAGGCTGATGCCTGTTTGTAGTACAGAGGCATGTTTCCGCCTCTCTCATCTTCGCGCTCATGGAAAGGACAGATAGTGTGGGACCTGAGGGCGATGTTAAAGTCTTCCTGCCTCTCCTTTTGTTTCCACCTTGCGTCTCTGTCTGGGCATGGCAGGAAGATCAGGACTGCTGCGAGGTAACACAGAACCGCTACATTTAGTGGTGTGGGCGGTGTCCCTGTTAAACCTCTCACAGTGTCTCAGAAATACTGAAAACCCAGTAATCTTTTTCCTCACAGTAGAGTCGGTATAGCCGTATTAGGGTAAGAGTGTTACCGTGGTTCTTCACTTGAGGTTTGTAGCAGTAGTGATGCATAGTTTGATCATCATTTCATAATGGAGAATTTATTTGGGTCTCTTAGGGGTCAGAGGGTCACCTAATGAACAGGGCCTGTGGAGAAGAAGTGTCTTAAATACCTCGGCAGAGCAGATCCCTGTACTAGTGGCATCTAGTTAGATGATGCTGACACACTGTTTGGCTGTCGATTTTGGCTCACAGCCTATTGTGAGCATAGTATTATATCACCCTGTAGGGGATATGACAAATGAAGAATCAAGTTTGATATGTGACCTTCATTTGTCACTCTGCAGCAGATGTTTTAGGAGATGGTTTAGGAAACGTACTTTGAGTGAGGGTTAAAAGCTTAAGTTAAGTCCTCATAGTTTATGCACAAACACCCAACTCCATCCATCCTCTGTGAAGGAAAAAAAATCAAATCATGGTTGGCACCTGTATATCTATCTTAAAATGGTGGATTATTATTATTTTTTTTTTTTGAAAAGGGGAAAGAATTGAAAAAAAAGACGGTAACTGAAGCTGCCAAGAACTTAGTAGAACTCAAAGAGCAGTATGACTTGCTGGGAAGCTTTGATTGCTTACCAGATGTGACAAGGAGCTCCTGTATTCCTCATATAGTATATGTGGGCTATGAGGTAGGGTAGCAAGACCAAACCTTTTCTAAGAGAGAATAATATCTGTTCTCCATTCATCCATGCTGTGTGTGAAAATGTGTAATAGGCTGATGATACCAAGACTGAACGCTGTGTCCACAATTTCAAAAGTTATGTTTGGTATAAAAACAGAACAACCCCCTTTCTACTTGCATAGGATTAAAGAGGGTAAGTAGCAACCAGGCATTTATTATCATCTGGCCTTGCTGAACTGGTCCTCAAAATCTGTGCAGGTCTTTTTTTTTTTTAAAGCAAATCTGGAGATTTTCTACTCTGTAGACTTCAGATCCATGTTACTACAATGCCTAGAGGGAAAGACATGGCTAGTGGTTTTAGAGGGGCTTTTTTTTTTTTTTTTGGCTGCACATTAATCTCGAAAAGGTTACAAAACTAGTTGGCATTGTTTAAGATAGATGACGATCTTCTTAGGAAAGGATGTCCTGGCAAATTTAGACCATGCAATAATCATAAATACAGGAAAAAATAAGCAAACAAAAAACCAAAAACAACCAAAGAGCTACATCTCAGACCCTACAGGCTGCACTAGACATACTAGATGCTAAAGGCATGACTTAACTAAAATTAGTTCAGAGTTCCAATTTGGCCAAGCCAGAGCCCAGACTTTAATCCAACTGAAAGTTTGTGTGGGGGCTGGTGAGGGTTTTGCATACACATTGTCCTTACAATTTGACTTATCTAGATGACTTCTGCATAATCTGATGATCATTTTCATTGAGAATCACTCTGATTCTTTTATTGATTATAAAGATAAAAAAACAAAAAGCAAAAGAAAAAGAAAATATTGCAATTTATATGAACTTATATGAATATATATTTTAACTGTCAGTTGTTTAAATTCTTCTTTAATTGTTGATTTTAGCTGAATTTAATTCATTTTAACAATACTTGTAAATAACCTAGACATCAGAAAAGTTAAGGAAAAACTAAGAAAATTGAGAAACTTTTACTCTAAACCTGTCAAGAGACAACAACAGAGAAAAAAAATTACAAGCAGCCAAAATTCAGAGCATCAACATGTTCCTTTAAGGCTGCCGACTCCTGGCTGAAACTCAGGCTTGCTGTAGCAACCAAATCCTGGCTCTCTTGACTCCACGCAGCTCTGATTAATGGTAGAGGCTGTGGGTGGGTGGTAGACATGGATCTGCCCATTACCACACTGCAACATTGCAAATGGCTTCAATTACTGTGGAGTCTGCTGAGCTGGCAGTAGGGGCCCTACGAGGCAAGATGAGCAACGGGTGCGATCCAGCAGCTAACTCCACTGTGATCCATTCATCCACACAATGTGATCGTCATACACATCCTCTCCCTTCCAATTTACAGTAGGGATAGAAAAAGATCAACAATTAGTTATTTGGATTTTTCCCTTAAATTTTGCTGTCATTTTCATCCAACAATTCTGAACTTGTTCTTCTTGTGCTCTTCAGCTTCTGCTTCTTAATCTATGGAAGCTTGCTGAAGTTTGAGTCAGGAGATAGAGGGCTGGATGTGTGAGCATTGTATGGGCAAACTATGGTGTAGAATGCAACAACACTAGACGGCCTCTCTCAAGACCTCAGGGCTTCTCTCCCGGCATTGTAACAATGTTTCCCTTGACAAACTGACTTGTCGGCACCAAACAGTAGCAGGACATATTAAAGGCTTGCCAAGTGGCTGACAAGTATCATGAGGGCCTGACTGCCCACGCGTGCCCACCCCCAACCTGGCACGGGGGCAGCCTTGAATCAGGGACAGCCAGAGCAACGGGGATTCCCTACGATAACGCCCCTACACTGGTTGCCAAGAGCACAGCCCCCCTGTAGATTCTTGTGTAACAAGCCAGCTGTCTCCATCAGTTCACTGACCAATATTCATAACCTTAACCCAGGAGTCACTGCAGACTCCCACGGTTCCCCACAACAGCTCTGCTCCACCTCTAATTGTTCATCCCATTTATTACTTAAGTGATGGTCAGAGATGAAAAGAAAAAGAACAAATCTGAGATTAAATTGAGTCAATGACTGCACTACTGGAAGTGGAAAACGATCATTAGGAGTCTCCCACCCACGACTAAATGCTTTGCCTTCACAAAGCGCATCAATTAATGTCATGGGCTATGAGAAATGCTCTTTGTGTCACACCACATGGAGGGAGGGCAGACACTAATAAGTGAACATACTTAACAGAGGAGGTGGGGAGACATGGGATTCCCTTCATTCTTCTTACATGAAGATCATGCTCATGACCATGTTCAGGCCAATAAGAATTCAGCACGTACACCTCCAGATAAATAATATATTATCTATGAAATCAAACCCATGTTCTTTATAAACTATGAGTAGGATTTTGCTTTTACTCTCAGTGTACCTCTATTTTCATCACATTATCTATAAAAAGGAAACTACCTTTCTCAGTATAGAGCCATCAAGTGAAGCATCTGATTATCCAGACATGAATTTCTTAAATCAATCTCCCTTGAAAAGAGAGAACAGTTTCCAGATGTGGAGTGCTAGAGTGAGAGTTAAACTCAACCATAAAATTGAGGATGGGTGGATCATCTCAGTACTATTACTTCATAATGTAGGGAATGAGTCCTGAATTAGAGTTAGTAGCAGAAAAGGCTTCATCTTATTATTTTTTTTTTTTAGAGAAAACATGTTTAAATATTCATGCTATTATTTCTTCAGGTTAATAAGCTGTGACATAGTGAATACCTTCGCCATGTGATAAGGGGTTCATCTCAATCTCCCCAAATGTGAGTTAGATTTAAAAAAAAAACCAAACAAACAAAAAACCCCCCCTACAAAGTATGTCTCTTTTGACATTTTCTTTTCCAAAAGTTTTAACATCAAACAGACTTCAGCCTAATGGGCCTGGATTGTTTGCTGACAAAGCTGTCAAAACTTCAAACGGGAGAGACTGGCAGCTCCACTTATTCACGGCCGCAGTGCTTGAAGTCTCAAACCGCCCTGATCTCCCTTCAAATCACTAGCTGTGACCCGAGCAGAACAGACAGGGAGTCACGCCTCCTGTGAGGTGCTGCACTGTGCATCCGAGTGCTGTTTCCCACCTTCCCACAGACTTCAGAAGATAGAAAAGTAAAAAAAACAAACAAAAAAAAGAAAACAAAACAACCCCCCCCCCCCAAAACCTAGTGCAAACACAACAATAACTCTGTAGGACAAACAACGTTGACTTCTGAGAGACACAAAGGAAAGATATAGTAATGATATCAGTCATAATCAAGGTTAAGACTATATGTGTTTTGACACGGTTGATTGGGGATTTCAGATTTTGTAGAGGTTAACAACACATGACCAGGCAGACTCGTGCAGGTGTGCGTGGGAGCTAGTGATACTTGTCTTGACCCCACAAGCATTAACACAGCCGCAGACTCACTCACTAACCTCATTAACATTTCCCTTGTCAAGTTCAAGCACTTTGAGAAAATTATCTACCAAAAGCAAATCCAAATACTGCGATTATAACCTCATATTTGTGTAAATGACATATCTAGACAAAACACAGCCACTAATCCATATGTCTGAATCTAATTTCTTTGAACAACAGAAGCCTATAGTTTTGCTAATTTCAGAGGAAACAATGAATTTATCCAATTTAGATCAAAAGCTTTGCTGAAAAAAAGTCTTCCAAAACCTCCCGGCTTTTTTGGAAAACCATCAACTGAAAGCCTTTATTTCTCTGCCTCTAAATAAAAATAAAGTAAAACCCAATTTAGAGGTTAAACTTCAGCTTTTAATTTAAACAACTGACTTGTGCTTCTAAACCTCTTTTATGAAATTAACTGTGTCTCAAAAACAGTGCAACCCTCACGTCCCATCAAGCTTGAAAGGTTAAAGCACACAAACGCAGCATCAAGTCTGTGAGGGTTACATGACTTATTCTAATGTCTCTATTGGTAATTTAAAAACTAACTGCTGGCGGTTGTTTTGGTAACTGAGAATAATTACAGATGATATAAAAGAAGGTAGAAGTGCTGCAAACTGAGGATGCGGGTGAGCGGAGGGATTACCGCGGGAAGATTTCTCCTCCTCAGTGAGCGACACTGGTGTGTGTGGAGGCTGCTCAAACAATATGAACTGGTAGCGGTGGAAACCAGACTTCTGTGGCGGGGTCGGTGGATGGTAATCTGCCAGAGAAAAACAAAGAATCAGAATCCAGATAGCTGGGAGGGCTAAATGAAAGAGCAATATCTGAATTGTCACAATGCCATCTATCTGATTGGTTTTAAGATTGCATGACAACAAATAACTAACAACACATGCAGATCCATACAATTGTAGCCTTGAATTATAAGAAATTTTCTGACATTCTGGTTGTGATTGATAAGCAGGATATCTATTTGTATAAATTGTATTTAACTATTAACACTGCAAGAGAAAAATATGCCCCATTGGGTGGGGGAGGATGTGAGTCTGCCTCTGTGTGAACGTAAGTAGTTTTGGACTTATTATGCTTATTTAAACTTACACAAATAAATAAAAACTAAATTTACTCAGGGGAAAGAGGTCATAAAGTAGCAACTAAAATGTTGCACATAAATAATACTTTTCATAAAACTCTCTGTGAGGAACAGTGAAAAAACAAATTTGAATTGATAATAATTCAATATGATTACAATAATATGAAATAATAATGTGGAATTATTCCAAATAATTATTTGAAATTTACCAAAGCACACTGCACAACTACACTTGTGAAAAAAAAATTATAAGAAATAATGGATGTAATAAATTCAGCAACTCCCCAAGAGACAGTCAAATGAAAACCTTCCTTACCAGTTAGAGTCTTCCCATCTTTATGTCCTTTCTTGAGTGCATTGCCCTGGGAATTCAGATATAGAGTCAGTCTGGTAAACCATTAAACATATAATCTAGGGTCAAAAATAGGCTGTTAAGAAAGATCTACAAAAATAAACAATGGGATAAATACGTTACTTTTAATGACATGTACATGCTTACATAGACAAACTATTACTCAATAATCTCAGTCCTCACTAAAGGGAGAGGCTGGCTCACCCATCAAATTATCTGGTAGTGTACTTAGCAAGCTTTGATATATTGGGGAGAAATTTGACAAATTAATAACAAAATAAATGATTCTAATGTAGCTCTAACATCCACAACACTCGAGTGATAAAAAGGAAAATACATTTTTTTCCCTAGTAATTTAAAAATCCAGCCTTAAATGAAGCTTTAATGCAGGTTCATGTCAGAATTATTTAAAATAAGTCAGAGGTATTTATATAAAATATTCTGACACATTAATTTTTATTGAGATAAAAAAAAAATTCTGACAAAGAACAGATTCCAAGCAAATGAAACCCCTGAGAAGATTTCCAATTTCCCATAATATTAATTGTATATTAACTTCCTGTTGCCTAGAAACAGCCATGTAACCCAATGAGAAGTTCAGGTATTTTTCACAAGCTTTTTTTTTTTCTTTCTTTTTTTTGATATACTTTTCAGGTTGAACTTCCTCATTCTCAGAAAGCACACAGTCAAGCTCTTCACACGGCAAATTGCACACAGACATGTTTGTTTAATATACTTGGTAATTTACCGCAAGATAGCTGCATCCTTGAGTGGGAGGAAAAGAACTAAATATGTTGTTGATGAAATGGCCCAAAACCCACTTGAGGTAAGCGTGGAAGTCCCCATCACTGACACCAGTATGTGGTCTCAGTACCTATGTGTGTCCTTATTTCTCCACACACAGGCTCCCCCCGCAGGGTAACAACGGTACTGTGTTACCTAGACTGCAAACCGGGACAAAGGACATGCAGGATAAAAGTTTTTTTTTCTTTTAATCATTGCCTTTGATCTTTAGGCAGAAAATTCAGTTTTCCTGAAGACTGAACCACACAGAGCACTCACTTTAG
Source organism: Zenarchopterus dispar (assembly GCA_028564865.1). NCBI lineage: Eukaryota > Metazoa > Chordata > Actinopteri > Beloniformes > Zenarchopteridae > Zenarchopterus > Zenarchopterus dispar. The sequence continues at coordinate 8,286,245 of JAOWBL010000024.1, read as the reverse complement.
AAGGTCAGTAACATTTAGAGAAGATCTTTAACCAGCTCAGATCATTGTACAGACAACATTTTTCTCATCTTGGGAACAGGGCAACCACATTTTGCACTCAGTAATTATGAAATGTTTTTAGTTTTTTCAAACACATTACATTAAATAAACACATGTCACTGTGTAAAGACATTTATTTTCATCATTGTAATTCAGTTACCAATGAATATCTTCAACCACATATGCAGGAAAGGATTTTTAAAAATTGATTCAATTTCTTTTTATATGTGGTATAGTTGAGACTATCAAAAAACAGCCACAGCTCAACTTGTTTTAAGAAAACTGAAGATTTCACATGTCATGATATTAACTACTATGTGAACCAAAGTACATACAGAAGTGTTGGATGAACATTTAAGACTTTATAGTGATAAACATATATGGCACATATGGATACCCACACACATCAAAATGCATTCAGCAGAAATGAAGCACGTGTCTTTTATTGTGCATGTTCCTATCAATAATCTTTTAACTACTGTTTAGGATGTGGAGCAGAAAGTGTTAGAGAACCTACACTGGCTGATACAATTCAGAAGATTAGCTTCAATTGTGAGCATCTTCATCCACAGACCAGTGTGAAAAATAGCTTTATTTAGAAATAGCAAGAGTCCTCTAGCCTGCAGGATCCAAGCCCATTGCCATAGCAACAGGTAGTCAACATTTGAGCATGCAGCATTTTTTTCCACATCTTAATGCTTGGTTCTCACTCATTCTCTGTGCCACCCCTTGCC
>JAOWBL010000024.1:8275431-8285462 GCA_028564865.1 Zenarchopterus dispar | reverse complement strand
GCATAATACACTCATAACACACTCATTTAGAAAAATATTAAAAGACAAATCTATAATATACAGCACCAACATTCCATCACATGTATTTATATTCTCAATGCATCAAAACTGCAAAAGCCATAGATGACATACTGTGTGTTGTGGATTCCAGAGCAGAGCAGAGCTGGTATCACAGTATTTGTAACTGGGCAGGGCAATGTTGAGGTTAGCTTTCTATACCCACTGGGGAGTGACGGGCTCACACTAATCTACAGGACATTCTCGGGTGGTGGGCGGCCTCCCTTAGGGACCCTGCTATGGAGGCGTGACACAAAGTATGAAAAGTTCTGTCTGCTACATGATTGACAGGTACTTGCTGTGTAGATTGTGCTGCTTAAGAAGGGTTGAGTTTTAGTAAATGTAACATTTCCTTCTCGGTCTATTTAATATAACTAACAATACATTTAAAAAGCTCTTCCCTGTTGTTGACAAAAACAAAATTATACAATGGCTAAAAATAAGTCATGTCAGGTTAGAATTTAATTTAACAAGAAAAGAATTGAGTATTTTTATGATAGTGTGTCACTGTCAGTGCTTTAACTCTGACATATTTTGAAATTGGCTTTCTTTTTAACACAATTAGCACAGAAGACACTATCTTTTAATTGATACAAATACTTTTCTCTATTTGAACATTACATTTTACAATATACTGAGGACGATTCTCAGTTTTAAACATGTAGTTTCATTTAAGTTCATTAGTTGAATTAAAGAGATGTATTAAATAAATAGGGCTATAAGCGATTAATAAAATTTTATGTCCAGTAATAGTAATTTTAAAGTTAGTGATTATGAAAATATGATCATTGAGATGATCAGTGACTATGATACCTTTTTTTTCCACTACAAATTCAACTCAAGCCTTTCCTTTAAAGCTTTCCAGTGGCAGTTTTTCTATCAAACCCAAACTTCACTAGCTCTCACACTGATGGATCGATTCTGTTTAAACTCTGTGGACATCAACTATTCAAAAGACAGGTTTAAAAACAAACAAACAAACAAAAAAACTCCCAAGCATAATACAACTATGATTTGTATGTATGGTTCCAAAACCAATATGTATGTGTGTTTCTTAGCCAGGAATGTGAATCTGACCACAATTTTTACTATTATTTCTGTTTACTTAAGCCATATTTGGACCAAATATGAACATATGAACGAGTTGAGCTTTACATATGAAATTTAAACCAGAAGGTTGGTATTTCCATCCACACCCCCAACATCTGCTGGATTGGTGTTGAAGTCCTTGGGCAAGATGCTGAAGAGAGGCATCACTAGGTGATTTTGCCGGTGTGTCAGGCCCAAATTTTTCAAGCATATCAATTGATGTGTCACCATTGTGGTACACAGTTTCTCTACTCAGGTCCCACCTCCAAAATATATATGCTAATGTATTGACTTTTGTGTGTGTGTGTGTGTGTGTTGGGCTGATTCTGGTTATTATTAGTACTGAAACCCATCAATTAAATGTGCCAGCTGCTGAGATGAAGCACGTCAGCTTGTTGAGTCCATGAAGAGGCCAACTATAAGAAAGGTAGACAATAGGAGGTATTTTAATCACGAAAAGTTATAGGCCACTCAGTTGTTTTTCCTCACTTTAATGAACATCCAACAAGCCATCATAAATAAGCAGGGCTGTTTTTTGCCTTCTGGAAAAAATTTTGATAGTAACTGAAGTAAAATACATTAGTATGTAAATACTATAGCTGTTTTTTGTTGGTGTCTATAGAAACTGTCATCTTATGTTTTAGACTAGCCTATAATGCTATTCCTCATTATTCTAATAAAAAAAGTTAAACTTAGCACATGATGAACCTCATTGACCACTACATCTAGAATACAAAAACCTGATATGGTCCCTGAAATGCCTCTACAGCCAAACTGCAGTGCTAGCTATGCTGAATATGGGAAGCGTTAATCTCATATTTTTTAGGTCTCAGTTTGCTCATTTGTAACCAAAAATTACCAGAGGTCACAATTTAAAGGTTTATTTCTTTTTTAAAATTTCACTCTGGGAAACCACGCTGTAGCAAAAAAGCGCTGCATGTTGTATATTATGTTCATACATATACTAAGTGCTGTAAGAGTGAATATAAATGAGAAACAGCCTTTTGCAGAAGCTTAAAAAAGGTTCTCAGGAACATTTTCAAATTATTTTGAACTCTTCATCTGATTGAATTGTATAGCCATACACAGTACACATTTAATGCAGTGCATATTATATGTATGGAAAACATGTTTAAAAAATTGTGACATTATGAAATTCTGAAATGAAGAAAACAGAGACAGGGTCTATAATCTCATGCAGTGCTTTAAAGCTCTAAATGCTAGATTTACAACACAGATGTATATGAAAATAAAAATATTAAATTAAAATATTTACACGTGCTATGAGTCCAACTGACTGCAGATGATGTTGATTATAAATAATTCATGTAAGTTAGACATTTAATCAAGTGGGATATTAATTTAGCTCTACAAAGTTCATTCGTATAAAAGTGTTTCCTTCAAACACAGTTGACATATATGGAGCACAAATTACCTGGGCTAAATTAACGACAGTATTATTCAAGAGCTATCTAATCAAGCAAAAAGTGACTGTCTTGCATCTTCATATTTGGGGCAATGTCCTTTCTTGTAACTGTGATTGTGACAGTGACAGACATTTAAACTGAATATATTAATGGTCTATTTCAAAGAATAAAAGTTTTTAAATCTTTTAAAGTAGGAAATGTGTCACTGTGTTGTTACTTGATACACTGTAAGAGAGTAAAAAATCATTAAAACACTAAACAGCAGTGGGAGAGTGTCGTGTATTTCTGGGTGTCATGTGTATCTCCAGAGGTAGTTTCTTCTGTGTCCCTCTATACTGCGCACTGGAAATCGAAGTCAACTCCACAGACACTACACTAATTCTTTATGTCAAAGAATAAAATAATTAAAATGGCTGGGGAGAGTACTCAAGCAGATCCCATGATCCTGAACAGGATGAAGCGGGTAAAGATAATGGGTGGATGGGTCGTTTATGGGAACATTAGATTCCAAATGGGCCTAGGTTCAAGATTCCACAACAGGAAGCTTCTGAAAACAGTCAATGATTGGAGAGAGCTCTTGCCATCCGGTGTATATATCAGGCAGATATTTTAGTTTCCTGCAAAGGGCAATCTTGGAAAACAGCATCACAGATTCAAATATGAAAATTAGTAATATGAAACACAAATTTGAATATATGATCCATGGTATTTTAGACCATGGTATATCAAGTGTTTGAGACTGTTTTCCTCCCAAAAGTCTCTGTTCTCTTCAGTGGAAGGGCAAGTTACATCTTCAGATATCAGATCTAACCCTAACTTGTATATCTCCAGCTGTGTTGTCGGGAAGCAGTGTACTGTTTATCGTGCTGAAGTTTTGTTTCATGTTTTACTGACTATTTTACACTCTGACTCAAACAAAGGCAAAAAAGATCCCTAACAACCTACACAGTATGAGCAATGTATTATATTGAAAATACTAGAAAAAGATATACAGCAGCGCTTCTTCTGTGGGTCACGTAACAGCCTGACATCCCAACCAACAGTATTCACTGCAACAACACTAGCTCTTAGTTTTGTGCAAAGCTAAACTGTGCAGATCTGGATCAACACATTTATCGTTATCCATATTATGAATCACAGAGAGGATTTCTGTATTCATACCATCATGAAAAGCTAAGAAAAGATTCTTTATGGGACACAGTGGCAATTCCAGCTCATTCACATGAGGCCACCAACAACTACAGGAGGCATTGAAGTGAAATTGCTCACTCTTTATTTCACATCAGTTGTTAACTTCTCTCACTTTTGGAGCAGAGGATGAGCAGTGTGTTTGTATAATGCGTCTACATAACTTCCTCTAGGAATCCTCTGACAAGAACCAATAGGAGCAAACAAAAAATGTGGTGGGTGGGTGCAGGGGTGTTATTTCAGCAGGAATACCCACTTGCCCAACAACCGTTCTCCTTCTCTGTGTGGGTGAGTGCTTCCCTTTGTCAGCAAGAGTTACTCATGCACCTTCTTGTGTATCCATCACACCCCCCTCTCTTGTACACCCTGTAAACCCACACCTACGACAATCAGCACCCACGTTTGTCTATTACTCTTCTGAGAGCATCATTCTCCCTTTTACTTGCAGTCAGGCTAACAGACGGGGAGAGAGAGCATGACAGATGGTGTTCACAGCTCTATTTCTGAGGCTGGACTTGTACCGCCACAGCCACCCTACACACACACACACACACACACACACACACACACACACACACACACACACACACACACACACACACACACACACACACTTGCCTATTCCACTCAAGCCAAGTGCTTATGACTACCTCTTCATCTTCCCCTCGATAATCAGCCCATTCATTTGCAGGGTTATTGTGAATTGAAAGTCTGTGTCTCTCAAGAAACCTCAGGGTTTACAGGTTAAACACACAGAGACAGAAAGAAAACTTGTGACTTAGTTAAAAGCACTATTTCTGTTCATTATTATAGCCTTACAGGCACAGTAGGCCACACTTTACCAACAGATGATACAGCAACTATACTTAGTGAAAACACTTACTGACTTGTGATTCTATGCTATCTTTCAACAATGTTCCAACATGACGAAGCCACCTAGAAGGCCATTCAATGAGGATGCCCTTCCAGGTGTCCCTTTGTTGAACCAAGCCTTCATTTTGGTGTCTACACACCTGTGTAATTTACTGACCATATTTTGCACAGTCAGTTGTCAGTATGTGCTTATACGCAGGCAGACATGGAGACACCAAAGTTTAATGTAGTTTGTAAACCTGCTTTTATTTTAGTAGTTGTCTCCAGGTTTTTTTCATTTTATTTTTTTCTCACAGTTGTTCAAAATGACATTCATACACACACATAAAGGTGTTTCGATATACTTCAGGTAGTAGCTTCACCAGATACACAGTTGCAGCTGCTAATGAGTCAACCAGCATCTCAGCAAGAGGCTGGTATTTCTTAGCGTGTAGCCGTTTCCAAAAGGATAGTAAATATTCTTGACAGCTGTGCATGTGTTTCTTACTGACATGGAGGCATTTGTTGGCACCCGTCAAAGAAAGACAATGAAGAACCCGCAGCTATTTCTCAAATAACTTAAAACCTCCAAAGTTAATGGCATATATCATTACTTATTACAAGTTTAATACAAATTAGATTTTGCTTTTGAGTCAAATAAACATTTTACATAGTAAAAAAAATAAAAAAGGCCTGTTAAGCACTGGAGGCATAGGGAAAAATGATGGCACCCTTAAGCTAATATTAGTTGCGCAACCTTGAGCTCCACTAACTGCCAGCAAGGGAACTGGGTAACTGTCAGTCTGTTAGTGAGACTTCTGCATCTGCCAACAGCTATTTTGGCCAGATCTTCCTGAGAAATCATATATAAAAGGACAGTTAAAAATAATCTCTTTTTTTTACCTGCAACTGAGGCTAAACTTCTTGACAATTCCCAATATGTTTCACTCCATGATGCCTTGATAGTACTGAAACTTTCTTAGATTTTGTACACATTCAAGGCCTCTTTTTGTTGGAAGCAGCAAAGCAAATCCAAATCACAACCAAAACTCCTCCATGTTTCAGAGTAGCAATGTTTTTTTTGCCCTGAAAGTAAAATTTTTGCACCTGTGAACACAGAATTGATGTAACCTGCCCAAAACATTCCAGTTTTATCTCTTTGTCCACCATCTGCACAATTCTTCTCATCAACCTGGGGTTACGTTTCCTCTTGCAGTCACATGCTGGGATAGTGACTACAGTCCCATAGATTGTATGCTTCTTAATAATATTTGCAACTGCAGTCACAAGAACATAAGGCTGCTTGGAGATGGTCTCAAAACCTTTACCTTTTACATCTTATCTTATCTTAGTTTTTTTTTTTTTTGAAGTTCCTCAGACAACTCTCTCCTTTGCTTACGGCTTACTGCCGTTCATGTTCAGTCTGGTGGACACAAGGCTACATAACTATACAGTGGCAAATTTTCTTTCTTTCAATGGGCAAGATGCCTGACAAAAATACTGAAAACATTTGTGGCACTAATTGGGGTTAAATAAATAGTTTGAAACCTCATAATAAAGCAATTTATTTATTCATGATTTATGATCAAATTCAAGGGTATACTAACAAATCTGTCCAGGTTACTTTAGAATATCTTAGTAAAATAAACAATAATTTATTTTTACTGGGTTCATTTTTCAGATACTATAGGCATGCAGGTATATGTGAGATCATTTCTCTTAATTTAATCATTTTTTTCAGGTCAAGTGAAGCATTGTTTCACAGTGATAAACAAGGTTATTCACATCTGCATGTGTGCAAGTCAGAATTTCTGCCATGTATAAACTCCAGTTATGTAACAAAGCAATGTCTGTAGGTCTGGTAACTGCATATCAGCAACGAAGTGTTTTCAGCTTTATCAGACTGTGAATCTGTCAGTCTGACTGTGTGTGAATTTAATCATTTTAAATTTTAATTAATTAATTAAATATTATTATTGGAAGCAATCAATTTCAATAAAATAAAAGTTTCAGTCTCTCACTACAGTGTAGAAGAGTTTTAGCCCACTCTTCCTTAAAACATTGCTTCAATTTTTTGAACTTTGTGCATTTACTTATATCCTCACAGCAGCTTTTTATTGGGCTGAGATCTGGACTTTGACTAAGTCGTTGGAATACCTTTTCTTTTGCAGACATGCTGTTGTTGATTTCCTAGTGTGTTTTTGCATCATCATGTAAATGCACTGATTATCCCTTTTGCATGGCTCAGTTTCAGCTTACTTTTAGCTTTTGATTGGATGGGTCCTGGCTCTTCTGACTACAGAGAAGTAGGTGTTCAAGGAGTGGACTAAATAGCTGCTATGCCACTATCATACAAAAGTAAGGCTATGGAGGCCATGTACCCCAAAACAGGTCATCTGGTTCCTTATTGACACTAAAAGTGTCATTGGCACTATTGGCACTAAAAGTGCTGAATAGGATCAATTAAGACTGCTCTAGTCTCTGATCTATGACCTTAGTTTTCAGTATGGCCAAGTGTGAATATAAATTATTTGGAAATTGCCTTACAACTTTCATCTAACTGATGAGCAGCTGCTTTCTATTTTTGGATGTAACAATTTGAGCTTTCCAAAGACGAGATAATAATAATAATAATAATAATAATGATAATAATAATAATAATAATAATAATAATAATAGAGTCCTTAAATGAAGATGAAAGACTTGGGAGGAGAGGCCAAAGATGCAGAGCAGGGTAAATATGAAGAAGAAGAAAAAAAAGACGTTTTTGATGTTTTTTAAATTTTTTTCTTTGACCATCACGGTCAGAGAAAAAGGTACATATACATGTCCCTTAACAGATTTTCAGTCACTAACATAAGATATTTGAAGCCATGATTATAGCTCCTCTGTAATCCATGTTTTTCCATGGAAGCTCAGATAACATCTTAGTTTTTAGGGTATGTTTAGGAACATGAAAACTGACAGCCAACGACTTGTCAGTGCTGTGAGATATAAGAATGTTTTGTCAGTCATAGTTACTTCAGATGAAAAAAACCTGTGCAATTCTTGTTGAACCTGTCTTGATCCAAGTTTCTATAACAAAGGCTAACTGTTAGTTTCATACACTGATACAGATTTGTGATTGGTCTATTCTACATCTGAAATGCAGGTTCCACTAGTGGATCCAAAATATTATGGACAAAAATCCAGAAACAAAGCTGAACCATAAAGCTGGTCTCTGGCTGAGACCAGCTTTAAGTTAACAACAGTGAGTAGATGAGTACAACTCGTCTGCTCACTGTTGTTAACTGTATGGTAGCATGTGGAAGTGGTTGGGTGTAGTTTCCCAGCATGCCCTTGACAGTGTATCTGTTGACGTTTGTTTAAAATAATTGCTCCTGATTTGTAATCTGTTTTTGTTATTGATGTATTGACGTTCTAATTCACAATATCTGTATTGTTTTTTTTTGTTGTTGTTCCCAACAGTTTTGGCGTAGGTGGAGAATGAATTGCACCATGATTAAGAGTACATGTACAGTCAGTGACATTACAACTGTCTTTATTGCAGTTAGAAACTGACACTTCAGGGGAAACTCAAAACAACTCAGAAGCAGTTAATAACAAGATAATTTGTTTTGTAAGGTGGGACTGATAGCAGATCTGTTTTTCTGTTGAAAGACTGTGAGTGTAGATTCTTAGTTGATTCAAAAGTAGATTCTTAGGCGGCATCCGTGTCTAATAATCTTTTTACAGTAGTGCCAGGACAGTCCTGCCCAAATTTTACTTCTGGTTTTATAGTTACTTTTGTACTTTCATATGGACATTAAATGCACTCAAATGCTAAAGAATAGCTTCACCTAACAGGTGGCTTCAATATTATGACTGTATAGCAAACCAAGATGCATCACAGTAAATTTGTCAAATCTCTAGATATTCTGAAGCTTGTAAAGCCAAGTATTACCCAGGACTGGCTACGTTCTGGATCTCAAAGAGCTCAAATTGGCCACAAACAGATTTGGGCAAATCCATGTTACATGACCTGGGATGTTTTATCAGCATAGTTAGTATAATGTCCCATGCAGGTGATATGTGGTCATATAATACTTTTACAGCTCATGGAAGATATATGTTTCTGTATAATTTGATGTTATTTGGGGTGCAACTAGTTATGTAGTCTATATCTTTCCTCTTCCCACTCTTAGCCTACCCCAAACAACAGAGAACAAAAACGAGAAATGCCAAATCAAGTTAACCAAATAAAAGTAGTTCACATTTTGGTTAGACTCACCACTCTCACTATTTCACCCACTATTAAGCATTCTTGAGTATATTAAAAATCTACTTTTAGGATAGGGGTGGGCAGGGTTCCATCTATAATCTCTAGACAATGAATGGCAATTGTAGAGCTTTTAATTTTTAAAAAAAAATTCATATGAGATGTGTATGTGTGTGTGAGATATGTAATGTATATACGTGTATATACAATACACAATACACTGGCCCTTAATTAAAATCTGTAATATAAATTTTCCTCATACTCCAAGTTTATTTTTTAACCGTTCTGCCTTTCACTCATAGGTGTATACAACCTTTTATTTCCCCCCTTTTTTCAAGAAAGCCTAAAAGGGGTCTTGACATCCTTGCATAGTAACAGTAAATATACTTTACTTTACTTATAAACATTAGGTCCAAGATGTCAGCAGTCTGAGATTGATGCTCGATTGAAAAAGAAAACTTAATTGTAATTAGCTGATCAAGGTAAAGGGAACCAATCTTAAGAGCACGAAAATAGGGGATTCACTCTGGATATGCTTCAGTGCATCAATAAATTAACCCAGTTAACGAAAGACAGCTAAACTAAATGCTTCAGTAAAGAAATTCATTTAGTTTTGGTAATGAGTATGAGTTCGGAATATAAATAATCCAGTTATTAATTCTCCTTTCAACTACAGCCATCACCTGACACACTATGACATACTAAACCCGCAGTACTTTAGTCATGCTCATTAGTAGGAAGATATACCATTACTCAAATCACTGATTTAAGAAACTAGTCACCAAAACTCATTATCTTGCCCATCTATTCGGTCTAATTTGCATACATTACCAATGTGACTTAAAGTGGTCGTGCTGTATTGGTCACTTAATTTTCACTTGAGTGCCGTTTCCTTTACAACTACTGTGTGTGTAAGGGAGTCTGGGTGTTGATGAGTCTGTACTTTAGTACTGTTGAGGAAAGCCCAAGCTTGAGTTCCCAAGGTAACAGTCTGTTTGAGTGGGGGCTGGCTGACTCATCTGAAGGGAATCCTGGAACCTAAACAAGGCTGCCCACTCGCCCCACCCCCAGCTTTATCAGCACAACAAGCAAACAAGGCATTGACATGTCCCCCATATAGGGCTTCCCACTAACGAGGGTGGCACTGGAAAATTCCTGAG
>JAOWBL010000024.1:8215149-8255227 GCA_028564865.1 Zenarchopterus dispar | reverse complement strand
TAAAAAAATCTGTTCTGTCATCAATCCTAAAATCATGGCAGCTCCATCAAAGCTGGAGGAGCACTCAAATCTTTCCACACCATTTTAGACCTTTGCAATGCATTTCTCTCTTTAAATTTCACTGGCTCTCTTATTATTTTTTCTAACTACTGTTGTATTCAAAGTAAGTTAATCAGGGACTTTTTTTATATTTGATATATGATTTGAATCCACCTGCCAGTTACATGCATTTTACTTTGAATTATTCTCATCTGTATAAAAGGTACAACGCATATGAAGTTTGATTGATTGTAAGACACACAACATTTGCATTGTATGCCAGTTCCTGTTATTATCATCCATTCATTTATTAATTTAACATTTATTTGGCAAGACAAATACCACTAAGATTAAAAGAAACTTTTTTAGAAGGATGTCCACAAAAATCTGTTTATGAGAGTATGTATCTCTTTATTTATTTACTTATAACATTGGTAATACCAATGACTGCCTAAAATATATGGAAAGATAAACTCATTACTGAAATGGCTAATAGCTGTACAGAAATGTACATATTTACCTGTAAATGTGTTTTTTAAACATACAAGGAACACTGCTCCACAATTCTCAGTACAAAGAAGAAAAATAATCACATATTTTTTATTAACTGAAATATATGTAAGCTTTGTTTTTTATTTACTGATAGTTTAATGTCAGTCATACTCTAATTTCAAAGCTTAGGGCGAAACATATACAGAATCAGATCTATTTTTGTGGTATATTCAACATTACAAAGCATATGTTTTATCACCAAATCACTGGTATTGTAATTCAGCAGACAAATTTGATGACACAATCTCAGTGTTTCGCTACCTCGGTGCAAAATGAGTACGAGGCAAACTTGTGGTGGTATTTTAAAGAACTGCTTAGTTTTTATGAGCCAGCTAAAAATTCAAATGCTGGTTTATCAATCACATTCAATGACACAAATAAATTAAATTCCAAGAGACTGCCATAGTTCTGATATGGTTCAGATAGTGAGGGTTGTTCACTACCTCCAAACCTGCCTATTTTTAACTCAGCTTCCTCCCACACAGGAACGAAGCGCAAAGTGTCTTATAAATCCACACTTTGAGGAGCCACATGGTCAAAGGACAGTCACGTGTGGATACAAATGCACATTTTAGATCTAAAACACAGATAATAGATTCCTGCTTGGAAGTCAAACAGTGAGCAAGTGAGTTATAAAATAGGCAGCGGTTCGAGAGGAATGAGAGCAGAATATGGTACACAAGTTTACATAACTCTATAAAATTTTGGTTTATTTTGAAATAAATATGCAGATATGTCATATAATCAAATTAACACAGAGAAGGCAATACAAGACCAAACCTTCAGTCTGTTTATAAATTACAACTGCTCTTTGTTGTTTAAAAATTACTTAAGAATTAATTCTTTTATCCCTAATCTACGTTTAAAAAAAGCAACGCTTTGATGAACTTTGCAAATGTTTTAAAAGTAGCTTTTTCTGAACTTGGTTCATGAAACTTGTGTTTCTGATGTGTGCTGTGTAACTGCAATGAAGCCACAGTTAACAGTAAGATGGTTCACAGTCTGATTGAAGCTTGAGGGGGGTGCAGGAATTAGCAGCAGCCTAGGGAATCATTTCTGCATTTCTCTCAACACTGAAGATTTCTTTCAGTGCTCCATGCTAGCGAACACAGCCGTGCTCATGTTAAGCTTATTAGTCACCCTGGATGCGATCTTGCTAGCTGAGGCTTTCAACACTTTCTAGTGGTGGCTTTACGCACATACACCTACTCACTGCCATGAAACCATCTCTGCAAATGCACATACTCAGACACAGTAACTGCCACTAACAGGTACACTGAAGTAATATGCGGTGCAGGTGCTGCGATATGAGCTTCAGCTTAAGTCTGTGCTAAATGAGGCAAGAGGGAAATATTTTTGCCATGTAGTTTGGCTGAGGAGAACACAACAAAGTCAAACAGGGTAAATTACAGCCCTGGTCTCATATCCATAATTAATCTGTCAAGCATGTCACACACTGAGAATCATAGTTCTGCTATTTTCTGCTATCTTACCTCCATGCTGCCTGAAAACCTCAAAACATGAGCACATTCCACTAACTTCACTCACATCTGGGAAACTAAATCAAGCCTTCATTAAGTAGATGGAAAATGAAACAACAAGTGATAAATATATAGTCAGTTGAACAGATATATAACTTACAACCTCACGTTTATACAGGGTATGAAATGCGATCTCAATGCAGTAAACAGTTAAAGCTCATATTTTAACTTGTGTTATGCTTTTTTTCTTAGTATGGGTCATTGCACTTTACTTTGGCTCATACTGAGGAGTTAAAGACAGAGAACCACTATGAGTCTTACGTATCATCTATTTTGACAGAATGTCTATGATTTTACGTCTTGCAGATCAACTATATCAGGGCAGTTACTCTTTGTGAGGACGCACAAGGCAGCAGCAACAATTGTGAGGACGATGGGAAACATGCTGTCATGAGGGGAGCTCAGTTGTAAGCACTCTGACACCCATTTCTATTTGGCCATCAGAGCTGTTAAAGGTGTCAGTGCTGTTCACAGGCACTGAGTGTTTCACCAGCCAAGATGGCTTCCACATTTTTTCTATCATGATTAATTATGGTTTCTGATGGTAGTACAGTGAGAAAGTGTAAATTATTCCCACATTTTCTTGTGCCCTTCGTTCAGTCACTTTTGTGTAGGAAGATGCTATTGACGCCATTCATGGATGGCTACCAAAAGGCTTCTTCATGGGGTGGCAAACTCTAGTGCCTACCAAGGGTGGAAATAATGGTGGGGGGTCCTTGTCGTGTGGGCTGAACCTAGTCCAGACTGCCAGTTGACAGGGCTGGATTTTCCAGTATGGAAGAGTCTTGTTTCAGTGGGCGAAGCTGGGAGAGAGGACTGCCCAGGGCTTGGAAGCTTGAAAGAGAATATTTCAAACAGACAAGCACCGTCTGTGTTCCAGTGTCACCAGCCCACCCGTCTGACAATCGCGACCATGTCATCACGGATTCTGAGTAATTCAGGGAGCACTCTTGACACTTTGGAAGATGTGGAGATTTCAGACATCGGAGCATTTTGAGTTTCCAGCAACAGAAACGATACTTAAAATTACACTCATGAGGTATGAAAGACACAAAGAGCAGCAAAAACACTCACCAAAAGGCAAAACATTACAAACATGAACAGCAATGCTCGATGAAATTGGACTCACAATACTGCACCCTGCTTTGAAGCCCTAACAAAATTCACAATATGTCCTCAAAAACACACACTCTGCTCACAGCACAGAAAATCCTTAGTTTTGGAGAACAGGTTGAAATAAAATAATTCATCTGACAGATCATTTTGTGCATGTTGGTATATTTAGTGCTGTCAGAGAGGACATCACAGAGAATGGCACTTACATCACAATGCAAAAACTGTTATCAGAGGAGGTACAGGTTTATGGTTCAAGGGCTCGTCCATTCATAGAGAACAAGCTCAGCCTCTCTGCCTGACACACTGATAAAGACAGCACAAATAAAACAGCTTCACAGCTCCATCTTTGCCTCTCCCCAAGGGAATAATATATCACCCATCTGAATGTGGCACATGTTGAATCATTTCCAGCGTTGATGATTCATTTGAATAAATCAGCCTTTTCCATTTTGCCAACTTGAACTAATACTGATATAAGGAAAAAACTGAACTAACATTGTTAGAAAAGAGAAAGACCAGGTGTTACAGTGTTGTATAGGACCGGTAATCCTAATCCTCTTTCAAGTAACAATTAATAACTAAGCAATAATCTTTGCCTATATGTTTTTGCAGTTCCTTTAGAACTGTCAACCAACCAGACTACCTCACTTAGACCAAATCCAGGGAGATATGTTGCTGCAGGCAGATAGGATCTTATCCTGGATTTGCATAGATAAATGACCAGAATAATTTAAGTAGCACAAAACAGAAATACAGTTTTGACTCACAACATACTCTCCATCTGACCATATCATCTTGGTTAAACTTGGTACAGGAGTTAAATTTTTACACATAACAAATTTACAAAAAATCTCTATATTTGTACTACCTCTTAACATAGCAAATTATTTTAAGAAATCAAATAAATATGTAGAAATGGAAACTTCAAATATCTTCCACAAGAAAAAACAACAACAAGAACAAAAAAAAAAAAAAAAAAACCCTAAGCATACACAGGATCAGCCTATCGGCAAATATGAGAAATCAGCAGCTTGTGCAATGAAAAGGTTATATCTGTATTCAAGCTAAGAGACATACTCTAACATACACAGACACAAATCCTGTTGAGCTGAGCTGAGCAGAGATACCCTACCAGCCCTCCAAGGCACAATTAGGATTTCACGGGGGGAAGAAATCTACATTCCTGCACACATGAAAAAAGTCCTTTCTCCCTCCCCACAACAATATCAACTTTTTACTCAAGGAAAAACCTGAAGCACCACTCGATAGGATTTGGACATAAAGTAAAAAAAAAACAAAAAAAAAACAAACAAACAAACACAAAAAAACCTAACAACAACAAAGCCAGAAAAAACAAAACAAAACCCAAAGAAAGAAAGAAATTTAAGCTGCAGTTGTTAAAGTAAAAAAAAAAAAAAAAATGTTTGAGGAAAATCCAGCCCTAAGCCTCCCAGTTCCAATCAATTTCTTCTATTCTGTGTAGTATGAAAAGAAGCAACCACTCATAGTTTGTTTGAAGTGTTTGTCGGCATGGAGCTGGGGTAGGTTCAACAATATTTTGCTTGGGCTCCCTCAGTGTATGATTATCACACCTGTCAGACAGTCAAGCACAAGGGGTCAAGTTCCTGCCGCTTTGAATAAAAGAAGAGATTGAGCAAAACACATACATCACATTTCATTCGATATCCAAACATTGGCAGAAAGTTACACACCATGGTGAAGCACATAAAGGCCAAATATACAATATACACACACAATCTACAACAGAGTATCAATCAGTACCAATACACACTTTTCTCATAGACTAAACTTACAACTTATTTAAACAGTGCCTTGCAGTCCATATTTTATTCCACTAAAGGGTTTCATTATCTTTATTTGACAAAATAACTATAACATCACATGAGGCATGTGTGTTCAGTCCTAATACAATTCATATACATTAATGTGGAACGTTAAACACTGCAACTGACGTAGATCATTAATTACATAACTGAATAATTTAATCAAAACACAAATGAATCAGTTGATATTTGATAATAAGAAATCACTTGTAGTGTGAGGTGTTGATGTCGACGCAGTCATGTAAAGCTTAAAGCCCTCTTCTCTTTTTCTCTGTTTTTTGTAACGTGTGTGTAAATTTCTCAGTGTTAAAAATAAAAAAATAAAAAAACACACAAAAATTATCTGATCATCATCAGTTTTAGTATTAGCCAAATACAACTTTGGACAAACAACAATGTATAACCTTCTTCACTGTGCAATTAAAGATGAAGCCAAAATAGTACAAAAAAAAAAAATCTGGGGGCAATGTGAAGTAAACCCTACTGCTTTTATAGGATTTAAGAACATTTATGCAAGACAAGTAGTACCAGGCATGATTGACCCTCCTTTCTCGCTCCCACACACACATTATTGGCCTGCTCCTTCTCACTTATGTTTGAGCACAATTGTAGCTTGCACATATGTCATCACTTCACTACATAAGGCGTCCTTTATTTTATCAAAGCACACAAAACTAGCATAGTGGAGGACAGTATGATGGGGCAATATGACCCTAACGTTAACAGTATCACAATTAATTGAATATTTTTATTTTACTTTTAATTTTCACCCTCATAGATCACTGACAGCACTGGTTTTCCAATAATAATATAATATAATAATATATAATACTGGCACATTTTTCTAACGTAAGAGTACATATCTTTATGATTTACAAAAAGTGAAGGGAAATGCACACAGATTAACTATTTATTATCATTTCTTGAATATTTCAAATAATTGACACCAAAGCACACATTGTTTTCATTTCTCTTTGTTCAACATCATCTTCAGAAAAGCCAAACTGTGTCCAAACGATGGATACTGCATTTTTCTTTGGTGCAAGCTGTTGCTCAGTTGCATCTGTGTTCAAGTTCTCCTTCATTGTGCTTCCATGTAGCGGACTGGACAAAGGAGAGTCATGTAACCACATACACAGTTGTATGTTGAAACAGACTAGTA
This sequence comes from Zenarchopterus dispar, assembly GCA_028564865.1. Classification (NCBI taxonomy): domain Eukaryota; kingdom Metazoa; phylum Chordata; class Actinopteri; order Beloniformes; family Zenarchopteridae; genus Zenarchopterus; species Zenarchopterus dispar. The sequence goes on along the minus strand of JAOWBL010000024.1, from coordinate 8,248,973 downwards.
ACTGAACAAACTCACAGGTAATATGACAATGCTATTGACTGAGATTTTTCTGGTCAGATACAGCCTTTTTGGATGATGCTGCTATGTTGTAACGGAGAGTTGTTGTATCATGGATACACCGTGTATATGCCTCCCTCCACATACATCTGCAACTGTAAAGTGTCCAAGCACACCTCTTCCAAACACACCAGAGATCACAAATCTTGCTGTGCTGAAAAACAGAATAGAGCACTTACACTAGTCAAACGAACCAGACTTTATGGGTCCAGACTCAGAGCACCTTTAGGTGCAGACAGCTGCCGCTCATCGACAGCTCTCGATGAATCAATCAGCAGCAAGGCTACAAAATGTTTTAATATGAGCTGTTTTATAAGTTTGCTGATTTTGGTGTGTTAACACAACACCAAAAAGGAAAGACATCAGCAATGATCTTAGTTTATTTCTTTTGCTCTTCATTGTTGGAGGAATTATGAAGTCTTTTCTGAGCAATCTGGACTTCATTATTATATAGTGAACATTGAAAGGTGCCAGTCTATTGGAAGTCATAGTTCCCCCACAGTATCCAATGATGGAGAAAAATTACAAACCCCCCCCAAAAAACATAACAAAACAAACAAACAAACAAATCTCCCAAAGAGTTACATCTCAAACATCTCAAACTCTACAACCTTCTGTCAGCAAACTATATGTTGTAGTGGCCATATTATGCTCACGCTCAGTCATCTAACTAGAAATTATGGCACCTCTAAAGTAGCTTTGTACCTAGCCTAACTCCAAAACCCTTATTGTAAACGAGTGGATTTGACTCAAGTGTGTTTTGACTGGTCAATTCACTGGAGGCCTGCTAATGGGCAGAGCTAATGGAATGTACACAACTCCTGTTACTGGTCAGACACATACATTTTCAACATATCGGTGTACTACCAATATTTTCAGTATTTCCTGTAAATGACCTCAAAAAGTTCTTCCATATATGTTAAACTCAAAATCAGATTCAGGATATGACACTAATTAAAGGCCATAATTTCCTTGAGTAGCCATATTCTCTAGACAGTGCATGTCCACAAAAGCAAGAGCTTCAGCTGTCTTTTACAACTGTGCAGTAATGATTGAAAATGGTTTCCATTGTGGTGGAAGTAACTCATACTGCTTTGGTTGTGAAGAAAAACTGATCAACTATGATACAGTGGAACAACTTGTTTCTCTGGGCATGTGATGGAGTGAATGTATTTGTCTTTTCACAACACTTCACGTCAGGCTGGTTTATTTATGAAGGCCCAGTATGCTGCTGGGTTTGCAGCAAAACTAAAGCTGAAAGCCAGTGTCTTTCCAACGGCAGAAGACCATGAATTTGAACCAAAAGTGCTAATTAAATTGTCTGTATTGTGTTGGCAACAATGATCCAAAGCACAACAGTGAAACAAAATGGACAAGAAAAAAATAAATAAATAAAAAAGGTATTTTAATGATTCAATCAAAGCCCAGAATTCAACCCATCTGAAACATGGCAGTTTAAGAGAAGCATGCATACATAATTGCCTGCCACCCTCAACTAAACTAAAGCAATGTTGTAAATAAAAGGTGAGCCTTAATTTCCCTACAACAAAGTAGTGTAAGTAATATAATTGTTTCAAGCAATTATTGCCAAAAATAAGGTGCAGAAGGTGCACTTACTTTCTCGATTGGATTTTAAAAACATTTACTCTTTTCACTAAATAAAACACGAGTTACATCCAGTTAAATTAAATAAATCATGCCAAGAATGCCTTTGAACATCAGGCCACTATTTGAACTCTTATCTGTATAAAATAAATTATGCCTGTGGCACTAGCACAAAGACTTTGACCCCATCATTTCTGATTTAAACATGACAGACGCTAGGCTAAATACCATGATGACAATAAATGGCTAAACACTTCAGCTACAATGAATGTCTCTAGTGATAAGATCTGGAAAAACTAATGTCCTGAGGCACATCCATAGAGCATAATGCCAAATAGAGGCACTTAAATTTGACCAGGACCTTTAAACTTTCCAATTTGTGAAGTGATGTTTTAAAGTACAGCACACTGCAACTGTCAAAACTTATTCCCACATTGGTGTAGGACATGAAGAAAAGGTTAAGCACATCGTCTATCTGAAAATGCCTAAATCTGAAGTCACACATAAACTTGGCATCAGGATAAATCATGCCATCACTGCACTTCAGTTTTCTCATTATCCATACCTTTCATGACATTCACAGAAAGAAACAAAGCATCATGCCAACACCTACTCTGTGAGAGAGCTCTTTCAGTTCAGCTCAAAAGCTGAGAGCTCCAAACCTCCACACCACAGTGTGGGCAGTGCTGGCAGAGCCATGTGCCTAAGAACCCTGACTGAGTGCAACAGTTGGACTAATAACAGAACCAAGTAAGTAAAATGGACACACAACAAGGACTGCTCTAGGTTCACAGATGAAAAGCAGGTTGACTCCTGCCCACCTCTTTCTTATTCAACAATGGAAGGTGTCCACAATACCTCTGAGGTCTTAGTGCCATGAGGGGCGGTGAGCTCTCAGCTTCAGCCACTTCAGGGTAAAGCAAATCACTTTAATATGTTAAGAAGATTAAGCTGGATAAATGTCTAGATACATTTTTTTGAAAAGCCACGTAAATCTCTAGTGTTTTTATTTGGGGAGGGGCGGTATGTGAGTCAGTTGAGACGATCAACACAAACCCACCAAAATGCAGAGCGATTGGCTGGTAAAAATTGGGCTTATTTGAGATTTTGCATTTTTAAGCTTCTTGCATCTAAGACCATCCCACCTCTTTCTTATTATTTTTAACACCAACCTTTGGGACAACAAAACTAGGAAAAAATTAAAAAAAAAAAAAAAACACTGGTCACAGTTTCATCTGCTCTCAGCTTAGACTCGGCAGCCTTATCCTGCTTATGTTGCTCTTATAGCTTTAATTGTGCAGGTAAACGTTTTACCTGATTTTTAATCTGCTGGTGACAGCTTGTAAGAAAATACACAATGAAAAAAAAAAGAAGATTTTAAGTTCAACTTGTTTAAAGTGAAGCACTTGAGTAGCTTGCACAATCCTGCTATGCACTTTTTAAATAGATAAATCACTTAATCAAATTAATTAATTGAAGAAAGCATATTCTAAAATGTAGGTTAGGTGACTGACTCTCTTTTTTAAAGTATTAAGAATTAGTGATCTGAGGGTGTCCGCCTGTCAACCTGCTGTGCTGGAAATTGAGTGTGAAAATGAAAGAGAGAAATGGAACAAATAATGTAAAGGGATTAACAAATCATTTGCATAACATTTTCAGTGCTTCCAAACTACAGGATCAAGAAACTGGGAGTGAAAGCAGTTTTATCATTCCCTCAGATCAATTACCACATCAATAGGCCTGATCTTGACTACTTTAAGGAGCCTCTGAATGTCAAAAGGAAAGTGAATTTCTTAATCAGATCTAATAAAAGCACTAAAAAAAAAACACCAGTGAGGTAACTAAACTAGCTGCAAAGTGGCTGAAAACACTCTGCTAAAAAACTTGAGCGGTCTATCTTACTTTACTTTCAGTGTGCCAAACATGTATTAACCTGTTTTTTCCTTTCACTCCATCTCTCCATCCAGAGTTAAGACAATAAGACCACTGAGGAGATGAAGGGGATGGCATTATGGAGAGCTAAGCATTATGAGAAGCCCCGAAGCTGTTCTTAAAGAAGGTGAATCAGAGGATTGGGACACAACTGTAACTAAACCCCATACCGGACCACAAATGAGAAGCAAAAAAATTTAAACAAAAAAGAATAACAAAACAAAAACATTTCAGGCAACATGCCACTAAGCCAAGCATCTGGGTCTTAAGCAAACTTTCCTTCATCACTTTTAACTTTGTGATTACTTAAGTTCTAAAACAAAAGAGGCTGTCAAAGAAAAAAAAAAGTAATTTACTTCAGCTTCAAACATGAGCTCCAAAGTAATACTATAAAGTTTTTCAGTCTGTAGTCACACTCTTCATATTTAGGACAAATCATACCACTAGAATGTAAAGAAACAGTTTTATTATTAATATTATTATTATTATTATTTTTTGCTTTACCTATTCTTCTCTCTCTTCAGAAAACGTACGGGCTTCTTATTGTGCCAAAGTACGACCAAGTCATCCCCAGATCTTACAGTGATTCTCTGGCAAACGTTAGTTTTCACCGGATCATATAAATAGAAATTTAATCTTGTATGTTTGTCTAAGTATCCACAGTAGCAGATGCACTTCTCATGCAGATTATGAGTCTCTGTTTGAACAGATCTAGCAGTCAATGTATATGAACTGACAGGAGAAAGTTTCTGCTGGAATAGTGAGTAATAATCAGGAGGAACATGATCAGATGGCATCTTTTATTAAGGACCTGTTGCTGCTTTGTGGTTGTTGTTTTTTTTAAAGGAAATTTGAATCTGATTAATAAAGTTCATCACTGCCAGATACTACCTTGTTTCCTAAATTAAAACATGAATTGGTGTGTTTTTATTAAAATAAATATATAAATGAAAAAAAAAATCACTACATAAAGTATCGACTCTTATTCAGCTGGCTTCACTTTCTTCTAAATTTAATTTTCTCTGAACTTTTATCAAATGGATGCAAACCTGCAATTTTCTCCAAAGCTCTTGACTCTTGCACAGAAATGTGACTGTTATCATTTACATAAGCATTGCAGAGCTTTCTAAATCTTTTCTCTCTCTTCTACTGATAAAACAATGATTGATAAAAGATTTATAAAATTCACAGTCTGGGAGTGCTGGCCTCTTTAGTCCTATCCTGAATGTTAGGTGAAGGAATATCACAAAGAGAACAAAGATATCTAAACACACAGAGTTCTGCCAAGCATGACAACATATCTGAGTATGTCGAGAAAAGAAGAAAGCAGGAAAATAAGACGACAGAAAGAAGAAAATATTAGTGTAATGGTCAATGATAGATGTTTCTAGATATTTTTTTGACAGAGTGTATAGGTGCAATTTTGTGCACCTGCAATGGTCTGACAGCACACAGACTGCAGATTGTTGTTCTTCTGTGTGAGAAGTTAGTGAAGATTTATTGTTTCTATTAATAACAATGAACATATTTCAGCAATCCATGCTTCTAGTCAGAAAAGTTTGCTATTGTTTCCTCTTCAGAAGCATGCATGAATCAAATGAGTTATGTAATAATGGGCAGTGACTGAAGGGAGCAGGATACAGGTCATCTTCTTGAGCTAGTATAATGACAAAGAGGAACATTATCTCAGGAAATGAATGCTCTGAGTCCATGCCAAGCATGCCACTTTGATACATCAGAGCCACCTGATGACACCGAATACAAAAATAGATGGGTATTACAATAAATGCACCACTTTTTAACTGAGAAAGGCACAAGCAAGTGCTTTATATGTTCTTTGAATCATGCATCTTTAACTTTGCACTAAATGAGGTCCAGCTTCTACTGAAACTAAAATTCTTATCCCGTTCTCCCATTGTAACGACCCCAAAATGAAGACCTATCAGGAATCCTGAATGGGTGGACATGTAGGTTTTCCTGGGAATGACAGGGTCTGTTAGAGAGGAACCCCACCCTCGCTTTCTCCAGCATGCCAACACACAGGAGAGTGGGCAGCGCTGAGACGGCAGCCTGCCGTGGGCACTGCCAGGCTTAAAGCTGCCCTGTCGTCATCAGAGCCTTGTAGAAAAGAACACTGAGATTCACAAAAAAAAAAAAAAAAAAAAAAAAAAAAAAGGGGGGGGGGGGGTATCGTTGCATTTAAATCCTCTCAACGCCCCCACATGTTTTAGCAAAGCATAAAAATCATTCACGGGGAGAGAGAAAGCAAAAAAGAAAAAGATATAGGGAAATATAGAGGAAACAGCTATTAGCAGCAGTAAGCAAGCTCGAGAGATCATAGTGAGGCAGCTCTAATCGCAGTAATGGTTTAAAACCTCATTCCATCCACCAGATGCAAGAAATGTGTACCCAAAAACAAGGCTTTAAAATCCCCCATGTCTAAGAATGTGTCCTGTGGCTATGGTCCCTACTAAAAAAGAAAAACCTCCAAAACTGCTTCCAATTTGAGAGCAACTATGTGATAAAGATAGAAGTGTTGCGGTGCTGTTCAGATGAACTACATCAGAGAAAGATGACCATAAAAGTATGTGGCAGTCCTTCAGATGAGAAATTAAACATGGTTGTGCTCATATGTGTGTATATGAGGACAAATCTTTTTGTCAATTTATTTATTTTAAGGCAAGAATGCAGGTAATTTTAGAAGATGGATTGGAAAGGAAAATAATATTATAACTAATATATATGCAATCAGGCGATTTATAATTTGCATAAAAAGCTCAATTAAACATTGCATTTAAAATTGTTTAAGAGGGAGGAATTCTCTTAAATGTTCTTTGGCTGTGCCAAATCCACACCTGGATAACCTGCCATAGAGATGAATATATTTTGAGTTTTTTAATCCTTTTTTTTTGGTTCCAAATTTCCTAAATGCATGTTAGCATTTGCAATTCATTTTAATGCTGATGTTTAATGTTTAAACACTTAAGTTTAGATTTTCAAGAAGCTTAGAGGCATTCATTTTGAGATCTGAAAACTTTTTTCAAGCATCAGCTAGAGCTTTGATCTAAATCTCAGGAAAAATGCTGAATGCAGAAAGAAATAGTGCAAATACTTATAATGTTACCTTAATATAAATATCATATTTGCCACTAACCAAGATTTCTGTTCATCACAAAAAAATGCAATAGATATAGCCTTTTTTTAAAACAATGTGAAATTTTAAGAAAAATTACAACATTAATTTTGACAAAATACCCAGTATGGTTTCTACACTCACTGATCACTTTATCAGGTATTCTTTATTAGTTATACCTGGTATACCTAATAAAGTGGCCACTTAGTGTATATAGCTAAGAATTGTTCTCAAGACTCAAGTTCTATCTAAAAATGCTACTTATAATATAATAAAATTTTTCAAATATGGGTTTTCTTTGCCTATATTTTTGTGTAGATGTCGCAGTTTGCATTTTTCTCAAACATTTCAGTTCATTAAGTTAATTTATTGATGAAAATGAGGACAAAATATCCTTTAAAAATGTCCCAGAGGAGATATGTTAAAGTGCAGTTCTATCATCTAACAATTATTTCTAAATATGTTTAGTGAAGTCCAGCATTTATTAACATTTTGTACTATCTTTACTTATAACACTAACTGTAACCAAGCCATGTTGTTATGCAGTTTTCTCTCTTTAGCCAATAGATATCCCACTCACTTCAAATTGTAGATGCTTTGGAGGTTTTCTGAGCATAACTAGTATGTCTAAAAATGCTTCATTAACACATATGCCAGGTTTTTGTAACACATAAGTTCAAGCGATGAACAGTAGCTCTAAAGTTTGGACACAGAAATCTACAGTTTTTGTGGCCCTTTGCTTTTGTTTTTGGTCATGAGCACATATTTAGAGGCAGGTTTATGGCAGTACTGCCCACTGTGTTTTATTACAATTACTCAGCAGGCTTGCATCCCGTCCCAGTAATGAAGTGGGTGTTACAGTGGGTGGATTCGAGCGGCCACTATTTTGTATCCCTGCTATTTGGTACAAGGGCTAAGTGACAGAGAGAAGCAGCAGTGCTGGCAGCACGGTGCAGTGACAGAAAGCGTGGTGGACCAGCAGCACAACCACAGAATCACAGGCAACAATCTGAATCCTCTGCAGTTTGTGTTTACATAAGTGTCAGGAGAAATAGAGAATCACATTTCGAAGCCTGGTAAATAAAGTTTGTATTGATTTAATCTAACATGTAATCTGTTTTGCTGTCTGACACTGATTCTGGCAATAACGGAGAATCATGTAAGACAGCATTATAGATAATACGACCATAGATCAAATGGAGTTTGGGGAAGAGAAGGGCAATAGATCATGCTCAAGCTAGACTGCTTAGCTCTGGAATTCATAAACTAGCTCCTAAATCGAGGTGGTTTTCAATTTAAGTTTTCAATTTATAGATGTAGGATTTTCTGCAGGTTTTCAGAGGACGAGGGCATGTATCACTTTCATCTTTTGCACAAAAAAAGAAAAGGAAAGAAAATACATTGGCAAATACACAAATATAGACAAACTGATTTAATAATTTCTTCATTTCTTCATCTTAACATGACGTGCCTGACTCTTTGTACAGCCAAAGCATTTGACGGGTATGTTTGTATATTTTGTAATCATGCAGTACAAAAAAGTTTTTAGGGCACAGTAACCTGTCATGTTATTGTTGGGCTTTTCTTTCAAAATTTCCTGTGCTTCTGTTTTTCATTAGCAGAAAACATTCTTACAACAACAACAAAAATGATAACAACAATAACAACAACAAAAACAAGAACAACAATAATAATAATGTGCGTTGTTCTATTTTAACTCAGAGGTACGGTATTTGAGTTGCTGCTGTAACTTGAATCGATCTACTCTTAAGCCTTGTTTTCCACAAAGACTGAAAAACGATATGGTTCTGTTAGCTGCCTGCTGCATCTTATCTCTGGCTTTAATAATTTTAAATTACAACTCCTTAAAGACTAAGATTTACTCACTGCAGCTTTACTACTGTTTTCTTTATTGGATTATATCAAAACTAACCTAAGAAGATTAATATATTCCAAATACTTGATATCTTGGGTCAAATAACATTTCTGACATTATGAAAAATTTGTATAAAACATAACCTTTCTTCAGGTCAACGGCGTTCAAGGGCCTGCAAGTATGAGCTGCTAGCACCACCCTGTGGTGATAGAGAGTAGTACATCCACTACATGTTACACAAATCATAGACGGCGACGCTAAAGTATAAGCTCAAACTGAGGAGATAACAGATATTAATAGAACAAAATACATACAATTTCAAGCCTGTATTTCACCCAGGAGGTTTTTTTTTTTTTTTTTTGCTGAGACAACAAACTAAGCTCTGTTGTACTTCTTTAATGCATTACTGCACTCTAGTGTTAACAATCAGCATATACACACTTTTCCATGAACCTACGTTGTCCCAGTGTAAACATTTTATGACTAGTCCTTGTAATAACAAATATGGCTTTCTTTGATACGAAGTAAATATAACAACTAGGTAAATAAATGTAAATAAGTAAAACACTATTACAACCTCCCCTTGACCATTACAGCAGACTGAAGTAAAGTACATCCGGATTGTACATACTTGTACAAATTTGTACAAGTATATGCTTGTCTGCTTATCTTTCAAAATTACTGTCTTATCTAATATGCTTTTCAGGTTAATCATAAATTGTAAAGCAGCTTTTAAAATTTTCTGTTTAATGGCCTCTTTCAAACACAAGATGTCACTATGATAGACCCACAATACTACAAATATAAGGAGACTGACATAAACACATCTTACCTTCTTTGCTCCAGTGAAGTAAGTTTGTGGGGCTTTCCACACACTGCTGATTTTCTCTCTGAGCTTCTGGTATTTTGGGATTATGAGGCATTTGTCGATGTCCAGTTCTGGATAGATAACTTCAAGTCCGCCACTTTAATGGAGATTATTTCAAAATATAAACATGTAATATTCAGTATGGAGCTGTAGTGAACAAACCCACATCCTGAGTTAAAAGATCATCAATTAATACGATGTGTAAATACTGTAATGAGAAAAATTATTTATAAAACATTTAGTAAAAATGAATGAAGCACTTTAGCAACTGCTCTACAAACACAGCCCTCTGAGACATAAAACCTACTTACTGACAGAAGGAGGCATCCAGCGGGTTCAAGGTATCTTGTCTTGTTTCCACCTTGAGAGGCCCCAAAATGGTGAGAAATAACACCAAAAATGGTCCTTGTGAAGCCTGTAGAATAGTAGAGCTTAATGAGGAAAGAGCAATTTTGTTTTCAGACATTGTTTTATATGTTCATATTTTGAGTTGATTTCTCAGGTATGCATTGTTGTTACAATGAAAAAAACACCCACTTTACATATAGTTAGTTTTGACTTATATTTCATTCATAATAAATGACCGATAAGCTGCAGCCACATGTCCTACATGATTCAAGTGATATATAACAACATATTTTTTTCAAGGTGTAAACTAATTGAAATGATTAATTACACCTGCAACATGAGGATACTAGATGTAGAAGAATAGTATTAAAGAAGCTGTTATGACCATTTGAAAACTTTGTTGAACCACCAGTTTGTTTGTCAAGTGTAGCAATGTGGTGGTGCAAAAAAGGAAGTGGCAGGAATAGCAGTCTTATTATAACTGTCTTTCTCTCCATTTTCCAACTTCATTTAGTCTGTATTCAGAATTTTAAATGTTTAGACTTTTTGACTATAGCTTGCTTCAGCTGAAGTTGCATTTCCAGCATAGGCTACCATGGCAAGACAACCTGTTAAGAGGTTAACACCAGTTACATCACTGAGCCATAAATCCTGCTGTGTCCCATACGCTGACGCAGAAGTTGTTTTGTCCAACAACCATAATGTAAGAACATCTTGAGTTTAAATTCAGTAAAAGTGGAGCAAATGACTTATGTTGTACCCCTACGCTGTATCCGTTTTTCTCTTAAGGATAATTTTTTTTCCATGTTTGACCTTCTACTTCCATGGTTTTTTTTTTAGGTACTCTTTGGCAGGGTTTATTTGTGTCATTGAGTACATTATGCGTCACTAGGATAAAATTATTTCATAATGCCAACAATATAATCCCTGTGACAATATATCGATAACAAAAAGTTAACATGATTATCTTACTTAGCTGATTTCAGCTCAAATACACATACACACCTATAAACACACATACATTTATTGGCTCTTTAAAAAAATGGCATCAGCTATGTAAGAATCAATATCAATGAACCTTAATATGTACACAAAATAAAACCACACATCATTCATAACAGGACAACTCTGCAAGTGTGCAGCCTTAAGGAGACTGTCCTATTAGATGTTTACAATTATATTATTTGTAATTCTATTCTTAAAGCCTAACTTAAAGAGCCTGAAATATTATCATAGATCTCATTAAAACTTTGACGAAACAATACTAGGGGTACCCAATATTTAGTGTGTGTATGTGTGTGTGAGTGAGTGAGTGAGTGAGTGAGTGAGTGAGTGAGTGAGAAAGAGAGAGAGCGAGAGAGAAGTATATATGTACACTCGACCACTTTTCAGGTCCTTTATTTTTTCTTCATATAATTAATTTATAAAGAATTTGCTTTGTTAAACTTCCCATGTCTATCTGCCGGGTCCAGACAACACATTAGCAACATTACTCTCTAGTTGAAAATAATGCTCTACACAAAAGGGTTACTTTTAATTGGCGTTTCTAATTTGTTAATATAACTTTAAAGAAATAAAAATTCAAAACTAAAATTCGTGACAATGTTGGGGTCGTGCGCTGCATTTGAACATGCTCGTGCGTTTCTAAATTTACTTTAGTAACACTGACACACACCGCCATTTCATGTCATTGCCTTACCTTACTTATTAAATGATAAACACATTTGAGGTTGTGGCTCGCGCCAAAGCGGTGAAGTAAATATAATTCAACTTCTTTAGTGTAGAGCTCATTTGTTTTCACTTCATTTGTGCGGTGTCGCATTTTACACGTCGACGCGATAGAAATTAGGAAGTGTCGTAAAGTTGACAGTTAGTAAGCGAAACTGCATATACACCAGAGTTATCCGGTGCAACTTTATAGAGGCTACAGGCATTTTTAGATAGACATTACCATCTGTTTGGGGTCGTTTTCTTGTGTTTGGACGTTTCCTCTTCTGGATCAGAGACGCTCTTCAAGCCGCTTCTGCGCATTACAGGGTCCGACTGACGTGTGGAGCTGCAAAAGTTTCATGTCACCAAAAAAAAAAAAAAAAAAAAAAAAAAAAAGCTCTCACAAGGGAACTCACGCCGCACATGTAGCTCCTTGTTTATTTATTATTTTTTAAACACATTTTCAAGAACACATGCCACAGAACTTCAGTTTTACAGCTTCTAAACCGTAAAAGCAGGTTTTGAGAACAGAAAATACCCAGAGACTACTGAAAATGTCAGCCAGGTTTCAAACACTGAGAAAACATTCAAGTTTTTTTCATTTGTTGTTTATTTATTTATAATTTTTTATTGAATTTTCTACCATTTCTGAACAAGGCCTCTTAAACTATGCAGTAGTGATTGTGCAGCATATACACTATATTCCTGGTGCTGCTAAAGCTTTGGTTTGTGCTTCTCTGCAGCTGTGATATAGCACCCAAACATATTGAAAGGGCCAAGTGGCAACTTTGTCATAATTTATGATGTATCCTGTTGTTTTTTTTATTTTATTGTTTTGTTTTGTTTTTTACCTGATGTTGTCTACTAATCTTGTGATGTTGCAATATCTGGAGAAATGCAATTTGAAGAGAACCTGGTGCTACAAAGCAGTGCAAATCTGTAGTTTCAAAGCCAGACATTTGGAGATGCATAGTACACAGCAGAGTCTATGTTAAGCTATGCAATAGTTGTACCAGTTCCTATGCAAAGTCTGAATAGCAGAAGTCGGCACACCCATATATTTACACATTTTCTAACTTCCATTGTTCACAATGTTTCAACATTTTCCAACTATGTAGGCTTAAAAGCTAAGCTCATTAAAAAAAAACTTTAAAACAACGAAATGCATTTGAAATCCCTGCATTTATCTTATGGTAAATGTCACAATTTGATCATCAGTTGTAGATTGTAGCCTAGTCTGGCCTTGTCTAGCCTCTTTGACTGTTTTGTGTTTACTTTAAAAAGGACACAAACTCTGAAGAGTGTTCACTTCAAAGCACGCTCATTAAACACCTCGAAACACAAACCAACCAAATGCTTTCCAACCAAACTACGGATCGTGCACATTTACAAATACACACACAGCCTAGAGAGCACCATGGCAGCGTAAAATACAGCAAACAAGCTAGCAACTACAGTAGCACTACTTTTACATTCAATACCACACACACTGTACATTAAGGCATGAGGTGTCGTTAATGCAAAATATCACCAGAATGAAATGCATGTCTGTGACCATTATGAGTCACACTGAGCTGTTGATTAGACGTTACTGAAATGATGTAATTAAACAGAACATTCGGAATTAGTATGAAGCTAGCTCAACAGTGTTTTTGGAGGCATGTGTCTCTCTTAATAACTGAAAATTTGTGCCAAAATATTTAAACAATTAGGGTACATTGAATGCAAGTTCCTGTTTTTTTTAAATGAACAATAGAAATGTTAATGTAAGTAAGATATAGCTAAAGCTACTGCTCAGAGCACCAACACCACCTCTTCTTAATGTCTTACATTTTAAATTAGGACAAGCAATACATTTTCACAATCACTGAACTGATTAATACCACTTCAAGATCTCTGTTAGGTTGCCGCATTTGTGCAAAAGAACAATGAAAAAAAGAACTAAAGCGAGTTTTTCTTCAACATGTGCCGCAAATATCTCAAAGGTTTTAAACAAAACAACTGTTTTTTTTTGTTTGTTTGACTTGGAAGGTTAAAGAAAAGAGAAGTGCAGTTGTTTCAAGCCTTTGGGAGTCACTAAGACCTGGATGACTAATTTCATAACAACAAAATGGATATGGATGTAGTGTATGCCTTTACAATGTAATTTATATGTGAATATGTCTACTTCACTTTGCACTCTAATCCTATTTTACTATTATTCAACTGTTTGATTGAATTGCCTGTACGTTGAATGTATGCTAACGTAGGTTATAGAAGAGAAAAAGCTGGAGGTCAGCACAATGAGTATTCAGTCATTTTCAACAGTTTCTAGCTGCACAGTAACTAAATACAAGTCAGATAAGTCAAGTTTATATTCGGTATTACTCTGTAACAGAAAGATTTTACGCACTGCCTGCAGTGTACAATGCTAAGTAACAGCACATTAGTGTGATGCAAGTCATTTGCAGCGCATCTGATATTTAATACAATTTACAATACTGCCCGTCTTCACCGAGCACCGTGCCTCCAAATCCAAAAACTCTGCAGCCCATCTTACAATCAAGTACAACAATAGATGACAATCTTGAACACATACCGTGAAGTATGCAAAACAAATGATTTGATCTTCACAATTTTTCTGGAAACATTTCAGATATATTGGGTTTTATATCCTCTTTCTTTCATTTTTTTCCCATAACACCATATAATCTTCAGTGCCGCTCTCCAGTGTGGCGCTACAGGAGGTTCTTGTGTGCATCTTTGTAGAGTCCCGAAAGTGCTCAAGGTGTGTAGAAGATTCGGAATGGCTTCACTCAGGTGTGAGGAAGTCTTTTCATATGCACAAGCTGTACATATCCAAATGCAAACAGTCAGAGGGCAGTCTGTTATCAACTAAATTTCTGAAGGCCAAATTGCCACCAGAGAAAGATCTAGTCACAGATGGATGGAAATGTCCATGTAGTTGCTTCAGCTCTGAAAATAAACGTGTTGCTTTCCAGGATGACAGTGATCAACACGATAAAACCATCCAGTTTAAAATTAAATGATTCTTGCTATATGCGTGCTAGAAAGCCTCATTCAGCAACACATATCAAATATTATTGGTCTAGTTTGTTTTTTGCTGGCATATTACAGAAAACACATGTCGTATATTCTTGATTTTGGGATGTCTTGTGTAACAGGACACTGAATGCATTCATGTAAACTAAAGCCCTTTTGTGACGAGAGGTCACAATGTACAAGATTACAATACTTAAATGTTAAATGTGTCCAGTCTCACACAATTTTCAGTTATGTAAGCTATACACAAATATTAAAAAAAGAAATATGGATGTACAAAAATTAACAGAAATAAATGTTGCCAGTATTTTTTTGTCTTTTGTGCAGACATGCTAATAATGAGGGTGGTTGGAGTGAATGACTTCTGTAACTGTTTCCAGGCAGGCCATGCTATTGTTACATCCTGTTGGTGAGATCATGTGGATTGGCAGATTGTACAAACACTTAAGGACAAAGTGTTTTATCTCTGAGACTTAGGTTCTGTGTTGAGTTGCTGGTTGTTGCAGCTGATAAGCAGCACTTGGTTATCAGTTCAGGTTAACAGATGGTGAGTTGGAAAGTTCTGTGCCAGCAGGATGGTAGTTTTAAAATTTAAAACTCAAATGGTGGACTATATAACAATTCATATGAGTTACACTGTGCCAGTTTTCAGTAAGGTTCATATCTCTGAGGTACGAGTCTTATACATACCAAATTTGAGAAAAAAAAGGTCCTCATTTTGATCACAACGCTGAACTTTCCTCACAAACCTGGAGCATTAGCCTTCAGAGGCAGGTGGAGAAACAGTGGACCTAATTATCCAGGGTGGGCCAAGCAAGCAGCACTTATCTTCTGGAACATTATCTTTTTTAAATGTTTTTTTTATGACTTGCACACACAATGATACACTCCAGATTGGACCCACCCTTACCACTTGGTCAGATGACCGCAGATGAGCCAGAGGGAGAGTTTGAGTTCGGGGAGGAAGGAAGATTCCAGAAGAGCCACTTGCGTTTACATTGCCGCCTCTGGTACAAGTAATCCTCCTTGTCACGTTCTTTGCGTGCTCTTTGGTAGTGGTCATCTTCTTTCAGATACCAAACAGGTGGCCAACGATGCTTCTCGAAGTATTCTTGGTTCTCTGCATCAGAATATATTACTTCAGAAATTTAAAAACACTGTTCTTAAAAACAAACAAACAAAAAACCTTTAGAGTAGTTTCACTGGATTATTGATCAAACCATAGTATGGCAGCAACCATTAATTCTAGGAGTCCATTACCACACTAAAAAAAAAAAAAATACTAGGCTTATTGAGGTGCAATGAGTCAACTACGTTTTACCTTTTAATTTTTAATTTGCCACATGGATAAACACCAAACACAGCCTTTTCAGGCTGTAAACCATAGGAAATGTTTTTTAAGCATTACTGTTTGTCAGAAGAAGTATTTGTGTGTTACCTGTAGATTTGGCCTTCATGTCCCTGGGAAACTTGCGGCAGACGCTATTGTAGTTGGTGCAAATGTGATGCAGACACCATCCAGTGAGTTGCTGAGCGCCATGGAACTATTGATACATGAAATTAATTGATCATTTTTGAGTGGTATCTATTGCTTTGAATGAATGCCTACACATAATTGAAAAATAAGGATAATTAATCAATTAATGAAAGAAATGTTGATAATAAACTGTTGTGACCTGTGCTTTGTTTTCCATTTTGTGCCAGCCAGCCAGCCAGTGTAGCTCAACCATGATCTGCCTCAGTTTAATTAACATTTATTTTACTGTTCTGTATAAGCAAGAACACTAGTGATTATTCAGATTCCTCCAAACTAAATTGGAGGCATTTCCCTATTTAGTAATCCATTAGTAACTAATCAAACTTCTCAGGCTGACTCATACTACTCCTACTGTTTGTCTTACAAGGACAATGCTCCAAAATGTCTTTGTCCTTCATTTAGACAAATAGGAAAGATTGCTGTTTGAGTAAATATAGCTCCTGGGCCCCATAAGGCAGAGCTTTAAGATCACCTATGCCTCCAGAGAAGTTCTCTTTAAGAAATGGTCTTATCAATATAAATACAATAACCTAAAACATGGATAAGCATATAAATAAAGAAGAGATGCTTTCCCTGTCTGAAATAAAGAACACAGTACCTGGGCCACATCCAAGTACACCAGCACATCACCATCAATGTCAGCCCCCATCATCGCTGCTTCTGTCAAGACTGTTACAGTGTAGAGCTCTGAAAGAAACACGAAAACTGATATTTTTAGTCACTGACTTAAAAATGTACCAAAAGGGCTTTGTAATGCCTCCCTGTATTTTGCTGGGTCATACCTATACAAATTGTAATACCTGTTAGTGCAACCAGGTGGGGGAGACAAAGGCGATTGGCAAGAACAATAAGCTCCATCGCATCCAGGTCAGGCCGAGAACAAAACCTCCCCGTGTACAGATATTCCAGCACAGCTCTCATGCAGCTGCGAGTTGTGTTAGGAAACTGCACCTTAGACACGGGAATGTAGAACATCATGACTCAAATTGGCTGGTTTGTATCTTGAGTATATACTCTATGCTTGCTAAAACAATATCCTTTCTTTTGCTTTGTTATATAGATTTTACTGCATGTAAAAGTCTCCAGCGATACAAAGCTGGGTGTTCACACCTTGAGAAGCTGTGCTATTATCTAAACAATGAGAGCTGACTGATAGAGACAGAAACTAAAATAAAATGTTTCAGGAAAAAACTAACAAAGTGCCAAAAAATAAAATACTAGAAAGAGAAATATATATAACAGATCCCAAACCCCAAAATCTTTAACCTGGAAATAGTATGAGTTCTTTCAGATAACATATAAAAAAGAAAAAAAGATCTGCTTTCCACTACTGTATTTACATGAGTAAAATAAATAGAATGAATTATTTTTCAGCTTTATGTCTTCTTTAGCCATTGCGGCAAATACAGAAATAAACAAGAACACATCAGGTTTTTCAAATTCCTAACGCTGATTAATTGTGAGGACTTCTGAGAAAATCTTTGGAGGATAAGCTGAGTTTTGATTACTGGAAATGACATTATTAGAATCCTAAACAATCATCAAGTGCATTTATTTAATTACATGCATTATTAGAGAGGAAAATAGAAAAGCAAATAAAACATACATCAGAAACATAAATTTGAATTAATCTTATTTTCCATAAGACACGTAGCATATTTATTAAATTGCATGTATTAAACTTTATGTAATAGTCTGCTTTATGAGTTAAGCAAATACATATTTTGTTTTTACTTACCTCTTTGGTGCAGCTCTCTACAAAAGGCCCGCCAAACATAGCTGCCATCCAGTCACAACTAGAGATGAGTAAAGGCTTGTGTGCCATGATTGTCCCATCGTCTAGCTTGAATACTACATCTGCAATATCAAAGTGAGATGCTGGTAACCCCAACTCACAATTCTAATCATTTTACTTAAACTAGTAAATATGGACAACCAGGGATAATAATTCTTCCCTCACCAGAAAAAGTGCCTTTGGCCAAACACTCCTTTACTCTGTTTGTGCGGCGTACATGGAAGGCTTTGGTGATTTCTTGGTTCATGAAGGCTTCGTTGTTAAGTATATTTGCCACCATCATCCGAAGGTCAAAGACTTCCAGCAGCTCAGCGATGTGTGCAATTTGCATTAATTCCTTCTCATTTTCATCTAGCTGACCTGTGTACAGGTAGCGAAGTACAGCTCGAAAAGGACCGAGCTGCATGGACTGGTCCATGTGTACTACAGTCATGAGTCGTGGGCTGTATGTGACAGGGTCATCTACCAGCTCCTCCTGGATGCTGACGAAGGCTCGACTCCATGAGGAGAGCAGCCTGCCCCGTCGGCCTCCCTCTGAGTCTTTCAAGGTCCCATCACTGGTGCAAGCCCTCAGGTTGGCCCTGTCTCCGTCATCACTGCTTTCGCAAACGTCAAAGCTAGCAGCACGCATCAACAGCTCTCTGCCAGAGAGGGGACCACGAGGGGGCCTTTCAGGCTCCTCGCTCTGTGTGTCCATAATAAAGAGGTCATAAAACTTTGAGGAGGATGTCGCCAAGTATATCTTGTGTGCAAAGATTTTCTGTCGCTCCTGCAGGACCAGGATGACATCAGCACAGTGTGGGTCCTCCAGGAGACCAACGGGATGCTCCTCTGTCGTGGATGGGGGAGGAGGCACAGTGATTATAGGTGGGGGAGGTTTTGGAGGCAAGAAGGGTGCTTGAAGGAGAGGCCGTTGTACATTTCTGAGGTGAGATTTCCAAAACTGCAGATGGCGGCGTGAGATGAGAGCGGCTCGGATAGCATTATCAAAAACATCCTTGACTCCAAACTGAGCAACAACACTAGTTTCATAATATGGCACTCCTAGCTCTTTGGCCACCTCTCGGCCTCTCTCTGGAGGAAGAATCTCATTGGATTTGATGGGTCTGAAAACAAGAAAATAGTATCAAGAGCAAAAGGAAATGTGACACATCTTTCTGATACTACCTCTGAAAATCTTGAATGCATGGAGTTCAGACAAGCACCAGTACCTGGCTAAAGGTCTCCGCGCCCTGTTCACTGCCTCCAGGTCTGCATAGCGCAGGTCCAGCTGGCAGCCCACCAAGATGACAGGAGCGCGTGGACAGAAGTGCTTGATCTCAGGGTACCACATGGTCTTTACATGGTACAAAGAGTTGGGATTGGCAATTGAGAAGCAAAGTACGACAACATCTGACCTGTAGGGAAACCACAGTTGAAAGAAACTTAGAGTGCTTTATACCAAATACTAGTAAAAGAGAACTGACTTATACAGTTTCTCACCTGCCATAAGCAAAACGGCGATCCTTATGATGGTCTCCAAAAGTATCCCAGAGCCGGAGAGAAACACTGACATCATCCACAACATCCCTGGAGCGTTCTAACACCTAATCAGAGACAAAATATTGATGACTATTCCACCATCAGCTTCTCTACAGTCCTTAAAGACAGCAATACTAATAAAACTACTTCAATACTACTTCATACTCACCTCTTGGCATACTCTGTATTGGTCAATTGCCCAGACTGTGGGCACATGTGTAGCAAGTAACTGGTACTGGGTAAGTGTGGCATTGCAGGCCCGGGCACAGATGAGGCGGGTCTTTCCAACTGCATTGTCTCCAACTACCACGCACTTGATAGTTTCAACGTTTGGTCTCTCATAGTCCATATCAGAATCTGTCAAATGGGACCTGTGGAAATGATTGTGAAGCACAAAAAGCTGCTATCAGAGTCAGAGGTTATTACTTCATACCATCCTGAAAAACACTGAAAAGTGGGTCAACACACACAAGCACTTATAAATTCTCATCTGAGTTGTTCAGTCTGTCTGCAGAGCTATCTCATGACTTCCCTGTGCCCATTCACAAGTTTTTTCATCCTTGCTCTTTAAAGTGATACCATAAAAAAAGAAAAAGAAGAAAGAACATCTGAGATGCTTTGATCAATGGAGTAAACAAAAAGATAAATAGGATAGGTTAAAAAAAACCCATAATGTTTTAAATTAGTCTTTTTTAAAAAAGTGTTCACCACTATTTACCTACTATGAGTTACTAAAAAACTGACTGAGTTATATCTGTATTCAATAATCTTTAAGGCTGATATTCCTTCCTCTGGGACTTTATTACCTTCTATGCATAGCTTATCATTATAACCTTAATAAAAACAACATCAAGCTTTCATGTTTAAATACCAGAGTTTGGCCCAAACACACTCGTGAAAGCATCATAGACACAGAGGACAGCACTTTTACATAGTCATTCATGATTAGATTGTCATAGTGCTATCATCTTATGAATGAGGTAATTTAACCCTTCCATTCCAGCAATCTTGCATGCATGCCAGGACCATAAAAGGAAACAAAATTTGAAATAATAATAATCCACAGTTTTAGGCATCACTTTTGATTACCAACACTTCACCTAAAAGACTTACTCTTTTTGCTTATTTCTTCTGTAAAGACTAGTACGTTTTCATGTGTCCTATGCTTTGCCTGAACTGTATGGGGTGAGTCTACTACTATTTGTTTTTCACATGGTCACTTGGAGCTCTGTGTCATTCATAAAATCTCACTGACTGCAGTCCGCCTCCATAGACTCGCCTCACACCTCCGGAGGCATAAACAAAATCACAGTATGACCTTAAACTGGGCCTGTACAACCTATTAAGACATATCGCCCTCAATATTGCTCATTCATGTGCCCTTCCTCATAAAGCCTAAGCACACTGCGCCACTCTCGAGCATGTTAATGATTTCTAATATAGTCGGATCTTCTACACGACCAATGCGCAGTGCATTGAATCCATCGTCTTAAACGCAAGTAATGAATAAGGTTGCATCCTCCGTGAACAGCGTTAACAAAGGTGGTAAGAGTGGATATCCTACCAAGAGGAGCGACCAGTCCCTCCAGCAGCAGCAGCAGCAGCAGCAGCAGCCTCTAGTCAGGAGGCTTTGCTGCATTACACGTTATGTAACGCCCCGTCACTGACTGTTGAGCTGGTTTATCTCGCTCCGAGCGACTCCGTCGCGAAATAAATAAATGCCGTGAACCCTCCTTACCGCAGCATGAGGAAGTGCAGCATCGAGTTGGTAGTTGAACGAGATAAAAAGCAGGACTCCATCGGATGCGGCTTGCACCTGACGGCAGCTCGTATTTAACTTCATCTTCAAGGCAAGGTTGACCAAGGCTTGAAAATAGCCGACAGTGTATTTTTTTAAGTCCCCTGGTTCAGTGCAATAGGCGCTAATGCAATACCCCCAAGATAAAATATAAACAAACAAAACAAAACAAAACAAAAAACCCCGGAAGGCTGGTGTGCGTTCTGGTGGCGGTTTGCAGAGCTGCGGCCCTGACCGTCATGGAGTCATCCGCGCTCACTGAGGCCTCTGTAGCTAATAATAGGCAGGGACAGAGAGAGAGAGAGTGAGAGAGAGACTGGGAGGGAGAAAATTCATTACAAAACACTGATCCACTTTAAAGTCGCACAAATCTCATTCCACAGCTCCAAAGCAGCCTGGACAAAGTGGCCACCGGTCCTGCGTGAGTTTGCTTTCACGACTGTACGTTGGACAGTTTACAGAGTGGATTATTTATAGTATGACGACATTCTTCATGCATTCATTGAATAGAACTGACTGAAAACTGTGCTGGACCACAGTCTTAAACATATTAAGCCCCCCTTTGAATATCCATATCGTTTTAACGGGGAGAGATAGGTTGGGCTCATTAGAAATTATTTGAACCCTCTTGAGTCAATGTCCCCAGCTAAACAATCAGATTCAGATTTGCACACAAATGACACAATTCAGCTCTTTTAAATCTGGCTGTCATGCAGTGACCCTTAGTGTGCAGCAGTAAACTGACAGGTTAAGTTTAGTCAGCCAATTCTGTGTTAGTTTTTATCATTCTTGTTCTGTTTGATTCATAAAAATTCAAATTTTACTTCCCTATTATGAAAATCTCACAATGTCATGGTGCTTTTTTACTCAATATGCATGAAATCCCAACAAAACAATAATTGTGCAATCTGTAAAATTGGCAGCAGTCTATTCAGTTCATATTTGTTATGGTTACAACACGTTATTTATTATTCAAAACAATTAATAGTGCAGCATTACTTATTATGAATATATTTCATGTGGGGTGGTATTGTTTTTATAACAAAATTTAGCTATTAAAGTTTAGCTTATAGTGGAGTTATTTGCATGATTTAAAAAGCCTTTTACCATTGACAGTTAATGGAAGTCATTGTAAACAGATGATGGAGAGTTAATTGGGAGTTTTTACTGTGTCTCAAATAACACTTATTGGCTCTCTCGTTTGATGCATCCACTTTGCCCATAGTTTCACATGAAACACTACAAATGTTCCCAACAAACAATCTTGGTTTGTGCTGCATTAAGTGATCAGTTTGCTCCACTAGATGACGCTGGTGATCTATATTTCACTGATCTACTGCTTAATTCAAAGCCATGAACATGTGGAATAAACTGATTAATAAACTTAAAACAAATGGAAGAATGGATTTATGAAATTGTGATAAATAAATTATTCAAAATTAAAAACATTCAAAGTGAAGTATTCAAATTAAAATAGTTAGGGTTACTCTTTGGAAATTAGGCAAGTAAAGTGGTGGCAGGGTTTATTGTTTTTATTGTTATTCTAGGAATTCTGTTGTTTTTATGATCGGTGCATAATCTGCTTTTTTAAAAATAAGCTGCTCTTTCCTGTTTCAATTTTTTAAAACAAATCAAAGGTTTATTATTATAATTAGCATCAAACACAATAGAAATGATAAATATTCCACTAAATGATTTGCAGAGGAAAGAAGTATTGATTTCCTACACTTCACTTGGAATTGCTCAATCATTTATGTCAATGTTGTGTAAGCAATAACCATGCTTAACAACAGTTCGTGTCAGAGTCCAGTCCAATCGACTTGTGCCCTCCTGAATCATTCAGACAGCAAAAAGATTGTTACAGCCTTTGGCTTTGTCTTATTTTCTCTATGGCTTCTGCTGAAACAAACCCCCAGGCGCCTTTCTCTTTGGGTCCCTACCACGTCTCTGAGGACCTTGGCTTTATCCTTAAAGAGCCTCTGGTAGGTGGAAGAGCTCCTCTGATATACAACACAGTGTAACAATTAGCCAGACAGTCACTTTGAGCTGTTGGCTGTCAGGCAGCGAGGAAACAAGTGTCTGATCATTATTCTACACAAGGATAATAATCACAAATGATTCAAAACAAGACTTTAAATTTGACATTGGTAATGATGCTGATTTAGCCATAGATGAGCATATATAAAAATGTTGTTGCTCATATTCTTTTGTGTCATAAAACAAGGAAGTCATAACTGGTATTGACTGACTGGAATCAAGACCAATTGATTTAGATAAGGTGAAATTTGACTTTGGTCTTGTTTGTCTTGTTTGAACTTTACTTCAACAAGCAGCATGTGGTTTCAAGTACAATTCTTTTTTTAATACTTTTTGTCAAGTCTGAGATCCCTGTGGGTGTAGAAAAATAACATGAAGCACAAAGCTTTAAATAAAATGTAATATTAACATGCATTGCTTCATCACATGTACAGTTGTATTTAGTTACAGTTTTATTTTGACCCAAATTTATCTCTATACTGAAATTCTTTCTGCACAGGATGATCTCCCACCTTACTACCAGCCATGGATGGATATTGCCCTTCATGTCCCAGAGCTTGTGCATGGTCACAAGTTGCGGTCCTGTGTTACTGAGGTAAAAGGGGACAATAAACTGACAAGAACAGTCCACTGTTTTTATTGAGAGCTGGGTCAGCTTTGTTATTACTGTTCAGATGCCGCTGCTGAGCACCAAGTTTCTACGGAAACACAAAGAGCTACGACTGGCCCACCTGGCCCTCAGCATGATGACCATGGGTTATGTCTGGCAGGAGGGAGAGAATGACACTGTTAAGGTAATACTGCCAATGAATATATATTCTCCCTTCCTTTCACAGTTTACCCTACAAAATACCAGTTTTATGTGGATTTTCTTTTTTTTTTTGTTAATCCATTTTTTTTCAAAGATACTGCCATGTAATCTGGCTGTTCCATTCTGGGAAGTGTCACAGCGCTTAGGACTCCCCCCGATTCTCACACATGCAGATGCAGTATTGGCCAACTGGAGGAAGAAAGATCCAGAGGGGTAAGGACAAGGATATCCTACAAGAGTATTGATCAGATCTCACACAAGTGTAAGTTAAACATTTTCTCTGTCTTTTTTGTGTCCGTATATTACCTCCTGTGCCAGGCCTTTTGACATGGAGTGAGTACATTTTTATTATAGCTTTACTCCTCTACCAGTACCAGTACTATAACTCTATAATTTAAACAAAGTTAATTGTCTCATGTGCATAACTCAGGAACTTGGAGTTGCAGTTCAGCCTCCCAGGAGGACACAGTGTCAGAGGCTTCTTTCTGGTTACTCTGCTGGTGGAGCTGGCAGCAGCTCCTGCAATAAGGGTGAAGTTGTATCCCAGTTAGATCAGTTCATATAATATAGATTCTGAAAAAAACAAAACAAAAATACTTGTATTTGAGATATTGACTGAAGAATGTAAATGTCATATTAAAACATGAATGAAACGGAGAAAGATTGAGACACAGCTATGGTTTACCTGTATTGCAGAGTATTCCTGTCGTCATCAATGGTGTCAGGTGTGGTGACACTGATGTTGTAGCCAGAGCCCTGGAGACCATCAGCTTGTCTATAGTGAACATGACTGACACACTCAAACTCATGCAAGGTAGTAACTCAGACATGTGATCAAATGCATGATCATTTACTCTTCTAATAAAAATTTTGATGGATCTTATTGTCTGAAGTGTATGTGGAGCCTTCAGTCTTCTATGGAATTATGAGGATCTACCTGTCTGGGTATAGAAATCTATTTTTATTTGGATTTATCATGTATTTATGAAGTCAATTTATATGTTTATTCACATTTGCATTTATGACCATGT
This sequence comes from Zenarchopterus dispar, assembly GCA_028564865.1. Taxonomy (NCBI): domain Eukaryota; kingdom Metazoa; phylum Chordata; class Actinopteri; order Beloniformes; family Zenarchopteridae; genus Zenarchopterus; species Zenarchopterus dispar. The sequence goes on along the minus strand of JAOWBL010000024.1, from coordinate 8,223,872 downwards.
GACATGCCTGTCTCTACATATGTGTAGCTGGAAAGACAACCCTTCTATGCCAAAAGGCCTGGTTTATGAAGGGATTCAGGAAGAGCCATTGGAGTATTCTGGTGGTAGTGCTGCACAAAGCAGTCTGCTTCACTGCTTTGATGAGCTTCTGGGAGTCAAACATGAAGAAAAAAGTTGTAAGTTGATCATTCACCCATTAAATTATTACACAAATGCTGGAGTTGAATGTAAAGGATTCACTGGGCTGGTGCTGCCTTTTTTCAGGTTCCTTTCTAACCCGCATGAGGAGCTATATGCCACCTGCTCACAAGCAGCTGATTCAAGACATCTCTTTGCAGCCGTCTGTGAGGAGTTTTGTCCAGCAGCAGGCCTGCGAGCACCTCAGTCAAGCTTATCATCTCAGTGTCTCTAAACTGTTGGCTCTGCGCAACTACCACATCAATGTTGTGAGCCGTTTTATCACTGTGCCTGCTGCCCGTGCTCGGCAGCTCCGTAATCAGAACCAGGACTCCAGGGCAGAAATGATCAGCAGAGCCCCCACTGCACTGGAGGAGAGGGGCACCGGTGGCTCTGGCATCATGACCTTTCTAAAAACAGTGAGGGACCATACAAAAGATGCCCTCCTACCTGAGACAACAAAAGCACAAACACCAGAGCTTACGGAAACTGATGTCACTGAAAATACCCAAAGCCATTAAACCAACTATGATTACTTGATAAAAGCTATTTTTAAAAATCTAATTAAAAGGTGGACATTGGGAGATTTAATGGTCTTTGTTGCTTGACTTCCATGTAGCTTGGTGTTGTGTCTGAGCAAATTCTAGCTTAATAGGCACAAGAGATATCAAACGTTTATTTCAAACCCAAATTCAAAGAATTGTTGTTGTTTACCATTAAATTAAAATTCTTAAATCTTTTATCTGCATTGCTAGGAAAAAGGTATCAGGTGCCTGTTTCATATCCATATAGCCAAACGATAACTGGACATTGTTGGAGAAAGTGAATGTATAATTCAGTTCAAATTGATTTAAGAAAGTAGTGTGATTTAAAAGTGTGGCAGGATTTAGTTATCTTATCTTCTACTGAGTTTAATGGTCCTGGTTTCAAGAATAAAATTCAACAGTTATTTTCAGTTTTACAAAACAGCTAAATAAAAGACTACTTTAATCTCTAGTGAAGCCATGGTGGGGTGCTAAACGGGAACAATATGACAGAGATTGAGAGTTTTCCTACAAAATTTGTAGTAGAGACACATTTTTAATGGCAAAAAAACATGCTTGCTACTGAAAAAAAAGGCTAACAGGAAAACCAGCAACCCTATAATGTCATGAATCATTAATTATAGGTGTATGAAGATGTATTGAAATCCACACTCCTCACAAAGAAGCATCAACAGGATGAAACCGGGCCTCACAAAAGAATCATCCTTTGTTGAGTCTTAACCCTGCTCCACGATGGGCTTGTCATGTCCAAGCACAATGAACAATGCAGAGCCGAGATGCATAATCTATCAGAGTGGTTACCTCACCTCTCCTGCCTTCCTCCTCCAGCCCACATCCAGCCCTCACATGCCCCACCATACTACCTGGACTGAATGTTTGGAAAACCCAGTGCAATGAAGGGATGAGCTGTGCCATGAATGGCTCATGCTGTGTAATCTTCACCTTCACTGGCTCATCCCCACTGGTGTTTCATTACAATAACAGCCTTGCAAGATCAGATAAGGCAGACAATGGGGCAATAAAACACGATAATTTCCCCCAACCTGAGCGATCTAAGTTATCATAGATAGATCTTTCCTTTCACATGGTGATCACCAGGAAAAAGTGGAAAAGCATTAAAAAGAGAAAGCAACTACATATGTCCTGATTTTTTTGCGAGAGCTGTTTGGTAAAGGTTTTTGGAATATGCACGAAAACATTTAAGTCATTTTGTTCAATTTTTTTCTTTTGTTCTCCCAAGTTAATGCACAGGGATGCCTGAAGTGAGGAGGTAAAAGGTGAGCTGAAACTGTTCAGGGATGAAGAGAGTTAGGGAGGAGAAACAGTCTGTTCACATCATGGTGATCTGATTAGAGCCTTCTTCCACAGCCAAAGCAAATAATCCCTTTCCTTAATGCCACGTATGTGGGGGACTCCCTGACAACCCAGCAGTAAACAGAGGCCATCTCCAAGGATGTCTTCATTGTGTAACAGAGGCTTGGCCTGCACGGGCCCTGAAGTTTCACCTAGAACCACGTGGGCGGTTTCAGTGTAGGATATGACACATGCATACACATCTACACACTTGCTTTAGCATTCATTTGTTCTGCATGGATAATGTTGTGAGGTGTATTTCATTGTGTTCATTGTGCTGTAGCTGAGTATGAACTTGCCATGGAGACGCTTCCATGACTTAACTCAGAAAGCTAAATACATGACTGTGGGCACAGCAAAGGGCATCTGGAGTCACTCTTGTTTTCATGAAATCTATTCAAACATCCTTATTCCATCTGTCAGAACTGACAGGATTACAGCTAAGGGTTGTCCTCTGGGTCAGACAATCGGATAGCTGTGCCTTGGTGGTTAACCACAGGATATCCTGGATTCTGTTATTTCAGAACTGAATTTATAATGCAGCCGCTCAAATCAAGCCAAGTAAAGCCAGGATCTTTTCTCACCCTGTAAAGTAAAGCAGCTTCAACAGCAGCAGGGAGGGACAATTGTCTTTGGCGTACACAAGATGGGCGTAGCTAGGAAATCATGGGCTGCATGTGCAACGCAGTAGGTGACTGGGTGTTCCTTCCACTTTCCACTCATCTTGACTTCACTATCTTTATCAAACATCTATGTCTGCACACCCACAGATCAGACACATCTTCATTATTTCCTGACAGGAAACACCACTCAGTTAAACTGGGTTATGTATGAGCTCGAATAAAGCTCATGTTATCATCTAGACAAAGTTGGTCTTCTTGGGACCTAAAACTTTTTCAGGTTAACCCAACATAGGTTGATTTTACATAATATTAATAAGTTGATTTTTTATTTTACTGACAAGACATTTACTATAGTTTAAACATTTGTAAATACTTACCTAAGTTTGTTGTGTTGTGTGCAGAAAACTCAACAGGGTAATATTGTTTCATCACAGAAGTACTGAAGTACCATGGTATTCTACATGCTTTCTTTATCAATAGAATTGATGGCTTTTTTTTCTTGTGATATTTCAGGTTTCTTTTTTTCTAGAACTAAGTAGATTTGTCAGCTAATATTGCCATTTGGATAGCTAACACCATGCCATAAAGTGATGTGCAGTTGTTGCAGAAGACGATGTGTACAGAAGTCCAGTTACTTTGGTTGCTTTTTGCCGACAGCAGGGTTGGAAGACATCAAGCGCACAATAACATTTCCTAATAGTAATCACACATTCCTTCAAATAAATTTGAAATTGATATTTCAGCATAAACAAAATACTTTATGGCAATTATAAGGATTCTTGAGCTGCATTTCTTTGAACAGCTCCCTCAGTCCTGTAATGATCAAACTGTTTAAATCATCTTTTCTCAATTAGGAAAGTTTCCACAAAGGTTTCTCCAAGACCAAGAAAATGAACCTAATGTTTTCTCTGTTGTGGGTTTTTAAACGCATATTTCTACTTAGTAGTAATGTTAAGCAAGTCATAAAGCTTATGTCTCATCTTCTTTCATATCATGTTTTTCTCGAACAAAGTACTTCTCTGTACCTAATTTGAGCAGTCTGTGAAGGTAGTCTTTTGATGTAGTCATCTTACGACGGCTTTATCACTTCCTCACCCTTGACTAGACTTGAACTGCTTGCCCACATGAAAAAGGGAAAAAAGAAGCTGTTATGTTCACAGCCAGCTTTAGAGACTGCTTTTAAGGTGTAGAATTACTGTTGTTTTCAGCGCCGATGATCCAAACCATATGATGTCACTATCTGGCTTGACAGGAACACAGACGTCACTTCTGCAGCCGGGGAAAACCTTGTGACATTTGGCCCCCTGTCATCCAGATACTGCTTCATGCTGTATTTTGTGACACTGAGACTGGCTCAGCTTTGCTTCTGATAGATAACTACACTCTGTGCTTACAGACTTGGGAGTCATAGTGTTTAGCTCGCTGTGCCAGTTTCAATCAGTCCCTGACCTGAACACAAATAAACTCAAAGATGAAAACAGAACCACTGTTTAAAGTTGCATTTAAAATTAGTGTGCTTACAATGATGATACTGATATTCATTCACCTTGTTCCCCTTCTGAGTCTCTCCTCAAGACAACAACACACAAATGTGTTGATAACTGAACATAATAGCTCTGTTCAGCTATCGACGCATGTGGTTGCTCCTGAAAATGCCATTGTTTTAAAGGTTTCTTCCTCAAATACCATAGTTTAAAGTTGTGATACAAGGTGTCCCCATACCTGAATATATGGAGAAGTTGATTGACAATGGTTCTAATAACCATAATACAGCAGACACGACATACATGAGCATCAGCAAATGTGAGAAAGGAGAAATGGCCAAGTCGGCCTTTATAGGTGGTGTTTTTGGGTGAGGCAGTCTGAAAAAACTCCACTGAGAAGAACTGGGTTATTTTAACCTGTGAGAATGTCACTTTTATTTGTTTAATTTTGTGATATTATTTTTTTTGTTTTGTTAGGCTTAGTTTTTGATAGTATTTCAGTTTGGAAATAAGGTTCAGTGTTAGGATTAGTCATGACAACACCAAAGTCATAGTTAAGGCACCAAAAAAAAAAAACCCAAAACAAAACAAAACAAAAAACATCACAAAGTGAGTGATAATGCATTTTGTTTTTCATGTAGTGCTTTATGGAGTTTTGAGGGCAAAATATGAATTCAAAGGCAATGGGTTTATTGAAAATGTATTTATCATTAATAGTTACTAGATCTATAGGTAACACTTAAACTTTTAGAAAATAATAAAGAGAGGAGATAGAAACATTTATCTGAATATTTACAGTACGAGAGAGGAATATGATTATTTGTAAATATGATAAAATGGGGACGTTTTGGTTACATTGTTCCCATTTTCCTAAACAGATATTGTATTAATGAATTTTTTTTTTTTCAAACCAGATTTCTTTTAAATGATTAAGCACATTTGGTGCATTTTTGCCAACCTGCCCTGACACAGGGCTGGTTGACACATGTAGTTGGGTGGCACATATTGTAATTACAAATGGTTTCATTAACTTGTTTTGTTTTTTAACAGGAATCACGTGTATCACAGCCCACACAGATATAGACAGAAATTTCTAGGGCACAATGTTCATATACCAACTTTTTCCAATAACAGCACTGAACCCAAGTCTGCTTTGTCTTCTTATATTTACTAGCAAGTTCTGATGAAATCTTCTGTTCTCATGCCCTTCCAAAATCCCCTTCTTTGCCCTTTCCTCCTCCAGCCGTATTTTTTCGGGTGTGCCATTCATTATGACGGTCTTCCTTTTCCTCTTGACAGCAAAATCCACTTTCCTAGGCTGAGCCTTGGGAAGCAACTGCAGATCTTCAGGGTTGAAATGAATAGCAGAAAGACCTCTTGGACCTGAAATAGGATCTGCAGTTCAGGAAAAAGGCCGGTGGTGTGGACTAAGAGGCAGTGGTGAACAGTCTCTAAATGCTGGTGGGGCAAAATCTTTGTCCTCAAACACAGCTCTATGAAAAGGAACAAATTCCGGCAGAATGAAATTCAAACTGGATGTTTGAAAAACTAATAAGTGGCAAAGAAAATAATTTTAGACACATTATAGATGACCCTTGCTTTACCTTGGTTATTTAGCATCTAACATCACTGGACTGTGTTTACTTCTTTTTCTTAAAGGTCCATGCACTTGAATGTTGTGAGCCTACAACAAGAGTGAAAAGTTCAGTGGAAAGATAGTATTATGATCTCATTATCTCTTTTCATTATGTAATGCTGTGATTGAAAGCTGGAATTGTTATTGTCCATAGAGATGGGGTCTCCCTTTAGTGCATTTTACAATTTCCACAATATGCTAGAAGAAATCAATAAAACATGTCTCATTTGTCCTCTCTGATGGTTTTCCCCCACCTTTCCAGCCTGTTGGTCCACTGAGGATGAAGTGATCCTGAAATGCATCCCTGGAAAAGTGAAATGAAGTGGAAGTCTGTCCCCTGTGGCTGAGACAAGCAAGGGGGACAAGAGATCCCCAATCAGCAGAGGTCACTGAACCAACCTATTTGTATTCCCACCTGGCAGCCACCTTGATTGGCCACTGCACTGTGGTGACACCTGTCTCATTCACGTTCCATGTTTCAGATGAAAGAAACCTGTACCTCATCATCATTGCCACTGCATTCTTAAAGAAGGCTGCAACTTTTGTTTTTGTTGTTTTTTTTAATTGAAGGCTGTTACTTAGCCAATCCTTGCAGCCTCTGGCTTCGTTATTGAGAGAAAAGAGGGTTCAAGATGTTGTGCACCAGTCTGGATGAGCTTGTTTCATGTTTGACCAGGAGTTGCCATTTTAATGGCATTCACAAGAGCAAGCTCGTAGGCAAATGTCTTTATTTCCTTTAGTGTTAAACCAAAATATAAGTTAACCAACTTGGGTAAGCACTCAGCCAGCTTTCTCTCCAGCTCTGCTGAAGTATCTCCCTGTTTTTTTATTTATTTATTTTTTGTAACCAAAAGATGCATTTAGTATCTTCTTGCCACCAGTCTCATCATGGCTGATTTTTATTTTGCAGCATGTGCTGAACCTGCTGGATATTAGGACTTACCTCTAAACTGAGTTGTTAGCATTATATCTTTATTTTTAATAATCTTTATTTGTCAGTATGTATCTCACGAAACACACCAACATTTGTCCTCTGCTTTTAACCCATTGCTAGTGAGATACTGTAGCACCCTGGGAGCAGTTGGGGATTGAGAGCCTTGCTCAGGGGCCAAAAGTGGATCACCTCTGTCAATAGTTAACATAAGATTTAAAATATCATGTGAAAATCAAGCTATGTTATATCACTAACATATACTTTGTTTAACTGATAGTGATATCAGTTAAACAAAGTATATGTTTCTATGTTCCCACCCATTAATAGTATATAAAGGTTTTAATGGGAGAGATATTTCTTTACTTTTGAAAGTGAAAAATGTAAAAGTTGTTCTCATTAAAAAAGTGAGTAGCCCAAAGCCCTTTTGTAATTATGGACTGAGCTAGTTAAGAAGGCAGTCCTTTTAGGGTTAATTTTTTTTGGCAGTACCCTTTCGTGGCCTAGATAATAACAATGTTTCCACCTACCTGTGATCCAACCAACCCCACTCCCTCCTATCCCAATCTATGTGAAAGCTGACTGTAAAAATGACAATATCCTGAACAGTGACACTTTGCAGGAAAACTCACTCCACCTGAAATTCCCTTACAGTTTCACAAGATTTGTTGAATGATCTCTTGGGCAAGCTCGGCTAAACATTTTAAATCTGATTTTGATGTCTGCTTACTGAACACATGACATTCAGATGGGTTTTTCTCACCGGATTAGAAGGAGCCCACGCGCGTCACAGCCTTTTGTATTAAAGGTTAACAAAACTTTGTGCTGTGTGACGGGGCATACAGCTCAATCTCTCACTGACTCACTGTTGGCCATGTCAGGTGTGAATAAGACAAATGTGCAATCTCAGACACACACACTCCTACAAGTGAGTGTATACAGACACACATTAATGAATAGTCTAAATGTGGATGTGAAGATATAACCCCATGCTCCCTCTGACCTCCACACAGAGATTCCTAGCATGTATATGTGTGCGTGGTTACTCCACTTTCCCCACTTGAATTTCCTATCATGCCACACTATTGTCCTCCTCTCTCTCACTCTGCTGATTGACTTCCTCTTCCTCTGAGTTGTCGCTAATGTCACCTTCCCTGCCGGCGCCCACACACTCATGTTATCAACAGCTTTTCATCCGGGTTACAAAAATACAGGAAATTTCCCCGGGGATCTCCTGTATGGAAAAGAAATGTCCATCTCTGTATGTCATACACTCACATGTATTCCATGAGAGATACAGAATCACAAAAATGGATAACAGGAATAACCTCAGGGGTGGATTACACAGTAGGCGTTCAAAAATAATACCAGTAACCTCACAATCTGAAGATAATATCTGCAATGAGATGTTCACACTGATGCACTCATCACCAATGTTTACCAGAGCACTGAAAGGCTGAGTGACAAGCCAGCTTTATAATAGAAATGAGAGATAGTACAGACCAAACAGTGAAACATGATTCATATAGTGTCGTTCAATTACAAATCTCTTTTGCAGCAATAACTTACTGGATAGTGACCAAAGAGTCTTTCTTTCCAATCTCTGTGGCTGCTGTTCAGACATATGCATCACTTCAATTTCTGGAGAGCACAACTCGTCTGCTTTTATGCATGGGATAAAGCTTCTTAATCCACTCTGGTGATGGTTTACTTATACAAGAAAAACTGGGCTTCCTTTGGGGTGACGCTACTGAGAATACAATGAAAATTCTGCAATTGCCCTCTAATCCAAAACTTCCCAGTAAAAACATTTAGCTTCTTCCCATGTGAGAGCTGACATAACGCAACATTTGTTTGGGAGAGCCTGAGAGAACATCATTCAGAGTTGTTCAAACCTTCAAATTCTTTGACAATACACTCCCAGATCACAGTTGTGTTACCTACCATTCTCGTCTTTCTCACCATCCAACCTTA
>JAOWBL010000024.1:8154693-8168773 GCA_028564865.1 Zenarchopterus dispar | reverse complement strand
CAGGCACAGGGCAGAAAAGAAGGAGAGGATGTTGTCCTGTACAATGTGTTGATCCACACTCAGCATGAACCGTCTGGTAGAATAGCAGGATCCTCCTAAAAAGTGGAAAAATGTTTTAAAAAAAAAAAAGAGGGGGGAGGGGCATAATTCAAACTTTATTAAAACCAGACACAAAATTTAGCATGATATTTCAAACTTTTTAAGGTTTCAGATTTTCAGTTTAATTTCAACCTGTGGAGGTTGCAGTAACAAAAAACATGCAGATAAATCTGTTTCAAAATAGAAAAGTGAAAGGAAAGGAATAAAGACATATAGAATGAGAGAATTAAAGAAAACCTAGTGTTTTGTTTTTATTTTTACTTACCACACACAACAGTGGTGGGAGTCAAGGGAACTTGGTCCATCTGTATTTCCCCTGCAAGGCATGTGTTCAAAGTCCGCTTGCAGTCGGTGCCAACACATTTGAAAAACGGTTCGTTCCTATGGACTTTACAATGCAGCACGTAATCCCTCAAGGTTTCCAATGTTTTGCTGCAGAAATTGCAGGTTAACATTTTGGCAAGCTTGCACCCTTCACAACGGCATGAAAAGTGCGGGAATTCACAGCAACTTGATGTATAACTTAGTTGCGACCACGTTAACGTTATAACTTAGTTGCGACCACGTAATTATATGTAAACCACCGCTTCACAATAGCATGGTGGGAGCGCGAAATTACAGTAACGTATAGCTGCGACCAAGTAACTATATGTAAAACTTACCACAACTTCAAAACAGGATGAAATGAGCAGGACTTAACAGTAACCTCACTGTAGTTAGCTAATGGTATCTTTCAGCTTACCTGAGGTTTCACAGCTCCGTGATACGGTCAGATGCTTTTGACAGACGTTAAGACGTCCAGAAACAAACTCTACTGTCCAATGAGCGGACGAGGAATGAGCTCACCTACTTTGAAGTTCAAATAGAGCCGTTTGTTTGGCGGGAGAGCATTAATAACATTTAAAATTAACTTAAGGCACCATAAGAAATGAATGAGACAATTATGTATAGGAAAAAACATAAACTTTGAGTTATAGCATTTACAACTAATAAGCAATTTTGATGCAAAAATTAGGCCATTGTTGTTGGGGTTTTTTTTTTTTTTCAAATTTGTAATAGGTAGTCTAATGCAATTTTTTATTTCTAATACTAGTCTATTAATAAATAGACCAAGTGTATCAGTTTTTAATGAACATAATACATTTAGTTTACCCTTTCTATTAACATGGTTTTACTGTCTCAATATTCTTATTTGTAATATATGAATTTGTAAAATGTAATGTGGTTTCTTTTGGTATAAACAAAATGTAGAGAGCCTACTGACAAACTATTCAAACACTGCTATGATGTAATTTTAACTGTATCACAATGTTTTTTTATACTTTATCTGTTAAAAATACAGTAATTTGTGAATTCTCAAAAATGATCTTTTTAACATATTCTTACTGTCAAATGAACAGTTGTGTTTGGTTTGGAGTTTTACATCATATTTATGTAAATTACACACTATTTCATTGTTTTTGAATTTACAGTTTTTAATGTCATGATTTTACAAAAAAATCACTGTTAATTCTACGGATATTTCTTATAGTGTGGTCTATTTAGGAAGTGTTTGTATTAATTTTAACTGTTCTCACTCTCCCACAGCTTTTTAAGGATGAACCACTTATCCTTCAGCGAGCTATGTTGCCTGTTCTGCTGTCCACCGTGCCCCAGCAGGATTGCCTCAAAGCTGGCCTTCCTACCCCCTGAGCCAACCTACAGCCTCATGTGCGATGAGAGCGGTACCAGATGGACCCTGCACCTCTCTGAACGTGCTGACTGGCAGTACTCCTCTCGGGAGAAGGATGCCATTGAGTGTTTCATGACCCGAACCTCAAGAGGCAACCGTATTGCCTGCATGTTTGTCCGCTGTTCACCCAGTGCCCGCTACACTCTATTATTCTCTCATGGGAACGCAGTGGACTTGGGCCAGATGAGCAGCTTCTACATTGGCCTGGGTTCACGAATAAACTGCAACGTTTTCTCTTACGACTACTCGGGTTATGGGGCCAGTTCTGGGAAACCTTCAGAGAAGAACTTGTATGCAGATGTAGATGCTGCTTGGCAGGCACTCCGGTCACGGTAAGGAAAGATGAAATTATATAGAATGGAAGAGGGAATAACATGCACAAGGAAACTAAAATGCTGTTAACAGAATAATGTGTTAGGACACAAGTTCTTCAATTGTTTTTTTTTTTTCCTTCCTTTTTTTTTCTTCGTTTTATTTTGGGAAAGGAACATAAGTATCATAATATGGCTTCCATATGCCAGGTACTCAGTATTTTCTATTTGGATGATGACATAGATGAGGCTTGATAAATACTTGAGCCTTAAGGGAGTGAATCAGATTCTCCTAAGTCAAGGAACTCTCGAAATAATCTTTGTATTAATTCGAATGTCAGTAAATTGTATCCTTCCAAAACATGGGAAGAGACTGAGCATTATGAAAACATATTGAAATGGTCCTGGCAATAGTGTTTTATGAACTTTTCTAATTTATTATAAATTAAACCTCAGTAAAATGTCTTCTTTATATTAGTTATAAATATAAGCTGCCACCTGCTTGAAAATCTTAGTCAAATTAAATTTTTGTGGTGTCATTCATAGCTTTGCACAGCAAGTGACATTTACACTAGTGAATAGCAATAAAGTCAGCCTTTCTTGTTTTTGTTTTGATGTGAATATTAAAATCTAATATAAATTGAGATTATAATGGGGGAAGGGGTAAGTGACAAACTCAGAAGAAACTCATAGGGGAGATAGTGGAGACAGTAAGAATACTGAGGGGACCGGGTGGAAGGACAATTGCTAAAATGAACCTCTTTTTATAGAATCACTTATACCAAAAAAAAAAACAAACAACAAAAAACAAGCAAGCAAAAAAACAAAACAAGACAATAAAAATAATGCCTTAGTGGGAATGGTAAGCTGTTCTTGTGGGCAATAATGAGTGCGCTTTCTATGATCTTGTCCTGGCCCACTGCATGTAGGTGTGAGTGGGTGCTCTGCTGTATCTTTTTTGCTCTGCAGACTGAGTTAACTGTTATATTGGCTGTAATTTACAACTAGCTTATTAGAAACATCTTCTCATTCTGTTATTCCTGTTGAAGTTGATGCATATTTCTTTATCACAGATATCTGGTGATGGCAAAATAAGCAAGGGTCTCTCATCTCATTAGTTTAAAACAAATTTGCTGCTAAATTCAGACTTTCCAAAATGGCAGAACCAGTTAGGGTTTCTTAATTTGTGTATGTATGGTAGTTAGTTGAAGAAGATGTATTTATATGATAGTTATCATAAAGATTGTTGTAAGCTGAGGTGTCCCTTATTGAGGCTCAGTTAATATTTATGTTTGAAAAAACAAATTTTATACATTCACTGTGTATGCACAACCTTATAGCCAACTCTCTAACAAATGTTTGTAGGTGTATGCAGTTTCAGTAGACATTAAATTTAAAGATTGCTGAAGAATGGGGGTATGGGAATTGGGCGGGGTCAAATTTAGCATTGTTAAAGCTGTAGGACACTTGGTCAATAGGTCATACAAATCCTTTTTAAAAAAAATGTGATGCATAAAATAGGAGTTTGACATATTGCGTATACCTTTCAAATTTATTAAATAAGGGGTTTAGATGTGTTTTTTTTCTGCTTGTATCATTTTTTTAACAGAAATGGAAAGCTAGTAGGGCTAGCTTGCATTTGGTGTTTTCTAACTAAAAATTCTTGAAAAAAGGTACTTTAAGAAAATTGGAAAATTTAAAAATGAGTGAGACAGATGATACAGACATGTTACTTTAGAAATTTTGAATTTTATTCTTAATCATCACTATCACTTGGTGTATAACTACTTACTGAGACATGGAGCCATTTCTCAGCATTACTCCATTACCTCAGATAAGACTTTTCATTGTGTAAGTTATAGTTATCAGTTAGTTTAAAGTTGTGTTCCTCATTTTCTTCTACTTGTATTTAGGGACATCTCCTTTTTATCTTGTACCCTCTCGTTGTCTCCTTCCTTTGTGCTTTATAACAGCATAGACCTCTTGCTTCTTGTTTATGGGGCTGGATTGGGAAGGTATTCTTTATTATGGTCACATACAAAACACACTGGGTGAGCTGAAACTATCTGAGTGATTTATGATGTTTTTCTTTTTTAACTGGCAATAAGTTGGTGGCTATCTTAATAGTTGATTTGACAACAACTAAAGGCAAGAAAATTATTGGATGGTTTTTGACATTTCTGGTACATCTGGAAAGGTTTGACAGATTATGGTGTGTGTGTGTTTTTTGTTTTTTTTCTTCAAATCCTGACATTGCCTTTCAGACAATAGTGCACGGAACATTTAAAAAATAAAATAGCTGCAACTCTTTTTATTTAATTCATAAACATGGATAAAAATTCTCACACACCCGATAGACAGGATATGAATGAGTTTAATGTCCTGGTCAACACATTGGGTGTGTCCCCATTTCTCCCTCTCGTTCTCTTTACTAAATGGAAATGAGAGGTGGAAATGAGTCCATTCATTAGGGCTGCTTGTATTAGTAAAAGTTACTGCTGCAAGATTAACAAGAGGGGGTGGGAGAGCAAATGGGAGTATGAGGAACATCTTTTGCCGGTGCTGATTTGGGTGTATGTTTGCTCTGTAGTAAAATAAAGTATTTTCATATATCAAATTACTAATTTGCTAACAAAAGGCTACAGTTTACCTGTTGACATTTCCTGTGAATCTTTGGCAGCATTTTGTGAGAGAATTATGACTGGACTTGCGTAAATAAGGACTTTAGATAAGTCAGCTGGTAAATTTAATGAGAATATCTAGCATAAAGGTCTAATTCAAGAAATGGACAGTTACTGGATGGAAGATCTTGCTTTTCTGGTGGTCAGACTTCTTTTTTTCTTCTTTTTTTGGCCTGTGTGTCTTGAATCAATAAAGCTACACTTCCATTGAGTGGTACTGAACAGTAAACCTTATAGCTACATCAGCTATATAACAGCATGACAACATATACACGCAACACAGTGTACCTGTCAATGAAAACAAAGATGGACAAAATGCCTACAGTCGAAAAAGGAGAACAAAGAGGGAGATCAGCTTATTGTGTAGGAATGATGGTGATATTGGTAAAATCAGTCATCATAAATTCTGGGGTTTGTCCATGAAATTCTAATCCCCTTGCCACAATTGTATTTCTCATTCTCAATTTTTTTTTTCTTCCAGATGTACACCTCACATAAACCATTCTTTTTACGATATTGTAGCTAATGCATTCTGTATGATATCATTATGGTTGCTGAGATCATACTCTTAAGGAACTACTACTTTTAGTAAACGAACACAAGATAATGGAAAGCACTTTAGAAAGACAAACAGTGAATTAACAAACAATTTATGCACAACCAATAACTTCACTAAGAACAATATGAGTTGATAGAAATGGCACAACAGGATAAGTCACTAGATAAACTAAATCACTAACACTTAAGCATTAATGCATCTATCAGAGAAATGACCATGTTAATCACTCCCTCACTACCTACATTCACCAGCCTGGGTCTGTAGATGGTGTCTACCATTTTACTGAAGCGACCTGAGCCATTCTGTGCCACTCAGCAGAAATGCAGCTTAACAATTTTTTTGCCCTATATTTGGCTTCCACTTTCATTTGAGACTGGTTTATTGTTAAGAATGCAAGTACTTGAAAGAGACTTGGCTATTTACAGCTGCTGTGGTATTCTGACAACTCTTCACCCCTGTCCCATATTTTTTTTTCCGGTGGATTTCCCCTTATATTTATTCCTACTATTATTTTTGTCCATGGATACATCATGGAATTTCCTCCTTCTGCACTCGGTTGCAATACTTCAGAAATTGCTAAGCACATTGAAATTTTAATGTGCTTAGCAAATGTCCTTATTAAGAATAAGCAGTTTTTTTTCCAATAATCTTAATAAAACTACTAAGCTGGCACTTTAGTTTAATACTTGCTCTACACTCCTTTGCTTAGGCATACTAAACTTTTCCCTTTTGATCAGATGAAGCCATTTGCCCAGCAGTGTTGTTAAACTCGAGAGAGTTGCTGTAGCTTTCAAAAAAGGAATTCTGTTTTCTGCATAATTGTTCAACTGCATGTCATTGAAAGTGCAACACATACTGGTACTATAGTCTTGATTACTACGTCACATGATTGTGGTGGTTCTTCTAGGAATAAACTTTTTCATGGTCAGATGAGGCTTTCTGAAACAGAATATGTTTATGTTCAAGAAGCCATCGGCCCACTGCGTGTCCTATGTCTTATAGTCCCGTGATCAGCATTTACATTGATCTGATTATTCCAGTAATGATGAGCTGAATCAGGTCAGATGACTGTTTTTCCTTCTATACAGTATGTTGGTATCAAACATGTGCATATTTAAGCAGCAGGTCATGTAATGCTGAGGTAATTCAAGGTTGTGGGCCCCAATTTTCTTCTTATTGCATAAGGGTAGAAATAAATATTTTAATCCATGTCAAAGGAAATGTATCTTTTGGTTATTTGAAACATTAGTTTTCATATTTGTAGTGTTTTACAAGAATCATTATTTTCAGACCTTCCCACCCCCTCCAAACTGATGACTATAACTTGCATGTCAATGTCTTATCTGAGGTAAAGGAGTGATTCTGAGAAATGGCTCCATGTCTGGCACTGTACAGTATGCCATTATCCAACTGTTCTCTGGCTTATCTGATTACTCTGTTTCAGCAGACATTTTTCTATTGCAATAACATGTTTATTCAGTAATTAAGATAGCGATTTAGTCTCTCTTTTTTTTAAATTAAATAATAAAGGTTATATTTTATTAGATTACCATAATGGTTGATATGGCTATGACTAGTCTGACATAAAGAACTTCATACTTTTGAAGAGAGGTGCAAGTTCTACGAAATATGAAAGTATTTATGAACTTGAGATTTCAGGACTTAAGTAAATTTTTAGGTAATATTTCGCCCTAGTTAGCATACACCATAATTCATATGTTTTGATGTTTCTTTCTGTGCCTTATTGTTTGCGGGTTTTGCCAGTTTTCTAAATGACAGAGGGTACAATCCAGCCTCCTGACCTCACTGAGCACCAGTCAACTAGATTTTTTTTTTTTTTTTTTTTTTTAAACATCAAAAGGCCCTTATGCATGGGCTCACATTAGCCTACTGCTGATGTCCCTCATGTATGTCTCATGTTGGAACAGATGCACAGGCTGAATGGAAAAGTGGTTTTCATATTTTATCTTTTCTGCTTAATGTGTTTTGTAAATGTCTGCATTTTTCTCCTAACTATTTGACATGTTGATCACACAAATTCCCTTTTCCTGCTTCCACCTTGCAAGGGAAGTGTTACAATTAACAATCATATAATCAGAGTTATGCCAGATAATCTTCATAACTGCATAATTATTGTCATTCGCGTGTGTGTGTGTGTTCTTTTGTGTATGTGTGTGTGTGACTCTGTGTGTGTGCATGCTTAAAACTAGAGCAGGGACAATTTAATCAATTGCAATTACTTGTATGACAAAAAATTGTGAGTACATGAGTATCATAATTGTGACAGCCCTAGTTAGGAGCAGTGAGGCATGTATGTGGACTGCTTTCGCTTTCGTCAAGAGTCAGGAGAGAAGACATCACTTTGACAGTTTAAACATAACAAAACAAACTTTTTTTTTTTTTTTTGGTTCTGTTTTCATTGTCACTAGTAGATGAGTCACTCCTTTCACCTGAACAGGGTGTGTTTCAGATGATGCACTCATTGTATGAGTCAGGAGGTTTATGAACTCACAAGGCCTCCATTATCATGCTAAGGATTACGTTCTTGAGACTCTGCGATCTACACCCTTTATGTAACTTGGATAAGAAATATTATAATAAGAAATAATAAGAAATATTTTAATTATTTTAAGCGCATTCCCTGCCCTCCCCCCATTCAACTTTTGTGAACTGCACTAGTCATTTCCCCTTAAGGATCTGTACAGTATTTGAATCTGAAGACACTGAGATAGAGGAGAAAGATAATAGATTATTGCCTAAAGACTGAGCAAGCTGAAAAAAATTGTTCCAAGTCTGCTACTTTAAAAAAAAAATTAAATTAAATTTCCAAATGGAAGGTCAGCTTTTTATTTGTACTTTGGAAGAGGCAAATGACATGTTAATCTAGCTGTTCTTAGTTTTTGTCCCAATAACTGCTCTAAACCAATTTTCTTGTACAAGAAGCAATTCTTTCATTGTCTGGCTATAAATGGCTGGTTCCAAAATTTAGGCACCAACACTGACCCAGCTCTGGAACCACTGTCATATGTGGTCAAAGTGTATTTGAGATAATTTTTTTTAAAATCTATCACATTCTTATCCCTCTGATGTGAAGGTGGGCCAGCAGTCAATCCTGCTAGTCTAATGTTGAGTGGTATCCTAGCAACCAATTCACAGTAAGCTTTTCAGACTGAAGCTTTCCCCACACTGGCAACAGACCATTTCTGCTGGCCACAGTAACTATATACAAACAGAAAAAGCTCAGCTCCTGTTCAGTTGTCATACTGATCTGAATAAAATCTTATTCATTTTCTCACACGTTGAACATTGAGGGATAATACTCAAACATTAATGTACAGAGGCAACCTGGTTGTGTACTTCTTTTGAAAAAATACTGGCAGTTGACCAGATGAGACTTGGAGACAAAGGCTGTACAGACAAAGTGAAATCTCTTTGTTGAAAGCTCACTTGACTGAGTAGAGGATGAGATGGCATGCTGAACACCAAATCACATAAGAGACACCAGTATTTTTACATTGTCAAGAAAAAATATTTAGAAGGCAAGTTTATCTTGGGTCACAAGTTAGAAAATTCTTTATATAACAAATCATTGAGTCTTTAGGTGAAAACTTACCTTTTTTGTGCAGGTGAACTATTAAGCTGCTTAAGAATGCTGTATACATTTTTAGTGTGTACATGTGTGTTTTTTTTTAAGGTATTGAGTAAAAAGTACTGCTGAGAAATTGAGTATTTCTTTTTTTTAAAATGGAGATGCAGTGAACTAGAAACAAGGTTCTGGGGACTGCTATAACTAGTGAGCGTGACTGGTTGTGGCTTGCAAAGCTGTACACATTTTTAGTGTGTATATGTGTGTTTTTTTTTTTTTTTTTTTTTCTAAAGGTGTTAAGTAAAATGTACTGCTGAGAAATTGAGTATTTCTTCCTCTTAAAAATGGAGATAAGCAGTAAACTGGAAACAAGGTTCTGGGGTCTGCTATAACCAGTAAGTTTGACTGCTTTCAAACTCCTGTTTATGTTGAACTGCAGTAGATTAAATTAACTTCACGCAGGCTTATACAGCTCTACTTTATAGTTGTCCTCGAGTTTGTGTTGCTGTCCCTGGAAGTTTGAACAAAAGACATAGTAACAGAATGATTTAGGTCAGAAGTCACAGCTTCACCTTTGTATTATCTTTGTGTGTATATGTGTATGCGTGTGATCTCAGGTGAAACACTTGTATGTCCTGTTTCTGACAGTGGGATGGACTGTTGGGTGTGAGTCCATCCCACACACACAATTTAAAAAAAAAACTGCCTGGAAACAGTTTTATTGCTCTCCACTGATACTGCAGGAACTTTATGACATTTAGAATTGGTCTGGTTTTAGTGGCGTGATCATACTAAGACCATCAACTATATGTTGTACATCTGAAGAGAAACACTAATGAACCAGTCACATCTGCAGGAAGAGATAAATGCAGTTTTAGTCATTAAAAATTCTGACTCGTTAAATCCATGACAAGAAACCTCACCTATGATTTTTAAACGACTACTCTCACATTTACTTAAAGTTCATCATGGTCAAACATACTTTGTTTGCTTAAGAAATCCTAAAAACATGGGTATTAAAGTGGTGATTAGGTCCTACCACATTAATCAAAGCATTCCTTTTCGGGTCTGCATGCTCACATTAAAAGGGGGTATTTTACACATCATTTGATTTCTTCTTCCACACAAAATGACTGCTCTAGACCAGGGGTAGGCAACCCTAGTCCTAAAGAGCCAGTGTCCTGCACGTTTTAGAAGTTTTCCTGCTTCTTCACACCACGATACAAATGACTGTGTGTCATTGACAGACTTGTTCAGACCTTGATGACAACCTATTAATGACCATTAGTTAGAATTAGCTTTGTTGATACAAGGAGACATCTAAAACATGCAGGACAGCGGCTGGACCAGGGTTGCCTACCCCTGTTCTAGACTTCTGAAACTTGATCCATAACAGGAGTGGAGTGGTGGAATGGCAGGATGGGAAGGTTTTAAAAATCAAATTCTATATTTATGTAGGGGAAAAAAATCAGTGTTGCGAGTAAAGGCAAGAGATGCTGCGGTAAGAAGATAAAAGTTACTAAATGTCAGACATTTAGCAACTTTTATGTTCATCTGTATGAAGTGCTTTCAAAAGCTTAATGACTCAACTGCATACTGATTTCCTGATCTATGTTCCATTTTATAATAGTTGTGTAGATTCGACTTGTTAGGACAGAATATAAAAATATATCTTGGTGTGCATCAGCAGTGAATACCTGGGTGATAGCTTTCAGCGTGCTTCACTGTAACCTCAAAGTTTCTTTGATGGCATAACAAAACCATCAACAAGTTTTGTACACACGTGGACATATTTTTTTAAAATGTGCATGTACTAAAAGCCCTTTTTTTTTTTTTTTTTTTTTTTTAAGAAAAGAGTAATCCTTGAAATAACTTAGAACTGATAAAAGGAATAATACATTATAATTTATTGAACATAGAGAAATTAAAATCATGCATTGCTTTTGAATTTTTAAATAAACAATGTTAGGTTCAAAAAGAAAAAGAGAGAAAAAATCTTTTCTGAACCTTGTTTAGGCCATTGGAACATTTTGTATTCTATAACTGAGAAATGCTTTCATTGCACAACTTCTATACACTTTTCAGCTGACCCATTAGTCTTAATGCACCCATCAGTGTGCAGTAATTCTTTCCAATGCTGTGCCAGTATTGTCACCACTATTTATACTCTGTAAAGACCGGCTGGTACACCAATGGTAAACAGTTCCTATATCCCTGCTAATGACTGTCTGCGAACCAGACTGATGTGTACATTTCCATGTTTCATCTTAAAAATATGACTGCTGTTGCATGGTTTGACTTTTTATAACAAGTTTTTTCTATATTTATGCAGTTTATTGCCCTGCAAAGGTTATCAGTATAATAATCTTAGCAGTCGTTTAGCTGACAGACTTGTGTATTCATATATTCATAAGTGTACTATAAGAGTGCAGTGGTACTGTAGAAGGGTACACTGTTAAGGCTATAATGTTACTTCCAAACTTAAATAATGGAGTCAATCAAAGATTTCATCAGACTGTTTGTGATGGTTTACTTTGCATTATTCAGCCATGCAGCAGTAGAAACAGTGATGTAGTGTTCTCAGACTGGGTTCCAAGTTGTCAGCTGACTGCTTTCTAGAGGGGGTCACGTTAGCCATAATCAGCTGTGGAATGTCCCCCCCCCCAACTTCCCCTCTCGATTTGTTCCTTACCCTCAAACTAATATCACTGTCTCTCTTGCATCTTTGGGTGTGTTTTTCTCTTCCTACTTAGTCATAAGACCACAGCCCTTTCTATATACAGATAATTTGAAAATGCAGCAAATCTGTTGTGTCTGTCCACAGTATTGGGTATCCATGTCATGATGGCTTTAAACAGACTACATGACTTCTTGGGTCTATCTTCAAGCGGGAGAAATGCACAACTGGTAGTGTGAGCTATTATGTCATGGTTAAAAAGAACTTTTTAGAAATGTAGCCTAATCACCTAGTGGATTCAAAGATAAAATGTTTAAAATGTTCTTTTTTGTCAATTGGCTTTTTATGACTAACATAAGGGCAAGGCAAGTTTATTTCTACGGCACACTTCATGTAAGGCCTAATTGGATGCCTGTATGTTTCAGCACAGAAAATCTATCTGCATATCTGCAAGACAGCGCTGGAAATCTGTTGGTTAAGGGCACAATATTAAATCTTCTTCTTTTGCCTCTTATAGATATGGTATCCGTCCAGAGAACGTGATCGTGTATGGTCAGAGCATTGGCACAGTGCCATCTGTGGATCTGGCTTCACGCTATGAGAGTGCCGCAGTGATCCTCCACTCCCCACTCACCTCTGGCATGAGAGTGGCTTTCCCTGACACCAAGAAGACCTACTGCTTTGATTCCTTTCCAAAGTGAGTGGACAGCACAGACAGATGACATGTATTGCAGGAGAAGGGGGAAATGTTTTAATAGTATGAAATGCATTAAAGGCAAAGACATTCACCTTTTTAGATTTTGAGTACACACTTATTCATAATATTAGCATGGGATGAGCTGAGTTGCACTAAGGTAAAACACACAAGCTCAAAAGTTAATTGAATTTAGAAAGTGTTTTTCATGGCTCCCACAGGGTAGAAAGGTTCTCAATGGCTCCCTCTGCTGGGCAATTTGACTCTTCCATTTTATTCCTTGTTCATATTTACAATGACCAAAACTAATTTCTTGTTGCCTTCTTGTATCCCTTTGTTTCGTTATATTCTTACCCCAAAGCATTGACAAGATTTCCAAAGTGACATCACCAGTCCTTGTGATCCATGGTACAGAGGATGAGGTCATTGACTTCTCCCATGGTATGGCACTGTATGAACGCTGTCAGCGCCCCGTGGAGCCACTCTGGGTGGAAGGAGCTGGACACAATGACGTGGAGCTCTACGGACAGTACCTGGAAAGACTCAAACAGTTTATTACACATGAGCTAGTCAATTTGTAGAAGTGCTGGATTTAAAGGTGGAGATGGAGAAATAGGAGAAGCCAAGGGTTTTCAGGAGAAGCTTAATGATGGACCTTTTTTTTTATTGTAATTTTTTTTTCTTGCCATGTCCAAAAGTAATGGAAAGTGACTTAGTGTTTGAGTAGAACTGGCTTCTCTTTATTGAAAACTTCTTGTCTATGGCACACCAGCTAGCCAAGAACCTGTTTGTGCCATCTACTCCACATTCTACAGCTGTGAATCCAGAAGTATCCATTATTTTGTTTTTTTTTTGCTTTAAACTTTCTTATGTTAAACATTGCACATTGTTAGTAGTGGTGAATGGAGAGGTAGACATGTGCACAGACACCATTCTTTGTGTGCATTCAATAATGAATGTGTGTGATAGAAGTTTTATTTTATTTTTATTTTGCCTTGTGAAAAGGACATGGTCCACGCTTATGAATGGAGACCTCTACGGTAATTAGCTGCCAACCCCTTTAAGTTTCCAGGAAATGGCCTTTGAGCAGACAAGTTCCTTTAAACCAACTTAACTCTGCCTGACTCTAAAGGTCTTAAACACTGCATTCACCATAATGTGTTTTTTGGGTTTTTTTTGAGTACTGTTATTTTTATTTTATTTTATTTTTACCTTAATTATATTTACTCATATCATTTGTCACTGAAAACCTGTACAGTACAAACTGACATATTATCCAGCTGTGCCAGTGTTGCCAAATGTTTATTACATATTGCAGAAACTTATTCGCACAAAAAAGTGTACTTTTGCAAATCACATCTAGAAACATCTCCAAAGCCCTGTTAGTTGTTTAGTCTTCATCACTTTTAGTTCAGTGGTACAATTTGTTGTTAAATCCTACAGAGATGTGACAAAGTCAGTGAGCAGCTACCTAAGTAGCTGATGCTTTACATCAGCTGGGTTAGTGTACATTTCCTAAGACTGCTGCTGTCACAGACTTGACGAGTTGTTGCAGTATCGTCACATTGTAGTTGATTTGACTTTGCGTTTTCAGAACACTTTGGGCATGTTTCTCAAAAAAATATCTAAACCTGTTTAGGAAAAGGCAAGTACACCTAGATGTAGTAACTATTATGAAGCCAAGTTTGGATAATGTTTCCGCCAAGCGGCCTGAATATATATATATATATATGTATGTATG
>JAOWBL010000024.1:8144170-8154593 GCA_028564865.1 Zenarchopterus dispar | reverse complement strand
ACACTGTTTCCTGTCTTTGTTTCCATTATCTTGAGTCTTTAAAAGATTGCAGATCAGATTTGCAAGCTGCAACAGTAAATCAAACTTCTGTCATTTGCTGTTATTACAGATATTTTTGTACAGCAGGAAAGCTTTAAGACATAGGGCTTAAATTAAAATTAATGAACTGATACACACTTTGCAGTCATTTTAAAGATTTCCAGACTGTGTGACATCTGGCTTGTGGTCTGGTTCCACTGTGGTTAATGTTGACTGCTAAATCTGCTGACATTTCAGTTTTTTGTTGTTGTTTTTTTTGGATTGTGTTTCATCAAATAAATGAGTGATTAATTCTTTTAACAGAATAGAAAATTATTGTAATTCTTTTTGTGTTGCCTTAAATAACAAATTTTAAAAAATGATAGATTAGCCTTAAATTTATGTTTTAAAGGCAAGTAAAAATGTAATGAAATAGAGGATGCAGATTGGTGTTTTATTGTCCATCTGAACTTTTATTATTGTTCTCATTATTATTGTTCTTATAAATCATTATGAACTCAGTACTTTAACTTTTTCCATTATTTTGTTATATATTTAGGATTTTTTTTCTTTGCATTTGAAAAGAAGACCATATTCATGCACACACACTTGTATTAAAAAACATTACTAATGTATTCCTTTCAGTTGTATTATTGTGGAATATTCCTTCTCATCTTTATCTTAGAACGTTCCCAATCCGAGGTTTCCAGATCTATGATGGTCCAGTGCGGCTTACACGGAGTACGTTTCGTAGATTCATCCCCACACCAGAGCGTTATACCAGTGCGGTGGGGTTCAACCTGAAGAATACATGGCAGCTGACCCCCCGAAACAACCTCTCCCAGCTCAGCTTCGACTCCAGTGTGAGTAAGCTTGAGATTCCGGTAGGCATGTTTAACAATGTCTACTTTAGGTTGGAAGGGCTAGCCAGAACAGGCCCACTTGCTTTTTCTGAACTAGCTTTTAAATCAATTCCAAAGTAGCTGTCAGTCACCTAGCTTTCTTTTAACAATGAAATCAAAGCACATTGTCTATCTGAGGGGATTTTATCAGACAATGTAACATTTTTGAAATTGACTGTTAATGTAGGGTTTTAACCAGAGATTTCTCGTGTTCTTCTAATAGAAGCAGAAAAAAATAGTTAGATGGGTTTTTATTAGGAACTAAGTTGTATTAAAATGCAGTTTGTAAGTGCAGTGTAAGAATGCAAACACTTGAGTTCTGACATTGGTTAACACTAGACAGTGCAAACAACTAGTATTGATGCATTTATATGCCAAGATAAATATATTACAAATTTTGTTGCCATTAGTAAGTCTACCATAAATTAGATTAGGTTGCCAAATGAATCATGAATTCTGAACATGAAACTCACAGGAAGCGCAGTAACGGTGTAATGCATTAACCATTAGAACACCTGTATAGCTACAGTTTTTTAGGCAGAAAGCTACTAATCAGTATGCTGAAAAAATAAAAATGACAAAACTCAGAATAACTTACCAAGAGCTGTTATCTACTGAATTCATGGGTTGTGTTAAATTCTTTTGAAAGCAAATTTAAGCTGATCTCGGAAGGGACGTATTTGGTGCCCAGCCCATTTAAATTAAGATGAACATGGAGATGAACACATACTTTTTATATTAACTGCATTCCTTAAAAATGTAGTAATGAATTAAAAAAATTACTCAGAAAATGAGACTGCAGGTTTATTTTAAAGAAAAAAGATTAATATGAAGAAATGTATTTATTTGGGATCTGTCTTGAAAAAAAATTATCTTTAAGTTGGTGTTTTGTTTATTTGAAATACTACTTCACTTTTTTTTTTCTCTAAAATAAACATAAGTTTGGAATTTTATATAAACTGTCTGTTTATTACTAAATTATTTTTTTATATATCATTATAGCTTCTAAATGCTTAAAGCAATTTAGTCCGAAGCCTTGATGTTCCCATGTGGTTCTGATTATCCTTTTTCAATCTTTTTCATTTTTTTTGTGAACTGTAAGTCCTGTCCCAGACACAGTTTAGACACCGGTGCCCTCTTGTGGAGGTATAATATAGTATTCATCAAAAATGTCTCTGTGGCTTCACATTATTTATGGTCATCTTGAGACATATTATTACTGTACGCATCCAACTCTTAGACGGAGTATTTCCAGACCCATTAAATTGTTTATAGCTTCATAAGTTGTTTTTTTTAATTTTTATTTTTCCCCTCCCAAGATGACCAGTAGACTATAAAAAATGCTTTCATTAAAAGTAATCATGGCACACTAGCAGCTGCATTTAAAAAGTGAACCCAGAAATGTGCAATGATATTATGCTGTACGGTAGTTTAGTGTTTAGGTGGTAGCAGTTACAACACTCCTCACTGATGACATCCTCAGGTGGTTCTCCGAGCTTTCTTTGGTCGCCCTGGACAGTGGTTTGAAGAAAATGACCTGGATGGTGACAAGAACTCCATATTTCATGATGTGGATGGGTCAGTAACGGGCTATAGAGATACCTACGTTGGCAGAGCAGACAATTATGTGATTCAACATCCTGGGTGTGTAAAACTTCCCATCTGGAATGGAGTTGTCTGCAGTGGCCGCTATTCTCAGGTACACTTTACAAGAATCAGCACTGTACTGTTGTTCTGTCCTTTCTTCTTTCTCTTTGTGAGCCTTGCACTTCACAACACCGGCCTCTTCTTTAGGTGTACATCCAGACCCAGGGAGCCCCTAGTCTCAGTTTATCCATCAACAGAGATGAATATCCTGATTCTCCTCTGGTACTGAGGGGAATAAACAGCCAGGGGGCACTGTCTCAGCAGTATCAGCCCATCCTGATGATGAGCAAGAGCTACACTCTGCACTGGAATGGACCTGCCCCCAGAGAGGTTGTCCTCTCTCTCATCAACTTTGATAAGTGAGTGACAATCACTGATACAATTGTGGAACTTCTGTAATGTTACAGTTCTATGTCTCTGCATAAAGTTAGATTCTTCATATTTTTATTCATTTAAATGTGTCTGCTTTTTATCTCACTCAGAGATGACTGGGTGCTGCTGGGACTCTGTTATGCATCAGATGCCACATTTCAGATCATGGCTGACATCAATGACAGGCAAACAAACACCTTTGATGACATCACAGACTATGGCACAGTGTCATCCCTCACACAGCTTGAGAAGAAACAAATGGAAAGGAAGTACTACTTTGATCAATCTACCAGGTGAGGGAACAAAAACCAAGTTCTTGTTTTTCAGTTGTTTAATTTATAAGCTTGGACCTGGATGGTATAGTTTGTCTTTTACCTTTGAACATCCAGCTTTCACACCACTGAGCTTAAGTTTTTGAAAGTTAATAGGACTATGGCTTTTATTGTTCTTTGTCACCATAATCAGCATATTATGGCTCTACCTTCGGGCTCGCCATGGTCGTGACGGTCACAGCTATTGTTCCACAAAAGGATGCGAAAGAGTGAAAATCATGGCCACTACATCATCCAGACAAACGTGTAACTGTACAGATAAAGCCTACCCAAAGCACTCCAAGACTCCCTCTGCAGTGGTGCCAATGCCCACTCTAAACACACAGCCCTGCAAAGACTGCGGTGCTCAGCAGGTTTGTGTTACTACATTTAGTATGGCTTCCGTTTAGTTGCCTAAAACACAACCCCTACCACTACTGACACATACCCCCCCACCCCCCCCCCTTTTTTTTTCTTTTTTCTTTTTTTTTTTTTTTTCAGTTTGTGTTTTCCAGTGAGCCATGGACTTCCTACCTCAAAACACAAGTGAAGTCTCTCAGCAGTAAAGAGCAGCAGAGAGGAGACAACATGTCCTTTATCACTGTAAGCTTGTTGGCCAGCAACATCAATTGAAACAGTTTATTTTTGTGATTCAGATTTAGAGTTGTTATAATGAGTTATTTAGCTGGCTTAACTGTGTCCTGGTATCCACAAGGTGAATGAGGTGGCCATGTCCTTCTCCCACCCTGGGTTTTTCCTGGTCTGCGTGGATGCCTGCTCTGGAAAGGTCACCAAGAAAACCTCTTTTGCAAAGATGAATGGGAAGATGGAACAGTATCTAATAACTGGAATACCAAAGCGGTGAGCTGTGAAAAGTAATACTGTTCCTACGCAATACTTTTGTTTTTCATTCTGTGCTTTCATAATGTATGAGCATTATTGTTTCCAGGTCAATAGTGCTCATGGCAACACGAGGTCAGCCTGAAGGCCTGGTTGATCTAGCACCTCATCTGGTCACCTTTGGGTTGGCCAAAGCTGCTAATCTGCATAATAAAGGTCTGTGACATGCTTTGTTGTTTCCCTTTCTTTTTCTGTCTGCCATACTATAAGTTTCTTTTTCTCTTCTTTTTCTTTTTCTTTTTTTGATTGCTGTGTCTCATCACAGAGAGTCTGGCACTATGGGGATTCCTGGGGGGTTCTTCGTCCCCTTCGTGGGTTTCACTGCAAGCTGGGCAGGGTGATGATGTCCTGGGGCTCCAGGAACGCTACGTGCCTTTGGGCCTGGAAGTTTATGGCTGTTTGCCACCTGACGCACAAACACGCAAAGACCTGGAGCTTCTCAAAAAAGCCACAGCGCTAGAATAACCAATGTGAACTGTAAAACTTGCCTACTCAAAAGACTCTTGCACACAGATACACAAACACACAGCCAGCTGATGAATGTGAACTGCTGAATCTTTTATTTATTAACAAAGATGTTTACCAATTTCACGTACAAAGGAAGTGCATTACTATGAGCAGGATGAATGTCTTGTGATTTTGTTTGTGTATGTGTTTGTGTTGGTATGCCTTGGGGCTGTTAAGTCAGTGCACTTTTTTTTAAAGAGATAAAACAATTTTCCTTACCAGCCAAAATAAGGAACAGAGCTACACAATAACTTAATAATTTAACTTGGACAAAAGGAACAAAAGGTAAACTTTGAGATCTTCCAACCAATATCACAGTTTGTATTTCATTAAATGAAAACAGAATGAATCTGATTTACTTTGAAAGTATAACAAAATGGATTAGATGCACACAGGCCCAACGAAGATTAGCAAAATAAATTGCCTTGTTCCTGAAATGAGATGTTTGG
Organism: Zenarchopterus dispar; assembly: GCA_028564865.1. Classification (NCBI taxonomy): domain Eukaryota; kingdom Metazoa; phylum Chordata; class Actinopteri; order Beloniformes; family Zenarchopteridae; genus Zenarchopterus; species Zenarchopterus dispar. The sequence continues at coordinate 8,149,487 of JAOWBL010000024.1, read as the reverse complement.
TTGGAACTGAAATTAAATGAGCATCTAAGAATTAAACAGCAGTATTAAGCCAAAAATGATCATGCAGTGTAATAACTAAGAACCAGTGGGTTGTCTGTGTTAGTGAGGGATATTGCAAAGCCAGATAAGCCATATTCATCTGGGTATTTTGATAGTCATAAAGAGTAATAATGTGTAGAAACAGGAATCATGGTGTTCTGCTTTTTTAACATATAAACTACCATGAAATTAGGAAAATTACTACTATGTATGTATGTTTCTTTCTTACTCAGCGTCTGTAACAACTGAATTTTTTACTGGAAAACCTCTGATCATTGTGCAGCTGTACACCTAAACACTTTAAGCACCTTTTTGTGGATTCCTTTGTGGACTTACTGGATCTGATATTTAGCATATTTTTTATCTATCTTTTCCTTCTGATGGTCACTCTAAGGCTGGTCATGTGTGCAGCACAAATAGAAAATCCTTTTTTTTCTTTCTTGTTCCAAACAGATTTGAATGTTTTACCTGTTGTCTGCCTCATTTACAATCTTTTGTGTGCATTATGACCAAAACAGTATGCTGATGTAATTACCAGAAGCTTTTTTTCAAGAGTCCAGACCTGGACTGTGCAGTAATGAGCAACAAATGCAACTAGATGCCAAACCTGCTGAGAGATATTGAGATTTTATTCTTTAATGCGTGTATGGATGTGAGCAGGGGTCCCCCACTGAGCGTTGATAGGTACCCGTCTTTGACTGTGTGAGTATATGGTTGAATGATCAAGTGAGACAAAGGGAGGCCAATTACCTTGTTGCCTTTTAACCACTCTGTTAAAAAGAGCATAAATATGAGAACTATTTCCATCCTTTGCCTTTCCTTCAGTTCATATTTTAAAGATGCACAACCAGAGAATTCATAAGTTTAGAAAGCATTTTTGTAATGAATTTTGTAAATATAGTGTTGATCTTAAACTGAACTGTAAGAACAGGTAGTCAGTATTGTGTGTATTTGCTGTACTTTGCTTCTGTTAATTGTTAGGTATTTTTTGGAAATTTTTGTAATTATTTTGACATAAAAATTCATCATTTTCTATGAAACTGGCAATTAAATAAACATCTTGTGCTTTGTGATTACTCTGATACATTTTAAACAGAATGATGATTGAAAGTATTTATTTCATTTCATCGCATCACCTGCTAACAGAGCTGTGCCCTCTGGAGATTACGATTAAAATCTTCAATAAAAAGGTGACTATTAGATGTGAAGTGGGAACACATGTAAGCAGTCAGTTTGGCAGTTGCTTTTTGCACTCCACATTTGTGGATGAGAGAGCTGTTAAATCAGAGGGGGCGACATAAAAACAGAAGGCAACAAGTCTTACGGTGAAATTAAAGTGAACAGACTGATCTTGCTATTGTTTTATATTCAAGTCATTTTATTTCTGTGCCTTTACAAATACCTCTGACAGAGAAAAGGTGTGTGTTACAGTCCTAATGGAGCAGAACCCACTGCATGGCTCAGCTAGCAAAGATACCCGTCCATGAAGAGCATGAACACGCTGAGTGCTGCCATGCACTTAACACAGCACCATAGATGAGAGAGGACTGGAACAAAAACAGCTCTCTGACACCCTGATGTCTTCTACAAGAGGGGAGGAGAGAAAAAAAAAAAACTTCTGAAATTACAGTGACACTCTCATTGTTTCTCACTGAAACCCAATGTTTTAGTTTGGTTTTGACCTACTTAAAGTTTCACACCAAGACTCAATTATCACTGCAGGCAGGGGGGTTAGTTCTATTGGATCTGTTTGTCGCAAATGTTTTCAAAAGTTTTGTAAAGGGCTGATGGTGGTATCCTTTTGATCTTGTTCTAATATTTCATTTTCTGCAGCTGAGTTTTAATTATGTAACACCCAGGCTTTTGCTTGGTACAAATAAGTTTAGAGAAATGCCAGGGCTAAAAATATGATGCTAAAGACCTGTGTGGGCAGCAGCTGTTAGTGTTATACTGTGTATTGTTTTCACAAGAAGGGTATAGCTATGGTAACGCACACAATTTAAATTGTTACACATTGTGTCCTTTCATTTCTCTTTTAGAATTTTAATATAACTAGGCAACTATTCTTGGATTTCTTTTATATTCTCATCTAAAGGTCAAATGAAATGAAGCAATAAAGGTATCAAAGCTAAGATTACGTGCATTTTTTTTTTTTAAGTTTCAAGCCACTAGACAATACATTAATACATTATTTTCTGGAACAAATCTCAGCTGAGACCTGAGAAGGAGCATACATCCTGACCTTGACAAGTGCAGTTGAAGTACAGAGATGCATACGTGTTGGGGTACACCATACACAAACACTCCAACCTGAGTATTATATACCTGAGTATATAACCAAAAAGTAGGGAAATCTGCAGTTCATCCACTGACCACCAAAGGCTGGCTCCAAAAGCTGGTCAATTGCTATTGATCCACATGTTAAGATGTCCAATTTTACAGCAGAAATAATTATATATACAGATTGGTTCAAAAAACACCTTCAGTCTACATAGCTAGATTTGTTTTTTGCAACTGCAACATTTGAAAAGGCAACTCTCATTGCAAATGTAGACCAGCAGCTCCTCCAGTCTTGTTTGGCTTAAGGAGCTGGGAGCCACAGTGGATCATTTTAGGATCACTCCAAGTACAAATCTGGTGGCTAGCACCTGCAGAAAAGCTATGAGTGATGTCAAGGGGGGTTTGTCTAATACAATTATACAGTGTATGGGGTAAATACCTACCTTGTAGTAATTTTTGAATACCTTCCTGTGAGGTGACAGTTGTTACCCCTAAAAATAAAATATTTAAAATCTGTGCTTGTAAATCTGTTTAGCAGTTTTAGTTTTTTTTCATGGAAATGAATTCATGGTTTGGTATGTAGACAATAACAATACCAAATTAAGATGCAAGTTAACCATTGCCATTAGTCTCCTAAGTTAGTCGAATTTCAAAAGGATTCATTTTTCTTTATTTGTTATTCTTTTCACAACAATATTTATGTACATGGCATAATAAGTATAATAATCAATATATAAGTATTGTTTTATTATCATTATTTACAGGACATGTGGATAAAATTTAGTAAATATAGCTTTAGCTAACATTGGCTGTTGTTATCTCAGTTAGTTATAACTGGGTTTGCATAGCTCCTAGTTTGGAGGTGTTTTGTAGTGTCTGCAAGGCTATGGTAGTTATTAAGTTTTCTTGGGAATTTTTGGTATGTTGCTGTAGCATAAAAATGCTTTGAATAAAATGTTAGGAGCTTTAGGATCTAAAATTCAGTTGAATATGTAAATACCTGACTAAAGTTTTCCTCAACTGAGAGAAGAGTTTAGAATAATTTGGTGGAGATGTGGAGCATGTTCAGTGTTTACAGAGCCCCAGCAGTTGTATATTTAGACTGATATTCACCTGTAGAGTAAACTGGTTTGACTATTTGAGATTAGCAAGTCAGACTCAGATCACAATTTTTTTAATTTAATTTTTAAAATTTTATTTTTGTGGAAATGAATTGTTCCTTGCTGACAGCACTTACTTGCATCTACCTATGGACCTAGTAGGCCAACATTTTAGTTTATTAACAGTGGATTTTCCAAGCATGGCACATGATATTTTTATTTAATTTCACAGTTCAGGTTTTTCAATGGTTCCAGTTGATGCCCTGCTGATGCTCAGTGATGGTGGTCCTGAATAATTAAACAGGTCTGACAGCCATGCAGGGGTCCGTTTCTATGACAACTGCTTTCCCTGTGTCATTGCAGTCCCGAGGAGTAATGTAAATCTCCTGTCTGGTTAATGTCACAGTAACTCCTGCAAAGTGTCACGAAAAGAAATGTGGGATGGGGTCAGTGGGACCTTTAGATTACATGTCTGGCCTTGGTTTCATCTCTGCTCTATATCATCACAGGTGGACAGCTGGCCAAGAGAAAGACACAAATTAAAATGGTTTTTATGGGGCCACTTTAAAACTGCTACAATTATATATTACACAGGTGCTACAAGAAGTGAGATGTGCAATATCTTTCTAACTGCAAAGAAATCACCATCTGCTGATTATTCAGTGCAGAGTTGGGATTGGTGGATGTCAGGTCACAGAGGGAATATTTTAATGATGTCTCTAATGTATTCTGACAATATGGGGAAGCATCTATACTTGTGAGTATGGTAGTTCTCCCAGCACACACATACACAAAGCCAATCTCCCTTGTACACACAACACCACTCAGACAGAGGCAATTACCCTTTAACATCAAATGGTTCATCAGTTCCCTGGCCCATTAGATGGTGAATTAACCTTATCTACCTGTAGATGAAGAGGTATGGGCATGGCACTTAACAACCTTGTCCCAGCCAGTGCTATTACTAGAAAATATTCTGTGAACTTTCCACACAGCATGATGTTGGCTAATCACACCACAAGAAATGCAATAAAAAAAGGATTATGATGCAGTTATTTACTGTTGGACTTGCTTATTCTGTTTTTAATCATTTACTAATTTAATATGTGACAATGCGTTGGGGTTTCAATTTTGGGTTGTCAGATGTTGAAAGGGTAAAACTCAGCATGGCATTTTTAAACCCCAACTTTAACTCAGCAGGTGTAAGATGATTTGTGCTGGAAGGATGTGAAAACAGAGACTAAGAAGTTGTTTAATTTAATTTAACTGAACTTAATTTTGTTTTGTTTTGTTGTGAAGGAACATTGCATGAGCTGTTGAGGCTCAAATGCTTTCAACAGAATTCAACACTTTATTTCCATCAGTTTCTTTTTAAGGACTGTGAGTTTTTGCAGCTGTTGTTCGTTGGCAGAATCTGTTAACATGAGGCCATTAAAATACTCATGAAATAAAGAGGTCCTCAGTGTTTGGCAATGATGATAATGATGACTATGAAAATGATGATGATCATGGCTGCAGTCATGCCTGTTGCAGTTAGCTTCTATCTCTAGCTGTGGAGCAATAGCCCACTAAAACAGGTCACGCCGAGGCACATGGCGTGGTTACCAAACCGAGGTAATCAGTCTTCCCTGGAGAAAGAGGAAGGTTCCAGATTAATGACCATTTTAACTGCTCAAACGTCAGGCCTCTGGCTGTAGTCTGTCACCAATGGTTTTTGTATCTGAGCCCCTGTAAAACCAGTGTATTGTCAGTTCTCCAAAGAGCTGAGGGTCAAATGTGGTTTGAGTCTTCTTTGTTTGTTTGTTTGTTTGTTTGTTTGTTTGTTTGTTTGTTTGTTTGTTTGTTTGTTTCTTTCTTTCTTTCTTTCTTTCTTTCTTTCTTTCTTTCTTTCTTTCTTT